>LR990280.1:2400000-3000000 GCA_905147355.2 Apotomis turbidana
TATCAGCCGAAAATTAATTTGTCCAAAGTTTATTAAATACCTGGCCAATGGAGTCTGGCTTAGGACTCCCGTTTACAAAAGAGCATAAGTGTCAAGGGAGACAATGGAGGTTGGGCCCTTTATTCTGAGGGATGGGATGTAATATCTGTTCAGAACTTTTTCCATTCGGGATGATTCGAGGCTTGCAGGGTTTTTTAGCGGATTATCGCTGTGTCGCAAAATAGGGTTTTGAGGGAGTTTCGGTGAAACTTCATACGGCTTGGGAATTTGAAAAAAAAAGTGCACAATTTCGTGGTTGTTGCGATACTGCCATACAGGCTGGGCTAGAAAGATTATTAGATTCGAAAAACATATTAATAAAATAAAAAAATAGGTACGCACAAGTTATACCAGTTCAGAAACACTAAATTAACTCAAAAAGTATAGTCTCACAATAAACAATTTTTTTTCTGCTTCCAATTTGGTTAGAATTCCGACGCCTAACAAAAGATAAATGTGTCATGAAAGTAGATTTCAGTATGAAAAGTTAAATAAACATATAAATATAAAGGCACTTTCTTATACAAATCGACCTAATCGAACTAAGCAATAACGCTTGTACTATGGGTACTGAGACGACGATTTCTACACGATTTTAAAGTTTTATACTACGACGGTGGCAAAAAAGCATGCGGCGGGCTTGATGTTAAGCAGTTATCGCCGCCTATGGACGCTTGCAACGCCAGGAGCATCACACGCGCCCTGCCGACCCTTTAAGAACCGATTTACTCCCCTCTTGAAGAACGGATACTGTAGCCCCGGGGGAAAATCTCGGCAACCTCGGCTCATTCCACATGCGGAGCGTTCGCGGTAGGAAATTCCTCTGGAATCAGACAGTTCTCGACCATTTAGGCTCCAGTGTGTGAGGATGAACACCCCGCCGATGGCGAGCAGTACGATGGTAGAAGGTAGCCGTGGGCATCATGTCAAACAATTCCTCAGAACACATCCCATTATATTACAGATGGTAGAACACACACAAGGAGGCAGTCTCTCCTCAGACTAAAGGCCCGATTCCGTCTGTGAGTTTAGGATTGTCAACAATGCGCACAGCCCGTCTTTGTACCGAGTCAAAAGGGCTAAACTGGTATGAGGGGGCTCCTGCCCAGAGGTGACTACAGTATTCCATGTGGAGTCGGACTTGCGCTTTGTACAGCAGTAGCCTTTGCCCAGAAGTGAAGTACCTAAAATACCTAAAAATCCAAAATCTGTATTGAAAATCATTTTTCTATGGAGAGGGGTCATGATTTCAGGAAAAAAATCGATAGCGTGATGAAGGATCGTCATTTGTTTTCTATGGGTGCGCGGCGCCATGCCAGCCGGGCCTCGCATCACGCCGAAACGGCTGGACAAATTTTAACCAATTTCTGTGCAGGGATAGCTGGACATGCAAAAAAATTTACGCGTACGAAGTTGCGGGTACCTTCAAGTACATAAATACTTACAATACATAACATCCATGACCCAGGAACAAATCTTCAAGTTCATCACACAAATATCGCCGGCTCCGTTATGCCTAAAGAATGGCGCAAAGATACGCGGTGAAAAGACTATTTGGCGTAAATAAATAATGCGTATAGACAATGCATATAATGCTTATGCGATAGGGATAAAATATGATTAACCATGTCAGACTCTTTTAGTGAATATCAAAAAAGAAAACTTCTGTATTGTTACATTCAATGGCTCCGGAATCCATACGTCACTAAGTTGAGGAAAATAGATTTCACGTCAACATGTCGAGGAAAATAGGCGTAATACTCACGGATTTGAGAAATGACTTCACCAGGGATAACTCTATTTGCTTCATCTTTCCAAATCGTAAGCAATATCAACCCCTTGATCGCCACGAACACCTAAAGTCGTCGTGTGCTGTCATGTCTCACTACTATTGTCATGACTACTATTTAATGATAAATGCACTAAATACTTGGATGCTAATATCATCACCATTCGCTTGCCCTTATCCCATTTTTTCCTATTTTCCTTTTTATTCATAATATATCATCTTTCGCACAATCCATCCATCTTTTCTTTCTTCGATATCCGTCCACATTCATGCTTAACGCTTTTCTGATTACTTGCCCATACCATGACAGTCGGTTAGCTTGCAGCTTCTAAAAAATTGGTGCTACTTTCAGACTTCCTCTTACACACTCATTTCTTATTCAATCCATTCTTGTCACTTCACAAATCCATCGTAACATTCCCATCTCGCCATATGTAATCCCATTTCATCCGTCCCTTTTACTACCCAACACTAATCCATACATGACGACTGGTCTTATAATGCTATTGTAAATTTTTCCCTTGAGCCAAAGCGGCATCCGGGGGTAATATTTTCCACATAATAATGATTCACAAGACAATCGATCAAGGATCTAATACCTATAATGACGTCTCTGTAGCCATCTTGGGGGGGAGCAGTCTATCTCCTTCACTGACAGAGGGCAGTGTTCCGAAGTACGGCTAACACTACTATTAATTAATAAATGCACTATATACTGATATATTCCACATAATATTGATTCATAAGACAATCGATCAAGGATCTAATATAATGAGATGACGCTATCTATCCGTAGCCATCTTGACTGGGGTCCATCCCTCTTCCTCTCTCACAGAGGGCAGTGTTGCCTACTCTCGGTGCGTTCCGAAGTACGGCTAACACTATGTATTTTAAGCGTTCACAAGTATAATATAAAAACGGCTTAGCTAACTAACTAATTGGGCGCAACAACCCAAATTGGATCTTGGCCTCTGACACCAGATCACGCCACGCTCCACGGTCCTGAGCCAGCTCTCGCCAGTTAAGGATGCCTAGCTCCCTGAAATATTTTTGAACCACTCCAGGGATAACTAGGCCTTCCTGGGTCTGCGACCACTCGGTCGTCCCAGATAAGCGGTTTTTGTGGCACGATCCTCTCCCATTCTCTCAACCTGCCCGAGCCTGCGGAGTCTGGACGCCTCGGTTGATCTATAATATTAGGCTCCCGCACTAGATCTTCGATCTTTTTATTCTTCTTCACTCTCTAGCTTCTGTCTTCTCTTCGGGTCGGGCCCAGAATTTTCCGCAAGATCCTCCTTTCCGCCACTAATAGCTTAGTTTCTTCATAATAAATATAATAAAACCGGCTTAACCTTGTTATATAGCTTCTTAACAAATGTTTCAGGGTGATTCTACAGGCGTTTGCAACTGCCGTCAGTCCGTTGTCAAAAATATTGAAAGTATGAGCCATACCAAGCTGCAAACTTTTATACAACGATATTACTGTAACCGTACTTCTTACCATAATTAATCTAATTTAAAGCATATTATTTCCCATTGCTTTGATATTTTATGACAGCGGACTGGCGGCGGTTGAAACGCATAGAACCGTCTTTCATCGAATTTCCATGTCATAGAAATATCATTTCTTCGAAATCTTTTTTTTGCTGAAACCACATTGTCATTTTCAAGATTTCTGAAAAATGTATGACTTCCGGGGAAAATTATAGCTATGAAATGAATATTCGATGAAATTGATAATTCGGTGAAGTGTTTGTCTATAACAGAAGAGGAGCCCTAAAGGTTTCATCGATTTTCATTTCATAGAAATATCATTTCATAAAATATTTTGGAATGTTATAAGTAACACAAACCTAACTTAACCTCATAACACAAATTATATATAGGGGGGTTTTTTGATTTATGCTAACTGTTTCTGTCAATTCAGTTATTAGAAATTCTTTAAAATGGCTGAGGTATGGTGATAGAAAACGTACAAAATTACTAAATTCAACCATTTTGAAACAAACTCGTTTATATAAACGTGTATTTCAGTTATTACTCTTTTCACGCCAGGCCGCGAAGATGCTCAGAAGCAATACGTAGTAAGTAACTATGAAATTGACAGTTACTTATGCGTTTTTACACTTCCAAGTCGAGTTAACCCTATCAGTCGTCGCTTTACATCTAGTTGTCACCAGAGATTCGCTTACAGCAATTTTCGAGTCAACTTTGAGACTTAAAAAACACATTTTGATACAAATCGTATTTGTTAAAAGCCTATTTGGTTTAGGGTTGCCTTGAGAAAATTACATTTCGTTGATAGCCAGAGAAATTGGGTTGGTACAATTTTTCGAAGTCCTTTTTTTTCGGTAGTCCTTGCTGGAAGGATCTCCAAACTACACTAATGGTTTTTCTGTTTTTTTTCTGACAATTTGACAACTCTCAATAATAGTCACTAGTGACCTTTTGCCTTCGGAACTTTCTTTTTTTTTAATGGCTTGTACTTCTAGTTGTTTTGGCCAGAGGTATTTCGCCAATGTCAACGTTAAGACATATCCCACATGAGAAGCTTCGGAACTTAACTAAAAAAAAACTAGTCGATGGCTGACGCTTGTCAAAGTCAAAATTTCAACGGATTGACACTGACAAGTGCCAACCACCAACATTTTTTTTATTTTTAAATTAAAGTTTCGAAGACAAAGATCCTTTCAGCCACTATTATGAAGAACTGTCACATTTTCTATAAAAAAAATCGGAAAAACTATGGTATAGCCTTACAGCAAGGGCTATCGAAAATATATAACTTAAAGGTCATCTTATTAATACTATCGTGAGAAATCTTTATTGATTATAAAATGGTAAAAAAAAATACGTATAAAAATTATGTTTTAGGCTTCTTATCCGTTCAAAAATGCTGATTGTTTTAGACATTTTCTCTATGATCAAACATTATTCTTACATATTACTATTTAGAACAGGGCTATTGACATTTATTGGCATATATTTGAAACCTACAGTTTGAATTTTTCATTGATAATTTTTGTTTCCAAAACTTCTAGAAATAGGTATAATTCACGCAGAAAACTGGTTTCTTCAAATTATTTTCGACTGCGCGCACTGAACGTACGAAATAGCTATGTTACTTTTTAGACCGCAGGGAAAATTATACAATACAATACACTACAACAATACTTTATTGCACACCAATAAAAGTTTACAAAAGGAAACAAGATAAATACAATTTATAAATAACGGTAGACAACAGGCGGTCTTATCGCTAAAGAGCGATCTCTTCCAGACAACCTTTGGGCAGTGAAATTGATGAAAATTTTAACTTAATACAGAGTAGGTGCAGCAAAAGGCGAAGGGAGCACATAACTAGATACTAACAGAAAACAAGTACGCATATGGGTAAATATACACATACATTTATAGATATACACTTACTAATTATCATTCACTTTAAAAAGTTAATTGAAACTATCAATATATTTCTCATAATATGAAAATAAAAATTAAAAAGGAATACGGCCTCTTAATTGTCTACCAGCTAGCTGTTTATATTCTACCAATACCAATCCCGTCATTATACAATATTCGAAGGTTTTCGAAAAATTGTACCAAGCCAATTTTTCGAAAGGTACGTACGTTGAATCAGGTACATTAGATTTTATAACGATACTTGTACGTGTTCACAACTTCGTTTGCAGGAAAATGGCATAACATAATCATGTTTTATTCATTTTTCCGAATCTGTTAAAACATGATAGGTAGGTGAGGTTTTATCGGGATGTTGTTTTTTTATCGATGTTACCCTTTTTTTGCAAGCATGATTTGATATTTTAATGCTGATTAGCCCTTACTACCAGTCAGTTGGACCTTGTGTGGGAGTACACACTCACTAACGGGAATGTCTTCCACAGGAGTGATTGCATGGTGCAAGTAGGTACTAGAACACAGCAGGACGGATTCGTTTTTTGTTAGAAATTACATAATCATCCTTATCAAAATTTTTTTTTGGATTTTCTACATTATCGCTAAAACTCTTGAATGGTAATAGACACTTGGACATTTTATATATTATGTATGGCCGGCCGCTATAAAAACAAATCCTTTAAAAATATGGTTTAAAGTACCTACGGAACCCTTCGTGCGCGAAACCTATTAGCAGGTCCAGGCAATTTGCCGTAGTGAAGACAACGATATTTTAACATTCAGTTCACAGGCTTTATACTAGAGAATTCCGTGTTATTTTTTAAGGGTTTTAAGTCTATATTTACCTTCCAAAAATTACCTCCTATTATAATTACCTTTCAATAAGTTACCTTCCTTTTGACTCAGTGGGTAAATTTAGGTCTGTACTTACCTTCCAAAAATTACTT
Organism: Apotomis turbidana; assembly: GCA_905147355.2. Taxonomy (NCBI): domain Eukaryota; kingdom Metazoa; phylum Arthropoda; class Insecta; order Lepidoptera; family Tortricidae; genus Apotomis; species Apotomis turbidana. The sequence continues at coordinate 2,406,193 of LR990280.1, forward strand.
TCCATCAGAGAAAATTTGGAAGGTATGCATTCACAATCATTTTCTTCCTTTCCAGAAGGTAGATTACCGCCTGAGTCAAAAGGGAAGGTAAATACCTTCCGAATTCTGGCAGTTATTTCTGTCAGTGTAGTTCAGTATCCTTCGTTCGGTGAGTTCCGACAGAGTAACTAGCGATAGCGACTCTCTTAAAGGAAGAGTCTTGGAAGAAGGGTGTCATGTTCCGGCGTTTCCGTGGACTAACTGACACATCGGATTCGCGTAACACATCGCTGCTAAAATGTGACCCAGTTACCTACGTTTTTAAAAGAAAGAAATAAAGAAAGAAAGGGTGTGACAGAAATGATAAAAAATTATGAATATAAAATAAAAGGCAACTAAAATAAAAGCATGATGCTAGCTCAAGAGCTAGGATAGGATGCGTTGACCTGAACGCAGACAAGCGCTGTCAGTGACTCTCCAGCTAAGAGGCATAACCTTCGAGTAGAAGTCTGGCCTATAGAGAGCGACGCAGATTCTCTACTACACCCAAAGAGGTTTAGGACAGGATGAGAGGAATAAAGGGATACTACTGCCACGGAGAAAGTGGGAATGTAACAGTAGTAGGTAGAGCAGTCCGGGGTCGCATACCTGTAGTGGTAAAAGCCAGTCATCGGACAAACAACTGGAAATCCACGATAGTATTTATGGGCAAATTTTTATTTTGTTGTCGATTTCTTTTTTCTCAGATTTCAATAAAATTTGGTGAGTTGGTAAAATTTCTTCTTCTGACCGTGGTTAGCCCAATCTCACGATATGTCCTACAAATTTTTCTCCATTGAGTTACGCAAAATGTATGACAGAAATTGACTTATGGGATCATTTTTATTTTGTTGTCGAATTATTTATTTTATATTTCGAGCTCCTCATTTTCAACTAAATTTTAGTACAAAATACGAAATTTAGTAAAAAAAGAATCCATACTTTTTTTGTAACTCAATGGAAATTTTTGTAGGACATATCGTGAAATTGAGCCTACCTTGTTCAGTTCAGTTCAGCATAAGCAACTTTATCAACTGACCAAATTTTATTGATTTCTGAGAAAAAAAAAATCGACAACAAAATAAAAGTGCCCTTATGGTACCTACTTAGTTTACGCGAGTCCCAACCGCACGACCCGTTTTGTCATATGGCAACGGAAAGTTGATAGTACAATTTCAGATATCAGCTTTGGACTACGTAGGTATGAGTAGGTTAATTTCGATCACAAAATTAAAGGATAAACTCAGATTGATTCAAATCCGAGAAGTTTTAGTCAAACATTTCCCCATTTCTAACCATGAAAGCTTTCAGCGTATTTGCTTTCGACCATTTATTTGTAATCCATACCCTCTACTCCCAACGGAGATCACAAAAACGCTTAAAATATTCAAACTGGTATTTCAAAATAGTCTTCAACAAGCGTTCACTCTAGTATTACCAGCACGGCTAGCATAACTTTGACACGCGACTCTTTCTCGCGCGGGATATACTACCTGTCTCTATCTGTACAGTAGGTACTATGAGATAGTGACGGATGATGCTATCTCGTTCTCGCGCGACATGAGTCGCGTGTCAAAGCTACGCTAGACGTGCAGGTATTTTACCTAGTATTTAACAGGTAGTATAAACTTCTAATGTGACTTCCAACAAGGTTCCGTTAAACGTTTAACGGTTGCGTTAAACGTTCAACGCTCCTGGGGAGAAGGAATAGAAAGAGACAGAGCGAGAGTGAAGAAGTTTGTCTTAAAGAAACAATATGAGTTCACTAAAAATCAATTTCTACCCCTTCCTATTTTCATTTCCACATTACGAAGTTTCACTTCTTCCTCGCGGAGGGACTCCACGCACTATTTTTTTTTCCTAGTATTTTACCTGGTATGGGCAAGTATTTAACCTAGTATTTTACCTAGTACGTCCAAGTATTTTACCTAGTATTTTTCTTCAACTTTCCGACAATACAACTCCAAGTATTTCCGATCGTTGCGACACATCCGGCTACTAAGTGGGTGCAGTGGTCCGAGCGAGCGAGTCCCGGCTCTGATGCGGGTATTTCATGAGGAAGCTTTTGCCGTTGAGCGAAAGCTATTGATAAAGCTATGTTTAAGTGGCGAAATAGAGGATGCTTGGAGTAGAACGTAAAGTGGTACGGTATGTGTTGAAATTTTTATTGTTTCAAATCTTTGATGACAGCTCATTTTTCTTGCATAAGTATTTTTTTAATTCGTACTTAACTTTTTGTTAGCGTTCTGTAGGGTACCCAAAGTGAAAAAATAGGGTCCATTACTACGACTCCAATGTCCGTCTGTCCGACTAGGCTGTATCTCATGAACCGTGATAGCTCGATAGTTTAAATTTTCACAGATGATGGATTTATGTTTCAAAAACAGCATATATAATAAATATTTAAGGGGGGCTCCCATACAACAACCGTGATCGGTTGCGTTAACTTTGCACCGCATTTGTATCCGGCTCCTTCCATACATACCAGGTGCAAACTTAAATTAACCCGGCCAGTTAAGATGGTATAAGTATTTGTACGGAACCCTCGGTGAGCCAGTCTGACTCGCACTTGGCCGGTTTTTTTACCATCGCAAAATAGTTGAGAACAAAATTATACTTGGCCTGTAATTTCACTTTTAGCAAATGATATATATTTTTTATCTTTTAAAATTTTGTCAAATTTAGTTCGGATCCCATTTTAAAATTAAATGTATGAATATAGGTAATATATATTTTCGGCTACTGTGTACGCATCTATAATATAAAATAGTAGCAATTTCTATCAAAATGACAGTTTTGTGACAACCTTTTAATAGCCGACTGTACCTACTTTTCTTTGAACTTCTAACAATTGCTCACTGAGACGATTCTAAAGACCCCAAAATTTCAGATCAATCGGTTAAAGATATCATCTTCAATTGAGTTGCAAGATTTCACCCAAACAACCATAAATATAGGTATGTTAAATACATACAATCAATGCAAGCTTTTATTTAGCTTGTAAAAAGTAGATTTTACGATTAAAGATATTTTAGGTTTCCCGTTGTATGATAAGACAAGAGACACTAAGTAATTAACCGAACCGAGAAAATAGATAACGCTTTAGAATACACGTATGTTGTTGATGGCGTTGCAAATACTTAAAATTTATGTGCATTAAACGTTCAAAATTTAAAAAAATACAACATTTAAAATTAAAAACCAATCTTTACCCTCACTATGGAAAAGTAAAATTTTATTACAAGTTTCAACAAAATAACAAAGCACGTAAAATCCCTAGGGAACAAAGTATATCTTTATTCAACTCAACGGCCCAACGTTTAGTAATAAAAATCTATCCTTAGAAACATTCCATTTTCCTCCTCACAGCGACTTTGGAAAGGCTCAAAACCTTCATAGTTCTGTGAAGTATCCGTCCTTTGGCTACGGGACGCATTTATACGTGTATATAGGTATGTACGTTCGCTCTTAAACTGCGAATCACGAAGACAGGAAAGTTCACGAGTCTCTTGACCGGGTTTTTTATTTTTAGCGCCATTAGAAAGGTTTAGATCACCGATTATACGGAGTTGTGGCGGAATAATAGATTTCCGCACTAGGGAGAGAAAATGCCTATTTATGTTTGAACTTGAAGGCGCCCGCAACTTCGCGTGGGGAAGGAAAAGTAAGAACACTCTTGTTTGCTTTATCGTAGTCTGATAACATTCAACCTTTTTGGTGTGATGGAGTTTCAAATACCACCAAATAGAATATTTCCTTATACCTATTGTGTGATTATGATAACGTGTTCACTATACAGACAATTGTCCACATAGACCTCTTTACCGGAGTCGGATAAAAAGAATCCTACATCTATCTTAGGGTGTCCAACTATTCCTATAACAAAACTGGTTAAAATCCGTCCAGCCATTTTTTTACCAACAAATGGTGCTGAACGGGTTGCACCGCGTGCCTACTAATTTTGCATCGCGCTGTTAAATCTCCTGAAATAATAACCAATCTCGACAACTGATTTAAATAATTTTATAATATACTAGGAGGCGCCCGCAACTACGTCCGCGTATTTTTTTTTGTTGACCGTAACATGTACAATTGGACTAATTAGCTTAGTTACTCTTTTTTTCTTTTTGTTAGCATTATATTACAATGTTATTCGTCTAGTATAATTAAGTAAAGTATTGTATAATTATGTGTAGAACCTAACTTCATGTTTAAACCCCAATACTGTATCCCTCTGGATGAAGGAGCGAATACCTCCTAACACAAGCGTTAAGCTTAAAAGGAGGATTCGAGCCAGTTTTGTGTCATCTAAAGTTAAACAATATATATATTTTTTTTAATGTACCTATAAAGTATCCATAACCTTTGGGTGTCCAGCTATCCCTGTACCAAAATTGGTTAAAATTTGTCCAGCTGTTTAGGCGTGATGAGAGGACAATGGAAATTAAGACCAACAGATCGCGCAATATTGGCGTGCCACCGCTCTCCCATACAAAACAAATGACGATACGGCATCACGCTAATTTTTTTTCTGTAATCATGACTCCTCCATAGAAAACTGATTGAAAAATACAAATCCAGAATTTTATAATAAGTAGTATAATGTTGTTATTTCTTAGTAACAAATGTTTCTTTGAATTATTTATCTTACCAAGCATGTATTTGACGTGACTTTAGAAAAGTTTCGAAATCATTCCTATCACCGAGTTTGTGTTGTTAAATAACGTTTTACTGCCCTTGGGCAAATCACCGGGTGGTTTTATATTCTCAATATTAAAACTTGCTAGGTATATTAAAAACAAGCTGTACAACATATATTATATCAAACAATTACATTTAGCGTTTGTTCTTACGTCTAAAAAAATATTATAGAAATGTAAAATTTCAATATTAACAAAATGGTTATAGAATACTTTTTACCTGTCACATGCCCCGCAGTAGGGTATGCAAAACAGGTAGTGTTGTCTTAGCAAAACCGTTTACAATCACTACTATCACCGTTGCCATCCCCACCACCATCACCGCCACTAACACCATCACCATCATCACGACAATCATCACCATCACAACAACTGCCACTACTATCTCCACCACAACCACCTTGTTATTTCCTATCTTATCATGTCATATTTATGTGCAACTAAAGTACCAACTAGTTGTCTTACACGCACACATTGACACTGACATTCGAGAGACTAAAGTAAAAATATCACATTTTTAACCCGCACTGAAAAATGGATGTTATAAGTCAACATATTGTCAACCAGTGAACAATTGTATCATGCTGGTATCTCTTTGATGCTACTACAGTGCTTAAAAACTTTGTTTTTCATGTAACATCTCGCCACATTTTAAAGCTCTTGTGCAGAAAATACCATCAAAAAAGGCCACAACGACACAGAAAAAAGAGCTCAATATCATACGACTAGAACACGACAAATAAATGTAGCCATTTTATAACCAAAACGAAATATGTGTGTTATGGATAGTTTCTATATTAAGCTTTATGTTGTATGTCTTAAGGGTAGATGTTGTGTGAATTAACTTATAATCCGAAAAGCACCTTCAAATTGCTATTTGAATTCTGTTTTATATTGAATTTCGTAGTGAAAATACATTAGTTTACAGTTTAGTGCGAAGCTATTCAATTAATTTAGTTGCAAAAAAGAAATATGTGGACGCCGAATATTAATATTATAAATTACACAAAATAACACTTAGGTGATTAGACAGCGCGGTAGGCTGTAGGTACTGCCTAATGAGCCGGCGGGCCTGGGTTCGAATCCCGGCAAGGGCAAATATTTGTGTGATGAGCTCGAATATTGGCTCCGAGGGATATTTACCTAGTGTAGTGCCCGTAACACAACCCTCATTAAATGCAAACAGGCAAATTTTTGTATATCAATTACGTCACACATCGACATAAACAAATCGTTTATTTTTTGTATATACATTAATATATATTTTTTTTTATCGTGAAATTAACGGTAATGTTCATAGAATAAATCGCCTGGTGACAAACATCACTCACTAAAATTTCTGTCACTTCTCTTTAAGCCCTCGTATCTAGTAAATAGATTAACAATGAGATACGAGCTTTGCTTTAAGTACCGTAAAACTACCCAACTATGGTCCAGTCCACACAACTATGGTCCAATTTAGTCCGAAAATTACTCATTAATATATGACAATTATAACGAATAAACTCTAAAGTGAACAACATTATTAAACAAACTTAAATAAAAACGTATAAAATCACTGATAGAAGATGGATTTTGATAAAAATAAACGAGTTTTGTTTATTGAACTATAGTTGGGTAGTTTCACGGTAGGTATTTGTTCCTTAGTGAGTTTTGCTTGTCAACATACGAAATTATCGGTTTACATTCCCTACACAAGCCTACAAGAGCTCGCTTTGGGACTGGGTTCATTTTTACGAGGTTGTCCGATATTAGTACGATATTGATCAGCTACGCTACGGTACGCAAAAGCACATGTTTCATTAAAAAAAAGGACGGGTAGCACTCCAGGAGTGCCGGCAGAAGTGAAAACTTAAACATCAACGTTGTGCATTTTTTGAATATTTTGGAACGGTTAGGGAATATGGTAAAATATAATATTCATTATTGCGCTATCGTAGACAAATATGACAATTTATATTACTTAAAAAATTGAACACTACAGAACTATTATAATTATTTTACATCAAAAAGTTTATTTCTCAGAAAAATCTAATTTCATCCATAATTTCAACGAATCTTTCACCATCATCATTACCAGCATCATCGTCGCCAATCTCTAAAACTGATATAGGTAATAGGTTTATGGTAGCTGAAGTAAGAAACGAACAATTTTGATTCGAATCTATTTAAATGTCTTATAAAGACCGCATCAATAGTAGGGTAAATCGCCAATAATTGGCCACCGTGCTATAACTGGCCACCTCAAACTAAAAATGAACTCTGTTCACCTACAAACTGAATTCATTTTATTATATCGTGGCCAGTTATTGAAGGGCAGCCAGTAATTAACAGCTTATACTAAAATGAATAATATTTATAGGTGAACAGAGTTCATTTTTAGTTAGTTTGAGGTGGCCAGTTATTGAACGGTGGGAAATTATTGGCGATTTACCCTAGTTTTGTATTTCGTTGTGCTATTTTATTCCTTTTTCCTTTTGTTTTTCTGAAAAACGAAGATTATTTATTATTATTTTATTCCATTTATTCTCATTTGAAATTATTTGTTTGGTATCGTATTTTTTATGATTTTATACGTAATACACGTTTTTACACTCGATTAGCAAAGCACTGGATAAGCCAATGTGGTCAGTATCACGATTGATACTCCTAATTTCAAGAACCAATGAGTCACGCGCGCATTGTTTTAATGTAATATTAAAATAAGTTTCTGTCAAAAATGACATTTTAGTGGCAAGCTTTTATAGCCGACTGTACTTTTCTTTGGATATCCATCAAATGCTCACTGAGACGATTCTAAAGAGCCCAAGCTCGGTAGGATTGCTTTTTCTATTATAGAGTTCCTATGGCTACCATCCGGCTCCATCATCAGATCAGCCCCATGGTAACATATTATTGTATTGTCATCAAAGTTAAGTAAGTATGCAAAATTTCAGCTCAATCGGTTGACGATATCTGCTTCAAAATTGAGTTGCAAGATTTCACCCGAACAAACATACTTAGATACATACATATACATTGCAAGTTAAATAAAAGCTTTTAAAATATGTAAACGATTTCCCTCAAATATGTCGCTAAAATTTGTCGCGCGTATATTATAGGTTAACGCTATAAAGTACCAACATATTAGAAATACTAGCTGTGCCCCGCGGTGTTACCCGCTGTTAAAAAGTAGCCTCCATGTGTTAATCCAGGGTGTCAGCTACCCGAATACCATATACCGAATTTCTTGAAAATTGGTCCAGCCGTTTGAGCGTGAAGAAGTAGCAAACATACACTCACACACACCCACACACACACTCACAAACTTTCGCCTTTATAATATTAGTGAGATAATTAAAACCTGTTTTTTCACCGCCTACAACTTATCTGCTTTGCTCAAAGGTTGACTGGTATTGATGCCCAATGGCATTAAGTCCGCCTTGTGTGCGTTTTTGTTTCAATTGTGTAATAAATATTAAATAAATAAATAAAACATATGATAAGTTTTCTCCCTTCCCGATAGCACTTTTGGTCTATAATATAACTTTGAAAATATTAGAAGTATTTTTCCTCACCGAATTTGTCAAGGTTAAGTCCGAACTATATGATTTAATTATATCTCACTGACACTTGATTTCTATTTTAATCTCCATTTCTTACTAATGTAAGTTTATGATTACGCTTCACTATCTGTCACTTACAACATTGTGTTGTTCGAAGGCCCCCTTTCTTTGAAACAGACACGGTTGCTAGGTTAGGTACCAATTGTTTATACATTATTAGAAATTAAAATGTCACAATGAACAATCTTTCGCTTTTTTGATCAGGATCTGACGCTTTGATCTGACGCGAGTTTAACATTTTTTGCCCATCTAAAAAAGTGCCAAGCGTCGCTAAAGAAGTTTTCACTTCAAAAAACAAGTCCGAAAACGTCAGATATTTGTAATCAAATCGTCCGTTGACCACGAAAACTCACTAAGCAACAAATACTTTCTGAAAATAAATCTCGTATCTCAGTATCGATCTACAAGCTAGATACGAGGTTTGAAGAATAGTGACAGAAATTTTAGTGACTATAAGTTGTCACCTGGCGAAATGCGCTTCATCATTTTACTGCTTGAAATTGAATTAATCCGAGTAATGAATAAAATTCAGAGCGCAGCGAGTGTCCCCTGCGGAAATAACTAATTGAATCATGGACGTGTACGGTGGGAGATTTAATCATTCAGTTCCATGTGCTAGGCAGGCAATTAGCTTGTATATAGGGGAGATCGTGGGGTTTTGAAATAACGGCAATATCTGGGATCTACATCCGTTAGCGAAGCAAAGACGCAGACTGACGGCGTTGAAACAGCGTTGTGTCGGCAACGGATTGTGATACCGAGAAATTGACGTTTCAGTTCACCTGTTTCAAAACCCATCGGTCTTCCCTATATATACAAGCTTAGAAATTACCGTCGAAATAAGTTCAACATTCTTACCGAGCGCTAAAGACGCTCCATACAAATGGCCACCTACTTGTGATGTCATTTGTGGGTTGGGTACCAATATTTGTATGGAGACAATAAGTATTTTTTCCATTTTCACCGTGAAAATGTGCGTTTCATGGTTGTAATACTTGCAATACAATTATTGTTTAGGTAAATTATGAGGAATCTGAAAACAAATTCAGAATTTCTTTAATATTATATTTAAGATATGAAAAATAAATAATAAAATTTGCGTACCTTTGATTTAGATTTAGATTTATTTATTTCAAAATATAAAAATGACAATTTACATGCACTTATACTATGATCATCACATACATTATACGAAGTCACACATTTAAAAAAAATGATTTTTGTGTCATGACTTTTTGAGCTAATTTTATTCATATAACTACAGTGTTGCATAATTCATTAATTCAACATCAATTATCACCCCTGTTGAATAATTTATCTGCGACAAATTGAATATGTCCGAGTAATTAATAAAATTCGGCGCACAGCGAGTGTTCGCTTCGGGACTATGAAATGAATCCTGGACACGTGTAGATTTAATTATCCAGCCTCAGCTCACACTACCGTACCTAGGTAATTAGCTTTCCATTCAATTTAAACGCGCTTGCGCAGCGGTAGTGCAGCTGCTTAATGAGCCAGCGGTCCTGGGTTCGAATCCCGGCTAGAATTTTTGTATGATGAACCCGAATATTTCGTTCCTGGGTCATGGAAGTTATTTTTGTATTTATATTTATATGTATGTATGACGTCGTCTAGTGTCCATAAGACAAGCCTACTAGAGCTTACTGTGGGACTAGATCGATTTGTGTGAGGTTGTTCGATATTTAGTGAAACCGTCACCGAAACAGTAGGTACGTCTGAGACCACGGCACGTGAAACCGGTTTAATAAGTATCAATCATGTGTACAAACCGCGAGAGTAACAAGAAATATTTTCATGATACAAGAAACATTTCAAGTTACAAGAAACATTTTCATATTACTAGAAACATTTGCATAGTACAGATGATTACGAATGGAACACAAACATCCACATTTAACGGCCAAAATATCAGGCGCTCAATGAACGGACCAATTCACGAAGCACAGTAAACAAGCCATATGCAATAACCGCCTGCGATCAAGTAAACATTCACGGCAAAAAATAAACTGAACCATTTTAAATTGAAATGTCCGCAAACGATTTAAATAGCAGGGTTCTGACTGTACAAACACACATGTTTTTAGGGTTCCGTACCCAAAGGGTAAAAACGGGACCCTATTACTGAGACTTCGCTGTCCGTCCGTCCGTCCCGTCCGTCAACCGTTACAAGAAAAATTTTCATGTTACAAGAAACATTTTAATATTATAAGGGTCAATTGCAAAAAAATTGTACATAGTTAAGGGCTTTAATTAAAACAATGTTAATTGATTCCTTTGTGTGACGAAAGTTACCCATACATTTTGTATGACTAACTTTCGTCACCCAAAGGAAGCGATCGTATTTAATGTTAACTAAGCCTTTAACTATGTACAATTTTTTTGCAATCTACCCATAAGAGTATACACGGACAATTTACATATTACAAGGAACATTTTCTCGTCAACGTTTGCTGTGCATTATTGTTAACATTAAACCATGTAATAACGTATTTGCTCATATTATAATATATAATACATTTACAAGGCTATAGAAATAGATCCCTAACATGATTTATTAAATAAAAAAATCCCTTAGATGCACTAGAACTAAAGCTAATAACTAAACGTCTCAATAAATAAACAGAGGACAGGCTCAGCGAAAATCCCAAGCTATTTTGGTCACATGTCAAAGTAAAACGGGGTGGCTCAAGTGTATATCCGTCTGCAATGACAGATGGCAAAGTCACTACGTCAAAGAGTACCGAAATATGCGAGATGTTTGCTTCCTATTTCTCCACAGTATATACTCAGGATAGCCATTCTGCAAATGAATTTGATAATAGGTCATTGAGAACTTTAGAAAATAATAGCTTGAGTCTGGCTGCTCCCAGCATCGATGATGAGGCTTTGCTAAGTAAACTAAAGGGAGTTGATCGTCCTAAAGGCGCAGGGCCTGATGAAATCCCCTCAATCTATATACATTCATGCGCAATGGAGTTAGTACGGCCGCTTAGTATAATATATAACAAATCCTTAACAAGTGGAGTATTTCCAGCTCGATGGAAAACTGCAAAGGTTGTACCAGTATACAAGTCTAGCGACGAGGGTTCTGTTTCTAATTACAGGCCTATATCTTTATTATGTTCGTTTGCGAAGATTTTTGAATCACTTATTGGCCCATATATTCAAAGCCATTTAAAATTGTATTTAAGTGACTTCCAACATGGATTTGTTAGTGCCAGATCCACAGCGACAAATTTGGTCAGATTCACAGAGCTTCTTTCACATGCAGTAGATTTTGGTAAACAAATGGATGTAATTTACACAGACTTTAGCAAGGCCTTCGACAAAGTTAGTCATAAAATCTTATTAAATAAGTTATCAGCACACGGGTTTGGCGTAATAGTGGATTGGTTAGAGTCTTACTTAACGGATAGATTATTTTATATAGTTGTTAATGGCTTTCAGTCTCAATCACACATCATAACATCAGGGGTTCCACAAGGATCCCATCTGGGTCCAATTCTGTTTAATCTATTTATAAATGACATTCCAGATTGTTTTTTGTACTCAAAAATCTTTATGTATGCCGATGATTTGAAGTTTTCTCGTGTTGTGGATACTGCTAGTGATGTCGATTTGTTACAAGGTGATTTAAATAGGCTAGTTGACTGGTGTAGTAATAACCAAATGATATTGAATGCTAAGAAATGTGTACATATAAAGATAAGTAGGAAAAATAACTTAATTCAGTCTCAATATTATATTCATAACTATAAGCTTCAAGAGGTGTCCACAATACGTGATTTGGGTGTAATATTTGATCAAAAACTTACATTTGTTCCTCACGTTGAAAATATTATTAAAAGAGCATCAAGGATGTTGGGGTTCGTTATAAGAAATGCTTAAACATTTAATCGTAGTAGAACAAAAATATTATTATACAATAGCCTAGTAAGAAGTATCGTAGAATATTGTAGTATGGTGTGGCGTCCACACTATGCTACATACTCTTTACGCTTAGAGCGTGTACAGAAGCGATTTGTGCGACATCTGGCATTTTCAGCTGGTAAAGCTAAAGAATCAACCTCATACACGGAAAGGCTGAAGCTTTTCAGGATGGAGTCCTTAGTATTGCGTAGAAATATCGCCGATGCATTGTTCCTGCGCAAGCTCATACGAAATTAAATTGTCTGTCCACAACTATTAGCTTTATTGTCTTTCAGAGCCCCATCTCGATTGCCCCGCTATCCTATCACGCCCCTGTGTCCACCTCTTAGACGAACTGTTCTCGGCAGCAACTCACCTGTACCAAGGCTTTGTAAAACCCTTAATAGCTGTCATGAGACGGATGTGCACTTTGACTCGACGCAGCAATTTAAAAAAACTATTCATAAATGTTTAGGAAAAACCTTTCATAAATAAAAATCTTAGGCCAGTAAAGCGCATAACTTACATTTAAGTATAATTAGTGTTAAGTAGGTAATAATTTTAACTAGTTTTATAATAAAACGCATGCGGTGTTTACCTATAAGTGATTGTTCCACTTAGATAATGGCAGAAGTTGTGTTATAAGTAAAAGGATGTAAATATTTAGTGTAAACAATTGTTGGTGAACCATATAAATAAATAAATTAGAATAATAACTGGGTAATAAAAGTGAAACTGTCCTACAGCGGATCGACCTTGCACATTGCACATGGTACACGCCTCTCTCTTTATCTTTATCTCTATTGTATAACATTCAAGAAACATTTACTGATATTTATTTATCAACTAATGACATATAAATTACCATTAAGATAAATAAAAACTTAAGCTTATCCGCTCAAAAATGCCGATTGTTTTAGACATTGTTCTCTATAATCAGACATGTTTCTTAACATATTGTCAATGTTACTGCTTAGAACAGGGCTATTGCATTTTATTAGAATATATTTGAAACTTACAGTTTGCATTTTTCACTGATAATTTTTGTTTCAAAAACTACTCGGAATTGACAAAATTCACGCTGAAAACATTTTTTTTTTACTTATTTCGACTGCATGCAATGACTATCAATGGCTATCTAAACTCATCAATCATCAGTATATTTGTCATAATATAAAAATAAAAGGAATAAGGCTTCTTAATCATTAGAAAAGGTAATAAAAGTGAAACTACCCTACACCGAATTGACCAGAGCGCTTGTTGCTCGTTGTGATAAAAAAAATATCAGACAACCTCACACAAATCGATCTATTCCCAAATTAAGCTCAAGAAGGCTAGTGTTATGGGTACTAGACGACGATATATTATACTTACTTATATAGATAAATTGGATTAGAACCCGGGACTGCAAGCTCAGCAGCCAGGTCTCTACAAACTGAGCCAATCCAAAAATAACATTATACAGTGTGTATTTTTATTTCGTCGAAATTTCGTAACACAACGGAACGAGCAGTTGAATCGCTCCTAAGCCTTACCTAGGTGGGTAAATTACGGTCGGTTTCAAAGAACATGTACTTAGTTAAAGACTACAATTAAAACAAAAATAGATTGATTCCTTTATGTAACGAAAGTTACCCATATCTTTCGTATGACTAACTTTCGTTACACATGAGGGACGACCGTAGTTTTGCTTTTATTAAGCCTTTAACTGTGTATTATGTGTTTGGAATACGACTCATAAATCTTAAATGTACAAACATTATAATCTCCACGATGTTACAAAAGTTAAAGCAAATAGAAAATGAATGCCGGAAACATTTACCAACAATTCATTTCATTTTAGTGACAGAATAGCTTTGAAGCTCTAAAAGCTGTTAATGCTTTTACTCAGTGAGAGGTCGCTGCAAACACCGACTGAGTGCCGACTTCTTAGTTTTTATAGAACAAATACAACATAACATTGAGCTGTTGCTTTCAGAGGCGTTATTCCTTTTTTTTTTCATATTATGACAGATATATTGATGACTTCAACCAACATTTTAAAGTGAATAATACTTTACCCTGAGTTCTGTAAAGTAACATAGCTATATTGTATGCAGTCGAAAATTAGTTGAATAAACAAGTTTTCTGCGTAAATTTTGTCAATTTCGAGTAGTTTTTAAACAAAAATTATCAATAAAAAATTCAAACTGTAGGTTTCAAATATATACCAATAAATTTCAATGGCCCTGTTCTAAGTAGTAACTTTGATAATATGTTAAGAAACATGTTTGATCATAGAGGAAAATGTCTAAAACAATCAGCATCTTTTTGAACAAAAATTATCAATTATAAATTAAAATTGTAGGTTTCAAATATATACCAATAAATTTCAATAGCCCTGTTCTAAGCAGTAACTTTGATAATATGTTAAGAAACATGTTTGATCATAGAGAAAAATGTCTAAAACAATCAGCATCTTTTTGAACAAAAATTATCGATAAAAAATTCAAACTGTAGGTTTGAAATATATACCAATAAATCTCAATGGCCCTGTTCTAAGTAGTAACTTTGATAATATGTTAAGAAACATGTTTCATCATAGAGAAAAATGTCTAAAACAATCAGCATCTTTTTGAACAAAAATTATCAATTAAAAATTAAAATTGTAGGTTTCAAATATATACCAATAAATTTCAATAGCCCTGTTCTAAGTAGTAACTTTGATAATATGTTAAGAAACATGTTTGATCATAGAGAAAAATGTCTAAAACAATCAGCATCTTTTTGAACAAAAATTATCAATTAAAAATTTAAATTGTAGGTTTCAAATATATCCAATAAATTTCAATAGCCCTGTTCTAAGTAGTAACTTTGATAATATGTTAAGAAACATGTTTGATCATAGAGAAAAATGTCTAAAACAATCAGTATCTTTTTGAACAAAAATTATCAATTCAAAATTAAAATTGTAGGGTTCAAATATTTACCAATAAATCTCAATAGCCATGTTCTAAGTAGTAACTTTGATAATATGTTAAGAAACATGTTTGATCATAGAGGAAAATGTCTAAAACAATCAGCATCTTTGAACGGATGAGGAGCCTTAAGAGGATAATTATATTTTTGTGGTCATCGTCATCACCATCATTACCAGCAACGTCATAATAATCATCACTATCATCATCGTCATTCATGACCACCATGCCTATCATTGTCCGCATCAATACCTAATCAACATCGTCACTATCATCATCTTCATTCGATACCACCTAGAACAGCACTGTCCGAATCAATACCTAATCACCATCATCGTCATCATCATCACCATAAGTTATATCACTACTAATTTTTAGGGTTCCGTAGTCAACTAGGAACCGTTATACTTTCGCCATGTCCGGCTGTCTGTCTGTATGTCCGACCGCGGCTTAGCTCCGTGACCATAGTACTAGATAGCTGAAATTTGGTATGAGTATGTATATGTATCACGCCGACAAAACGATAAAAAAAAAAAACAATTTTTTTTTTTCGCGTGCACCTAAAGTGGAGGTGATTTTTTTTCGTTCAGACTCTAGTGTGTGGGGTGTCGTTGAATAGGTATTTTAAAAATAATAGGGGTCATTAAAATAAATAGTGTCCCCCCCGTGCTGCGCGGTGTCCTTATTCTTCGAACTTTGCACATATTATTAGTTAAGTGCCATACTGCGCTAAAACATTCCGCTCAATCTGGCGCGTATAATCGATAACTTCCAGAAGGTAATAAGTAATTACAGTTACTTTAGCGTTTACGACCTTTTTCTAGAGCTTGAAATCTTTCTCGTAATTAAAATTTTATTTTATTGTCTATTGTGAAGGATGGGCAACTACGAAACCATACACTGAGCGTGGCCCGACATGCTCTTGGCCGGTTTTTTACGATTAACATCCACTTTCGCAATCGCAAAAAGGATTTTCTTCTTTATTAGGATGGCTCCGCGGACCACTTCTTATGCTTCCAGGGACCACCAGTGGTCCGCGGACCACTGGTTAAGAACCACTGCTCTAAAGGGTCTATTGTGAAGGATGGGCAACTACGGAACCCTACACTGAGTGTGGCCCAACATGCTCTTGGCCGGTTTCTTACGATTATCATCCACTCGCAATCGCAAAAAGGATTTTCTTCTTTATTAGGATGGCTCCACGGACCACTTCTTATGCTTCCAGGGACCACCAGTGGTCCGCGGACCACTGGTTAAGAACCACTGCTCTAAAGGGTCTATTGTGAAGGGCAACTACGGAACCCTTAACTGAGCGTGGCCCGCCATGCTCTTGGCTGGTTTTTTCATACAAATCGACGTTTCATTCTCGATTGTTTTTTTCTCCAAATTTTAACCAATCTTAATGCAATGTTCTTCGTACAGACACCAAGTACACAAATTCTATGATACATACCTGTGCTAACTCTGTACACGCTGTAGGGATTGGATGTCGATAAAAAAGATGTCGATATATATAAATACATGTATCATTGAAAGTACTCGATTACTATAAAACGGCGCGATATCATGAAGAGGATATTTTCATCTAGACGTCAAAATATGGAAAAATATTGATTGTATACTTACTATAAAATTATTTAAAATAAACAAATAAATACACGTTTTTATTTGTTTATTGTTTTCATTCTGAAATGAAGAAAAAAACATATATTTATGTTGATTAACATTTAGATGTTGACAGTAACATCTATATATTTATTTGTCGATAAAATATTTTGCTACAATGCTAAATGAATATTTAGTATCAGTGCCCCGAGTTAGCACAGGTTGAATGTATGGTGATAATAAGCCCAAAAATCGAAACGGGTCAGGCTGTTCCAAAATTTCGTTACAATTGTTGAAGTTTTGAAAGAAGAAACAGCCAAGAACAAACGTCGATCTCTACAACCCGGTTATGAAAAGGTTGAACCTGATTGGTATGCGACGCTATAATAGCCAGGTGCAAACTTAACGTAAACGGATGGTAAGGAAAGATAGGCAGTGGTCCTCAAGTGCGTATTACTAACGAGCATCAAATAGAACATACTGGTTCATAAGATTTCGCGTTCGATGTACTGTCAAAGAAATTTAAAAAAACACCTACGAGTGCATGTAAACGCACATCCTAGGGTATGCCTAAAACGCATAAGCATTTTAACACACTCGACGCAGAGGGCGCTCTAGTAGCGTAAAATTATGGAATCAAATAATTGATGTGATTGACGTAAGGATGTGATAGTTCTGTTGGAAGAGCACTTCGAAACGTAATGTCGCAGGTTCGAGTCCTGTTTACATTGCAGTGGATTATATTACATTTTTCTTTTATAAATTTACCTTTGTGTCAATATTTATACCTACGAGTACCTTTTTCGCTCATATCATAATAACAATAAGGGTCACAATGATATGAATAAGAAGGAAATAAACCACAAGATGACAATAGATATAGAGAAGAATGAAGAAAGAAAACAATGCTACGCCTACCAAATAAATGGTATACGGGAAGGGAATAATGATACCCTATAGCAAAAACCAAACACGTGTGGATCCACATTTAA
The DNA here is from genome assembly GCA_905147355.2 of Apotomis turbidana. Taxonomy (NCBI): domain Eukaryota; kingdom Metazoa; phylum Arthropoda; class Insecta; order Lepidoptera; family Tortricidae; genus Apotomis; species Apotomis turbidana. The sequence goes on from LR990280.1 coordinate 2,424,000, forward strand.
CGTGGCTAAAGAAGGTTCGCCAGTTTCAAACCATGCTAACAATCAACAATGAAAGCTGTAAAAGCATACAATTTATAAGAGAATTTACAAATTCGTCCTACATGAACATTTTTAAATAGGTCTTCTAATAGGCCCAAGTGATCGTGATAGCACTGAAGATGCAACAAAATTTACTGGTGATCAATTAAATTTACTCATAGTTATATCGATTATCACGATGGGGATGGGGGCGACATTCCCACTTGTCTCCCATTAAATGCTCAAAATATCGTCACCTGATTCAAACATAATGCTCTACCTAATTGCAAATACGACCTTACATCCGCTTGCTATAGGATCTATTTTCATATTAACGTTGCACAGATAGAAAATCAATCGACTTATGGGGACCACATTCAAAACAACTTCTCTCTCCGCAACCCAACATCAAAATTAAATCCTCAATTTCACCCAGCAAAGTTCACTTTAGGAACGCAGTCGCAAGGAAATAAGACATCTTGAAACGTTCTCATATGAATAAGATATTCTCAAACTTTACTTCTAAGCAAGTTCAGACTTCTAATCGTTGGCATTCTAAAACCAAAACGCCGTATTGTCACACCATATAATGTCCATATCAGCCTTTCCGTTAGGCACGATTGACTCAATTGATATTACGCGATAAAGACTCCCGGGCCTATTGCCTTCTAATTGCGTGACGGGGAGGCCCCCGGGGGCGTCAACCCCCCGTACGGGACTTGTAATTCCTGTTTGACTTGCTACTGATTGAGTTGACTCGCTGGACTTTCAATGACATTGTATATAGACGATGCTCACCGTAGGCTCCAGAGTTCGAATCGAATCCATTCAAAAGCAAATAAATATTTGATTAGTTTGAATATTTTATATAATGTTATATGTATATTTAGTCTTCCCTATTCCCATTTCATAAGGTGTTGGGCTCTCCTTATCATTTTAAAACACTACTCTATTTCGTGCTGCATCTGAGCAGCCTTCGTCTCCATATCTTTTAGCATTGTACTGGTCCGAGCAGCAGGGGCCTCCCTCGGCCTCTTTTCCCTTCGGCAATGGTTAATCCTCTCTTGGTCATTTACTCCCTCATCTCTACTCATTCGCATCGGCTGTCTCGCATCTTATCCGGTATACAAGCCACTTTGAAAGTTCCACGGATGTAATCTTTCCTGTCTTTATCTAGCATTGTTTATACGCCAGCCCTCTAGCATTCGCATTTCTGTGCAGTGGGTTTTGTGCTCCTCCTGTTTACGCATCGGCGAGCATTTTGTTTTGGTTGGCAAACAAGCATGTGCCTGATGTTACGCAGTTACCACCGCCTATGGACGCTTGCGACGCCAGGCGCATAACATGCACGTTGCCGACCCTTTATATCCTATTTACTCCCCTCTTGAAGAACCGCATACTGTAGCCCCCGGGGAAACCTCGGCAGGGAGCTCATTCCACATGCGGAGCGTTCGCGGTAGGAAATTCCTCTGGAACCGGACAGTTCTCGACCATTTAGGCTCCAGTGTGTGAACACCCCGGCGATGGCGAGCAGCATTCTGTCGTACAGAAGCTCGGATTTTTGAATCGTATAGCATTCCTTGTAGAGATCTCCATTTTTGCCAGCCAAGTTTGATACTGCATTCAACGACTTATTTGGTGTTTGCTTCATCTATCCAAGATATTTCAGGTGCCTGCCCACTTTTGTTCGAATTATCCGGCGCGCGTTCATGACCATGTCATTGCAAAAACGCGACCACCAAACACAATTACGGAGAAAGAACTTTCTGTAGTACTTCGTTCTGTGTTCTCTAAAATTTGTCACAACTGTGAAACCTGTCAATGTCAAATAACAGGTATCTTCGATCTTTATCATTTTCCTGAGTAGGTTTCACGTTTATAGCAAATCTGAGGGCTGTCACGGGGTGACAAACGACGCGTGGGGCGACGGCTGTAAACAGTGGCTTTCGATTTTCGAATACGGATACCTATTCCTTTTTGTGAGGTGTACATCAACTTTTACTGGAATGCAAGGATAATTTTGTTTTAAGAAATCCGAGCTGGCACCAGGGCGCAGCAGGCACAACCGTAAAACATACATTATTCAAAACCTTTTTGAAATGTGAGCGGTCGACATCAAAAAAGTAAGCAACAAATTAAGAAATATTAAAATTCATACGAAACGGAGTCGTAAAAAGGTCGATTGCAAAAAAAATGTACACAGTTAAGGGCTTTAATTAAAACAAAACTTAATTGATTCCTTTGTGTGACGAAAGTTGCCCATACATTTTGTACGACTAATTTTCGTCACACAAACGAAGCGATCGTGATTTTTTGTTAACAAAGCTTTCAACTGTGTACATTTTTTTTGCAATCGACCCAATAGTCGAATTCATATCGCTCGACACGTTTCGAATCGGATCGCGATTCATCATCAGGAGAGCCGATATTCGACTTCCTACGGCGTGAGTTAATTACGTTTCGTACGTAATCTGTGTGTCTGTCTTTGACATCGTAGCTGCTAAACGGGTAGACCAATAATAGTGTTTTTTTTTTTTCAATCGTAAGAATTGCCCGTCGAGATGGTTTTTAGCTATGTTTGGTGAAAATAGGATCAGTAGTTTCCAAGATTCGGCTTTAATTTAAACAAGTGACAAGATTTCAGCCCATATTGAGGCTAAGAATTCCAAATTTAGCATTTTCTATATCACTTATTGAATGAGGGTCTCATATGACACTTTATATATAATTATACTCTACTACTACCCGACGTACTACTAGCACTACCCGACGAAATTGTCTAATAAAATGGATGGGTAGGGAGATAAATGTTCGACTACCACCCATTTATTTACAAATTATTGTCACCGTTAGATTATGAAGGTAAATAAGAAATATCGCTTTAGACCCGTTATAATTTGTGTTAATTATGAGGGTCTCATGATGACCAGCTACTTGTGTTGGGGGTGTTTTAACTTTAGGTTATTTTAACCAAATGAAGGAGAGAGTGAGCACTATCTGGCATCAGGAGACCAAAAGACTATCAAGGAATAGGGAAGAGGGGAGATAAGAGTGAAGCTCTCATCACTCCCATCGTGTGTATTTTCAGAAAATTATAATTTGGGTCTCAATACTCAATCCATACTAATATTATAAATGCAAAAGTGTGTCTGTCTGTCTGTTACCTCTTCACGCTTAAACCGCTGAATCGAAGTTTTGGCAATTTGGAAAATTTGGCATGGAGATAGTTTAAGATCCGAGGAAGGACATAGGATAGTTTTCATCCTGGAAATTATCCCTAAAAAGATTGAAAAGTGAGTAAGTAATTCATGATGACATTGATGACCCTGTAGGAAACGTAATGATTAGACCAAAAGCACAATTGCGCTTACATTTGCTTAGGCGCTTTTAATAATCCCTTTTATTAATCAAAGTGATTAGGTGGATATCTAACGTGTTGTACGAGGTTGCTTCCATACTTCCAAGTTCCACGCGAACGTAGTCGCGGGCAAAAGCTAGTACTCAATAATTTATTGCAATATCACAAAAGTAGGAACAGATGTTAACTTAAAGCTACAGATCATTGTGAACCCTGTTGGGCACTGCAATTTTAGGGAGAGGAGGACTTACTAACTGTTTACAATTTATCTTCTAAGTACTCATTTAGCGTGTAATAGGCTTTAGTCAGTAGTAGTTGCTATAGTTTAATTATAAATACTTTTTATCGTCTTCTTCTTCTTTTATAGAGTCAGGTAAATTATTATAAGTCTTAATTGACATTACTAATGTGCCTGAGGATAGCAGTTTCAGTTTAGCGGGCGGTGGAACGCCTATTCTTATGACGGATAGATCGTGATAAGGTATCTTCAAGGTAAGAGTGAATAGACTATTACTGAACCGGCGAGCTACATCCTCGACCCCGTAGTCACTTACCATCAGGTGATACTGAGTACTATGATAGTTTGTGTATAAAAAAAGCTCTTAAAATATGAACGAATGTATTCAACAAACCGTAAGGAAATCAATCCAACCATTTACGAATAATCTGGGAACCCAATTTCAATCGAATGAGGCACGAATCCTAATTTTGTTCAACGGCAATTATTTACCGATTTTGTAAAGCGAAAATCGTTTCGTGTTTTATTTCCATTAAACGATACATTTGTAAGTAATCGTAATTAAGTCACATGCTTCGATTCCAATACGGTGATGATTACATCGTATTAAGCTTTTATTTAATTTATTTTCCCTTTGATCGACATTTAAACTGGCAAGCGTTATTAGCGTTTCAATTTCAATATAATAAATAAAGTAAATAAAACGTTCAGAAATAGTAGTTTATGTGACTGTACATAATGTAGGGTATTACAGGAGTGTGGGTTTATGAAACGAGCCGAACCGAAGGCAAGTTTCATAATAACATCGCACGAGTGTTTTAATAAATAAATAAATATCGGACAACCTCACACAAATCGATCTAGGCCCAAATTAAGCTCAAGAAGGCTTGTGTTATGGGTACTAGACGACGATATACGTACTTATGTAGATAAATATACACTTATATACACAGAACAACCAAGACCAAACCACAAATATTCGAGTTCATCTCACAAATATTTGCCCTGGCCGGGATTCGAACCCGGGACCGCCGGCTCAGGAGGCAGATATCTACAAACTGAGCCAAACGCGTCGCCACATGTGAGTTTATGAAACGAGCCGAGGGCAAGTTTCATAATAACATCACACGAGTGTTTTAATGCCTAATGTACAGTTACATACACTACTTTATCTACCCACATACTATAAGCCTCCATGATTCTGGCAGCTCTCATAGTTTTATTTTAATTCAGACACAAACTAGAGTCGGCCTAAACTTTCATAATTATCGTTCAATATCTTACTTATGTAATCACTACGACGGTAAATGAAGAGCCAGATGTCAAGTAGAATGTTTATTCAATTCAATCTAGGTTTCAACTGGTGCTTGGGCTCTCGCCCAACTTAATGCTAATTGGGCTCCCACCCAAACTTATCTAAATTGGGCTCCCACCCAAACTTATCTAAATTGGGCTCCCACCCAAACTTATCTAAATTGGGCTCCCACCCAACACACACACTTGATTCGGGCTCCCACCCAACAAACTAGATTCGGGCTCCCACCCGACAGATTAAGAAAATTAACAACTTAAGCTTATGTTTATATTAAGCTGATCAATTGAATCCGTCCGCACAAGTCAACGCTCCACAACGGACTGCCTGACGCCCCGCCGCACACCACGTGGCGGAAACCCCACCCTTGCCTTGAGAACCCCGCGTCACCGTCAGAATGGTCAATGCATTTACCCTTTATTTTATGTTTTTGCTTACAGTAATAACAATTAATTCAAAAATAAATATTAAATCTTGAAAATGTGTGTAATAATTAATCAAAACCTTACACTCGACCATCCTGACGACGTGCGTGTCCTCGCGCACGAACCATGTGGAACCTTACACTCGGCACACTCAACTAATCAGATTTCCACTCGATCGGAATGTTAGGACTAGTACATAAAGTATCAAAATTATTTATAGAGGACCAGCCTAATAAGTTGTTTAAATCATAGAAAATTGATTATACCACAAGGAAATATCTGTCAACGTTATTGGCTAGCCAGACTCTAGTAATGTTAAGGAGACAATACTCACAGCGTCAGCTGTCATAATTAACACAAACAATTGGGCATGATTATTATTACTGTACATTTACTGTTCAACAACCTATCCCTTATTTGACTAGTGAAAATATAATTCGATTACTTTCAGACATAAATTGCAATAATTTACAAATGTATATGGGTTCAGGTTACTATGATCACTTAAAATATGTACACACCACCAGTATCTACATAGTTTAATTTGTAATAATAAAGGTAGTGTAAATGTTTCTTATCACATCAGACATATCAAAAATATATATATTTATACATATCTCAGACAAAGCGTATTAACTTTATTTGATGACTTATTTATTTATATTATTATATTCATTTTACATATTTATTATTAATATATATTTATATATATATTATGTCGTGTATATATTTTTCAGTTCATATAAAACAATAAATATTATTCTGTCATACCGTCATCATCGGTTGTATCATCCATGGCAACTGTGTCATCGTTATTATTTTCACTGTCTATTTCTAGTGAAGCTACGTGGATCCAGGGCTGCATACGGTCAGCGGCAACGGTCGTTTTTTTTCTCTTTTTCATGCCTTCGAACCCTGCTATTGGCCCTGCCTTGTACCGATCGTTGCCGAGGACTTTCACAACCCTGAATGGCCCTTCATATGACGGCAAGAGCTTTTTACTCTTACCGTCATTCTGAAAAGCTACTTTTGTTATTTTAACCAAATCACCATTTTTATATGTCCGCGCAGGTCGTCTACTCTTATCGTGATATTGTTTCTGGTATTTTTGGGCTTCATCAATTCGAATCTTTACTTGATCGCGAACTTCCGACAAATTAGATACACCCCGTGTTATTTCGGTTATTTCATTTAATATGGGGTTGGCCTCACTGTTCATTGCTGTACCGAACATAACCTCCGCTGGGGCCTTGCCTATAGTCTTTTGTATGGTGTTATTCAAGCCCCATTGAATGCTACCCAGTTTATTATCCCAGTCTTTTTCACCATCCTTGAGATTCTGCGCGGTCAGCGAGTCTAGGATAGTCCTGTTATACCGTTCTATTTGCCCGTTGGATCTCGGTCTCGCAACGGCATTAAGTATGTGCTTGATTCCGCGGTCTAGGCAGAACCTCTTAAACGTGTGAGAAGTAAAACAGGATCCTCGATCACTTATTAGTCTATCAGGGGCTCTGAAGGTGTCAAAAATGTCCTGCAATACTCTAATCACGTTTTGGGTGTTAGTGTTCCTTACCGGCTTGACGAAGACAAACTTGGTGAACGAGTCAACGACGTTTAAGATATGGGTGTTCCCCCTCTTTGACTTAACAAAGGGTCCGAGGTGGTCGATGTGCAAGGTGTGGAACGGAGTCGCAATCTTTTCTATTGGATGCAGTAAACCTTCACGCGTATTTGAAGTCTTTTTTGCATATGCACACTCTATGCATGCTGCTACATACTTCTTAACGTATCGCGACATCTTTGCAAACCAATAGTTGCGTTTCATTCGCTCCAACGTCTTCTCGTAGCCTACATGACCGATGTCATCGTGGTTCAGCTTGCATAGTTGCCACCTCGCACCCTTTGGCACCACCCATCTGACGTCGTCATTTTCAGCCCCTACTTTCCGGAACAATTTGTTATCCTTAATGACGAAGTTGTTTTTGATGTATTCGAGACCCTTAGGTTCCAAATCGCTGCTTACAATATCTCTGATGCGACACAACTCTGAATCTCCCAATTGCAACGTTAACAGCCAGTCGTCGTTGCTTATAGTCATCACAGATGGAAATTGATCGGGATTCTGAACACTCACGTCCGCGATCGGGTTTCTCGACAGCGCGTCTACATGACTCATTTTTGTGCCTGCCCTATACTCAACGCTGCAGTCAAACTCTTGCAGCGCTAACCACCACCTCGCAATTCTGGGTATGAGGTCACGCTTTACGAAGGTCGACCGCAACGCGCTACAGTCGGATACGATTTTGAACGACTTCCCAAGTAGGTACACCCTGAATTTCTTAAGGGAACACACCACGGCCAGCGTTTCCAGCTCATAGGAGTGAAAATTCCTCTCCTCCGGCGTTGTCTGTCGACTATAATAAGCCACCGGATGAAAAGAACCTCCACTTCCTCGCGGACGCTGTAATAGTATTCCCCCAATGCCCAACCGACTTGCATCAGCGTGAAGTTCCGTATCCGCTGCAGGGTCATACAGGGCAAGCACAGGCCTGTCAGCCAGCTTGGCCTTCAAGGCCTTAAACGATTCCTCTTGGGACTCGCTCCACTCCCACACCGTGTCTATTTTGAGTAACTTCGTAAGAGGATAGGAAAGCTGTGCAAATCCCTGAATGAATTTCCTAAAATAACTCACTAACCCTAGGAACTGGCGCACGCTGTGAGTATTTTCAGGACGCGGGAAGTCTACAACACTTTGTATTTTGGAACTCCCTGGACGCATGCCTAAAGAACTAATCTCGTACCCCAAATAGTTGATTTGATTCTGCAAAAAGTTGCACTTTGAGATATTTAATTTGAGATTAGCATTTCTTATGAGTTCAAGGACTTCCTCCAAACGATCTAGGCATTCAGTAGAGGTTTTTCCGAAGATTAAGACGTCGTCTATATATACTGTGGCTCTATCAAAGCGCGCCGGTCCCAGAACGTGGTTCATCATTCGCTGAAAGACAGCAGGCGCGTTTGCCAGGCCGAACGGCATTCGATTGTACTCATAATGGCCGTCCGGCGTGACAAACGCCGTCAGATGTTTGCTGTCCTCAGCGATAGGCACTTGATAATATCCCGACATTAAATCTAACGTCACGAACCACGCCTGACCAGCCAGCCTCGCTATCTCGTCCTCTATTATGGGCATGGGGTAGCGCTCTTTTACGGTTACTGAATTTAGCTGCCTATAATCTACGCAAAGCCGCATATTGCCGTCTTTCTTCCGCACCAGAATTATCGGACTAGCATAGTTAGACACAGATTCTCGAATAACTCCAGACTGTAGCATTTCGCCTACCATTTCACGAACCCTTTCGCGCTCGCTAAATGGCAGGCGATAAGGCCTATAAACCACCGGACGCTGATTATTTAGCTCTATTCTCATCTCTGCAACATTAGTACAACCTAGCCCGGATAAATCGTACGCGAAACAATCCTGATATTGACGTAACAATTTCATGAGCCTAGCCTTGTCATCGTTAGTAACCGCATCACCAAGATTGACTTGGTCTTCAACAAACGTTTCGCACTGGGTCATCTCAGCATGATTCGTTTTCGATCCGGCTACCGTGTCTGCAAGCCTATAAACAGCTTCTACCCTTTCAGCTCTAGAAAAAACCAGATCTTTATCTAAGCGACAAGAACCCAAACATGGTACTACTGTGACAAAAAGACCACCGTTCGCGACCTCATACATGCCACCGCATATCATAAATTGTGAGTTTGGTTTTCCCACGATTTTGGTGTCTAAAACAACTCTACCAGCAAAAACAGATGCAGTCGCTGCCCTAACACTAGCCGGGCCATAAAGATCAGATTGAGCCGAAAATCTTACCCTTTCTAAACATTGGTTGTCCTCGCTCACATCAGTAAAAGGCACCTCTGCGCCAATGTGAAGAAACTGCAGCTTATTTGTATCTTTATAAACAACTATGTGCGGCTGCTCGGTGTATGTGTGGCCGGAATCCGTCCGCACAAGTCAACGCTCCACAACGGACTGCCTGACGCCCCGCCGCACACCACGTGGCGGAAACCCCACCCTTGCCTTGAGAACCCCGCGTCACCGTCAGAATGGTCAATGCATTTACCCTTTATTTTATGTTTTTGCTTACAGTAATAACAATTAATTCAAAAATAAATATTAAATCTTGAAAATGTGTGTAATAATTAATCAAAACCTTACACTTACGTGCGACATTAATTATCAAATTTGATTGCAAATTGACAATTCATTTAGAACTAAACGTCATCTCGACTGATATTAGAATAGAGGTAAATAATAACATTTTTACAGATAAGAAATTTGTTCTAACAAAACAGTGTATTTTTATGGTGGTCATAATGTGCGGTTCTTGAACGCACCATGGAGGGTTTATGATATTTGGATGGATAAATACCTACTATTGAGTTGTACCTAGTCATGAAAATATTGACGTGAATTTTAACAATTTCGAAGGGTCAAAGGTCTACTTTTGCGATACCGAAATTGTTAAAATATAGGGTGGAACAGATCGAAGGACTTTTAAGCAAACAGGGAATCATTCAGACTGAGTACTTCATTTTTGAGATGCAGTTTGTTAAACATTAGTGTAAAAATCTGCACATATCAACCCTAGCATCAAGAGCCAATTTAAGTGAAAGCCTGGTGTCAATTTAAAATGTAAATAAAACCTTTGAATTAGTAGGGTTGTCACGATATTAAAATACTTTATTTTGATGACTTTTTTTACTTTTAAATCCAGCTTTACAAATTATAATATAGGTCGATTGTAGATCACTCATATGACACTATCCTGTCAGCTCAGTCTTTACAAATGTTCCATCCTGTATAATATAATTATAGTTTTATGAAACATGTCATGTCTCATTTTTTTTTATTACACACAATTTTTTTAATATTAAAGCAATGATACAAAGATCAAAGCACAAGAGAAATTAAAATGGATAGTGCGTCTCTGGTGAAAAGGTAAGGTTAAGACGTTGGACCGGTAATCCAAAGATACCGGGTTCGAGTCCCGGTGTGGAGCACGTATGAGTGCAATATAAAATTTCTTTGAAAAGAAAGAAAGAGAGAAATGCATTAATTCATGACGTGACCATAGAACATAATTACAAATAGTGACAAAAATGATAAATGAAATAAAACAATAAGAAAATATACTACTATGGCTGTGCCACGAAAAGGTCCCACCTCAGCGTGATGCTAGCCCAAGAGCCAGCGCTGATCTTCCGGTGGGACCATAGATGGCTTTGCGTGTCGACCTTTGTATCTATACCGGGCGAACAATCCAAATGGGTCAGAAATTATAAGAGATAGGAAAATCTGTTCTTAGGATAAGGAACCATGAAGTCGATTTAAGCTTTAATAAAAACTGTTTTTTTTTATAAATCTCCTACATAATAGCCGTCAAAATAGCTGTAATGATAATGAATGTTCAATTGCTGGTTATGTATGAGATTTACAAAAAAGATTTGAATGATGTTTCTATTACATCTAAAATCGTCGCCATGGTTCCTAAGAACAGATTTCCCTATCTCTTATAGTTTTCGTTTTCTCCCTACTGATCCATTTGAATTGATCATCCTGTGTAGAAATTAAATTCCGATACCACAGTTTTTACGTTATCGTTACAGCGTGAATAATTAATTGTTGAAATTGTGGTTTAACCACATAGTCCATTACGCTAGTTTAACCTCAACTTTAATATTTCAAAAGCCTTGTGCGAGCCTAAATTTATTTTCACCAATTGCTCAATTATCAATGGCTTATTTCGGTGTATAATTATGGGTAAACTGACCCCAATTTGTTATTGCCAGTAAAATAATTTAGTACCACTAAAAATTGGTAATATTTCGTGTGCTGAACAACCTGTTGTCGGGGATAGTGCAATACCGCGTAAGTAACAAGTCTAGATACGAATCAATATTCAAACAAATGCTAAGCATTTTATTGAAATGAGATCTTTATCGACAGCTGTTATTTACGCGGTATTGCACTATCCCCGACGATATGCCAGCTCTGCTGTCACCGACTAATAAGGTTATTTACACTACACTGGTAGTATATCTTAGTGTTATAGACTGGGAGGTGCCCGCAACTTCGTACGCGTATTTTTTTCTTATATTACCAGAGTCAGGCAAAAAGTAGCCTATAACCATTTTTGGATGTCCAGCTATCCCTGTGCCAAAATTGGTTAAAATCCATCCAGCCGTTTCGGCGTGATGAGAGGACAAAGAAAATCATGAAAACAGATGGCGCCAGACTGGCGTGGCGCCGCGCGCCCATACAAAACAAATGAAGATCCTGCATCACGCTATTGAGGTTTTTTCTGAAATCATGGCCGCTCTCCATAGAAAACTGATTTCCGATACATATCTAGAATTTTGTAATAGTATAGATATACTTACATAGATTAAGATTATATGTAATAAAATAACCTAAACTAAAAATTTAATACAACCCCGACGCAAGTAGCTAGTCATTATGATGAGACCCTATTTTAATGAGTGATATATCAACTAAAAAAACAAAATTTAGAATTCCTAGCTTCAAAATGGGCCAAGATCCAGTCACTTGTTCCTCTAAAATCTGAATATCTTGGAAAAGAGAGCTTCGATTTTCATTAAACAAAGCTAGGAGTATACAAAATATGTAGCATTAAGATCTCGGTGTAATACGGCGGAAATACATAATACTAAGGACCCTAAATCCGGCGTATTTTAGACTTCATTTCCTCAGAAACTACATATCGTATCGAGGTCGGAGTTTTAATCTAACACTTAAAATGATAAGTCACAATTTCTGCAAAACGGCATGCGACAAAAATGGGGTTTATAAAACACTATTCTAAGTAGGGCAGTTGAAATTTCCTTACAGATAATTGTTAGAAAAAACAGTTATCTGCGGATAATCTCGGAGATAACTGGCTATCTCCGAGGAACGGATTATGAAAAATGAAAATGAAAATGAAAATATTTATTTGGGTTACATTTTGGGTTTTACAATAAGATCATGGTTGGTATCTCCTAGTTAGCACGGAACGTACTTGTGGCAGGAGATCCCGCTCTTCCAATAATAGTTTAGGCGTAACCGAAAAACAGTAGTTAACAATATTAATTTTATATTTAACTTATTCTAAACATTTGAATTATCACTCCATCTTGAGTGAATCTGTACTTAGTTAAGTTAAGTGTGTGTACGTGTATGTATATGTATGCGCGTGTGCGTGTCCTTATATGTGTGTGTGTGTGTGTGTGTGTGTGTGTGTGTGTGTGTGTGTGTGTGTGTGTGTGTGTGTGTGTGTGTGTGTGTGTGTGCGCACGCGCGTGTGTGTATGTGTGTGTTGCGTCTGATAGGTTATCCCAGAGTATGTAGTGTGGACTAGGTAGCATATTGTAATAATGCTTCAGTTTCCTCATAGGTCAGATTACTTAACCACTCAGTGATTACTCTTTTACAGTCATAGAGTTGAAGCGGATATATAGATATTAATTTATTAATGTTATTATATAGGTGTACAGATTGATTTGCAAATTGCCTTTTTGCAAAAATAGATTTGCAGGAGGGAACCGCGACTACTTTGTCCTTCCTTCTCCGTTTTAATAGTGATGGTTTAAAAGTGAGGGTCTTGTGTAAGTATCCCACGGTTTTTGTATTATCCTCACAGAAACCTGTTTTTTTAACAGTTTTATGCGAAGAATACAAAATCGTCCGAGATAACTAGTAATCTCCACGGTTATCTGTAAGGAGTAAGGGTCTTTTTAGAAAGGGGTTAATAATAATAATTGAATAATCCGCCGGCAACATATTGCTATGAGAAGCAATATGTTGGCACGCCGATTCGCTCACTGTTCTGACCAAGTGAAAATAACACTGTTCGGGGCTTACTGTCAGGCGTTCTACACCAGCCAGTTGTGGTACACATACACGAAGCGTGCGTTCAATAGACTCATAGTACAGTACAACAATGCCTTTCGTGCGATGCTGCACCTACCGTGGCGATGTAGTGCGTCCGGCATGTTTGCCACCAATTTACTCGATGACTTTTACGCCATTATTCGCAAAAGACACTGGTCCTGTGTCAGGAGGGTGAGCGAATCGACTAATAGTATAGTGAAAGTGGTGTGTGCAACATGTTACTTTAGGAGTGAGGCGTCAGTCTTGAATATTTAGAATTACTATTTAATTTTCAAAATATCCATTGAAATTAAATACTAAATCTAAATTGAATGTACTTAATTTAATAATAATTAATTAATTAATGTTAATGTGATGGGTTAGTGAATAAACAAATATTTTTATTTATTTATTTTTATTTAAAAAAGCCTAACTCAAATGAAAAAAACGGTATTTATAGTTTGGCGTTCAATGGCGAATCAGCGGAATGTGTGCAATTTTTAGGGTTCCGTACCCAAAGGGTGAAACGGGACCCTATTACTAAGATTCCGCTGTCCGTCCGTCTGTCTGTCCGTGATAGTTAGACAGTTGAAATTTTCACAGATGATGTATTTCTGTTGCGGCTATAACAACATATACAAAAAAAAAATGAATAATATAAATATTTAAGGGAGCTCCCATACCAAAACCGTGATCGGTTGCGTTAACTTCGCACCTCATTTGTATCCTGCGCCATACATACCAGGTGTAAACTTAACTTAAACCGGCCAGTTAAGATGGGATAGTATATTTGTACGGAATCCTCGGTGCGCGAGTCAGAGTCGCACTTGGCCGGTTTTTTTTTATTTTGGAGACTGTCGTGCGTGATCCGAGCTAGATACAGCATCGGATATCAAAGGCATAGCCATTAAAGTTGGTCAACCGTAACCGGTTTTAATTCAACCAGCCCCAGCGACTCAATTCGAGAGTTCGCCATATTCCCAATTTAACAATATTACGGCCTTTACATACATTGCATTTATTATCATATTATACACAATACTAGCTTTTGCCCGCGACTACGTACGCGGGGAACTTGATAAAAGCGATTATTAAAAGCGCCTAAGCAAATGTAAGAGCAATTGTGCTTTTGGTCTAATAATTACATTTCCTACAGGGTCACCGCACCCCAACAATTATGTTCACTCACTTTTCTATCTTTTTAGGTATAATTTCCAGGATGAAAACTATCCTATGTCCTTCCTCGCATCTTAAACTATCTCTATGCAAAATTTTATCAAAATCGATTCAGCGGTTTAAGCGTGAAGAGGTAACAGACAGACAGACACACTTTCGCATTTATAATATTATAGTATGGATACATCTTATAGTATGTACATAAATATATGTATCATTGTATTTATGTTAGTTAAGTTATATGTAATATACATGTATTCACTTGTATCTTGGATGCTCTCCGAACGATTAATTTTCTACTCTGCACCCACTTGAAGCATCTCTGTTTGGCCCTATGGTTGACTGGTAGAGAATGCCATTAGGCAATAAGTTAGGCATTTGTACTGACTTTTGTTTTGTGCAATAACGTTTAAATAAATAAATAAAAAATAGTGCGTGGAGGACGTTAAACGTTAAACGTTTAACGCAACCTTGTTGGAAGTCGCATTAGAAGTTTCACTTCAATAACATACTAGTATAACACTCCGGACTTTTCTAGTGAGACAGCTATAGAACCGACATTTAATGAAATTGTTAAGTTAATTCTTGTTGTGGATATAGTTTGTGAATTACATGCATTATTTTTAAATTAGGGCTCGTGCACAAATTACGTGTATTTTTTTTTTGCCATAATTTCGTAAATTTTATGTAAGTATTTATTTTAACATTTATCTTCACTTGTTAAATACTTACCTTACGCTGTAGATTTTTTCTTCGTTAACTGTAGAAAAATACACGTGAGGTCACCTTATACCCCTCCCTCCCCCAACGTGATCTGTAATGACACAAAACAGTTAGGTACAGAAATCAATCTACATACAAGCGCGCTCGAGCAAACGCACACATAGACATTGCTCACGGACACGATATCTCGGACCAGTTCAGACCAGTGCGAGCACGAGTGCCATCCGCTTGACATATCCGTGAGCAATGTCTATGTGTGCGTTTGCTCGAGCGCGCTTGTATGTAGATTGATTTCTGTACCTAACTGTTTTGTGGTCATGATTTTTGCGTGAGGGAGGTCCCCCTTATCTAACCTCACGTGATTTGTGCACAAGCCCTTAACGAACCATGTGGTGAATAAAGGCTATATTTAATATGATTTAATCAATTGTAAAATTGGACTAGTGCACAAAGTCTTCTATACCATAACAATAACACTTTGTATTTTGTACCTAGTTATGGGTGAAACCCAAAAATTTGCTTCCTTAACTAATTTAATTAAAATTTGTATAAATTTTTCCATTGTACAACGACAAATTAACCATCGAATAATGAACCTCAAAACAGTATCTTAAGGTACAGTACACATTTTAATTAAGGTAGCAAACTTTTTGGTATTCACCCCAATAGTGGTCATAAATAATTAATCATGTCAGACAACCTCACTTAAATCGATCTAGTTGTCCCAAATTGTTGCAGTCCCAAATTAAGCTCAAGAAGGCTGGTGTTATGCGTACAAGACCACGATATACATACTTATATAGGTAAATATGTACTTAAATACATAGTACAACCATGACCCAAGCACAAATATTCGAGGTCATCACACAAGTAGGTATTTGCCCTGGCCGGGATTCGAACCCAGGACCGCCGGCTCAGTAGGCAAGTGCTTACATAAAAAAAAAACATACTATTTACCATTATATCGTAAAAAACTAAGAAAAGCCTAAAACAATACGTTTGATATATGGGGCCCCCTCTTTAATGTTTAAGTTTTTATTATTTTCATTTTTTGTTTTTTTTTCCTATATGTGAAAGTATGTGATAGTGTGAAAATTCTCAACTACATTTTACGATTAGAAAGATACAAACCTGTGACAAACGGACCAATAGTCGGACATCGGAGGCTTAGTAATTAGGCCCCGTTAACACCCTTTGCTTACGGAACCCTAAAAAACATCTCGTCTTATATTCTAAGCACAGATTTCAATAGTTTCTAACACCTTTTCACCTTCCCCGTTCCTCACCAACAGTTTGATATTATAAATGATTTATTCACCACTGAAACTGTTGCCAACTTGAATTTTAATATGAAAACAGCTACCTTCTATTGAAAGCTTTTTAAAAGTCGCTTAAATTTTGACGACGCGTTTGGCTCGGTTTAGACACCTGCCTACTGAGCCGGCGGTCCCGGGTTCGAATCCCGGCCGGGGCAAATATTTGTGTGATGAACTCGAATATTTATTGGGTCATGGTTCTTCTATGTATTTAAGTATATATTTATCCATATAAGACTTATATCGTCGTCTAGTACCCATAACACAAGCCTTCTTGAGCTTAATTTGGGACTAGATCGATTTGTGTGACGTTGTCCTATATTTATTTATTTATTATTTATTTAAATTGTTGTTGGCACTTGCAAACTAGTAAAGAATTGCAACAATTTAAAGACATTTGCTTGTAAATTTACAGTTTTTGAAGAGAGGCTAAACGGACTGGAACTGAACAAGGGAACTAAGGTCAGTCGTCTCAGTCGAGGTAAGAGCGATGGCGGGAAAAGTGCATCTACTTACCATCGAAATATCGACACAGTATCTAGCCTTACCATGACTTAACGTGCGTGTGACCGTACTCGATAGCGACTGCGTAAATGATTTGTATGGAGAAGTGTGGTTCTACAAAGTAGCTAGGAGCGCTGTACCCATAGAATACGGTCGCTGTACACTACAGGGTAAGGGTACAGTACCCTTAACATGAGTGAAAGTGACCGTAACCGTACTCGATAGCGACTGAGTAAATTATTTGTGTGGCGAATAGTACCACGGAACTATAGTTCGCCAAAGTAACATAGTTAGGCTGCGTTTTCACCACAGATGTGCGAGAATGCGTAGCGAGGAATGTGTTTTTGTTAACCAATGGAATAACTTAATTTACTTATCCTCGCTCAGCGCAACGATTCTATTGGGTAACAAAAACACATCCCTAGCTCTCGCTATGCATCCTCGCACTAGTGCAAACGCAGCCTTAGCAGCTTGTCTGTGCTTAGCAGTATAAAATATATACTATTCGATATTTCGGTATGGCAATCGCACTTGTCCCGCTGGCACATTTGTTCTGACTTATCTCGCAAGACGCTAAGAGGCCTTATACATTTTAAAATGTATTTTTCTAATATTATGAATATATCGATAATTTCAACCAAGTTTTTAAAGTGAATAATACTTTTCCCAAAATAGGTAGCTATTTCATGCTTTCATTGCGTGCAATCTAAAATAAGTAGAAAACCCAGTTTTCTGTGTGAATTTTGTCAAATTTATCAATGTAAAATATGTAGCAATAAATTGCAATAGCCCTGTTCTATGTAGTGACATTGATAATTTGTTAAGAAACATGTTTGATCATAGAGAAAAATGTCTAAAACAATCAGCATTTTTGAACAGATAAGAAGCCTTCTTAATCAGAATCAGAATCAGAAATTTCTTTATTGCCACAACTTATACTAATAATTACATGCACATAATTTATACTTACAAAAACGGAAAAAAGAGAAAGAATGGTATACCTAACATAATAACAGTAAATATAAAAAAACGATTTCTTAGAAGTATGAGGCAATGTGTCTCAGTCTCAGCGTGTGCTGGGCAAAATGTCCAGCGCTGGTTTTCAGACTGAGCCCTTTGATGTTGTCGGTTGCAATACAACGAAAAATATAAATACTAAAAACATCAAGTTCCACTAAAATTAACAATAAACGATAAAAAAAATAACAGAATATTTTGCTTTTGGGACAAGATTACATGAAAAAATAGAATAAAAAAATTAACATAGTTAATGTAAATCAATAATGCTGCAAAAGTGCCACTTATGTGTGTGTGCGTGTGTGTGTGTGTGTCTGTGTGGGTGTGTGTGTATGCGAAAGTAAGTATATATAGTTACTATTTATTGTATATCATAACGAGAATTTATAAGAAGCTCGTAGCTGAACTAAGAGGGTTTTCATGTTTCATTATTGTACATGAACAACCTTCTGTAAATACCCAGATTGTTGAATTATATTTGTTTTATGAACCACTAAAGGCGATACATAAATACATAACGGGTGTTACCTGTAATATGAGCAATAAATTAAAACATAGATTCAACTCTCCAAACCGAACAACATTTGTTCAGCAACAAAGTGAGTTTTCAGAATTTCATTATTTCAAACCAATTCAATTGTATTTTTAATGTACGTCGTCCAACATTGACATTCCCTGAGCACTGACATAGCTGTCACTCTACTATGTAGTATCGGAAATTTTGCAATATATTGCTTCTTTGCCTAAACTTTATTCTACAAATTATCATTTGATACACGTTATTTTCAGAAGTTGCTTAACAAATGTTATGTATTTAAACCATTCATACAAAGATCAAAGCTTAAAGAAAAATTGAAAAAAGAGCTACTTGGTGAGAGAGACCGGGAATCGAACCCGGTACCTCTGGATTACCGGTCTTCGCTACCCTAGCTCCAGGTAGACCTGACGAACTTTTCCTTATGCTTTGTGTGTCGATCTTTGCATTATTTATTTGAAATGTTTTTACACCCTAACTCCTAAATAATAAAATTGGCCAACCGCATTACGTTGTTCATCAAATTTCTAAAGTCATATTTTACATCGTCGGGGATAGTGCAATACCGCGTAAATAACAGCTGTCGATAAAGTTCCCATTTCAATAAAATACTTAACATTTGTTTGAATATTGATTCGTATCTACACTTGTTACTTACGCGGTATTGCACTATCCCCGACGATATGCAATTGTATGGAACAAAATAATGATGTCCCTAATTAGCTGAACGCCACTGTATATATCCAAAAGCCTGAATTCATTATTTTAACGATGTCTCGTTAAGTAAAAATTATCTATCGATAGTCGATAAAACACTTTGGTCGAACCCTCCCAAAGTTTGATTTTTGCTATGAAGAATTCCGGTCCTTGATTATAACACTATTTAAGCTGTATAAAGACTGTATAAGTGCTTATAAAGTCGTGTGCTACTTCGGCATGATACCTTCTCTGTCAAAAGCACATACTGTGAAACATAGAACCTCCTTTTATAGAAGTTGGTTAAAAACAGACAAGCGCTTAGGAGGCCTTATTCCTTTTAAAATGCTGATTGGTTTAGAAATGTTTCTCTATGTTTAAACATGTTTCTTAACATAATATCGATGTTACTACCTAAAACAGGGCTATTGGGATTTATTTCTATATATTAGATACCTAAATTTTGAATTTTTCATTGATATATTTTGTTTCAAAAACTACTCAAAAATGACAAAATACACGCGGAAAATTCGTTTTTTCAACTTATTTTCGACTGCACGCAATGAAAGCATGAAATAGCTTTGTTACTACCTAGAACTCGGGGAAAAGTTTTATTCACTTAAAAAAGTTGGTTTAGAATATCAATAAATTTGTCATAATATGAAAAAAAAAAAAAGGAATAAGGCTTAAATATTCGACGTTCCGCAACCAGCATTGATGTAAGGGAGGTTTAACTCGATCCCGGGGGGATAAAGCCGACAGTAATGTCAATTTTACTTGATGACGTCACCGGCCCTAATATCGTAAATGTTAACGGGTCGATGAATAGGCTTGTGAGGTAACTCCGATCGCGGTACCATCGCACCGCACTAATTTTGTAGGGTTCCGTACCCAAAGGGTAAAAATCGGGACCCTATTGCTATGACTCCGCTGTCCGTCTGTCCGTCTGTATCTCATGAACTGTGATAGCTAGACAGTTGAAATTTTCACAGATGATGTATTTCTGTTACATCAAAAATTCTAAAAAACTGAATTAAATAAATGTTTAAGTGGGGCTCCCATACAACAAACGTGGTGGTTGCGTTAACTTTGCACCTCATTTGTATCCGGCGGCATACATAAACCCTCGATGCGCGAGTCATACTCGCACTTGGCACTTTTCTTTTATTGATTCATTGTTTATACATGGTGATCAATCCAAATGGGTCAGTATCGAGAAGTCAGAAAAGAAACTATGAGAGATAGCGAAATCTTTCTAATAGGAAATGTGGCGTCAATTTTGTAAGTTATCACATGTCGTATTTAGGGAGGTTTGACCGGGCTTGATACTCGGGTTGGTTTATATGAGATAAAAGAAGGAATGCAGTTTTTATTAAATTCGACGCCATGGTACCTAAGAAAAGGTTTCGCTATCTCTCATAGTTTCTTTTCTGACTTCTCTCTACTGACCCATTTAGATTGAGTTGCGATAAGATACCTAAAATCGATTTAACGCACAAAGAGTTATGTTATGCCCTTAAATAAAATAATGGTTTCAGATATCAGTTTCCTGGCAGGCCGACTCGACTTTTATTCCGACAAATCGTTCGAGTGTCTATTATACCCGATGGTTACGCGCCATTTGGCGATGTCGAATGATTTACCACTTTATCGGCTAAGTGATGGAGATGTAGATAGTCTCCGCGGTAAATAAATTAAATTTGGAGATGTAAAAGGTCTCGCCAGTCATTTTGGCGCTGTACAGTGTCTCCAAAAGTCAAGAACAATCAAATAAAAATGTAAGCAAGTCAAAGAAGAGACTATTAAGCTAACAGTCATTTTAATTAGACCCTCTCGGCCAGCTATTGCTAGGGATGTTAAAAACAACCATGTGACGCTTGGCAGAGCCTTTGAAGCGCAATATGGATCGGCAAATGGCAACAGTTATGTCATGCCCCTAAATAAAAGCTTGGATTCAGATATCAGTTTCCTGGCCGTCCGACTCGACTTATTCCGACAAATCGTTCGAGTGTCTATCATACCCGTACCCGTGGTTACGCGCCAGTGGCGATGTCGAGTGATATATCACTTCGTCGACTTGTTATCGAGGAAAGACGAGCAGAGCAGCTTTGTAGAGCAGGTACCTACTGATACTGAGCCGGCGGTTTTGGGTTCGAATCCCGGCCAGGGCAAATATTTGTGTGATTTACCTACTTGAATATTTGTGCTTGCTTTAATTTTCGGACTAGATCGATTTGTGTGAGGTTGTCTGATATTTATTTATATATGTATTTAAGTATACGTAACTACTAATATGAACTTAACTTAATTTGTATAGTCTATCCGGAACTGTAAGAGTAAAAAGCAATAAAATTTATTATTTAGGTACATCAAAAAGTGATAAGTCGTAATACTAAGAAGTGAATTTATGCAAAAATTACTTAAAATTTGCGGAGTATTTAGTCCTGTTTCCTCTTTGTTTACATCAGTGACTTTCACCGACTTTGAAGGTCAGTTAACAAAAATTTGTCGTTACCAGTAAAATAATTTAGTACCACTGAAAATCCGCAATGATGGCGTGGGTTGTAAAATTGCTGGGCTACATCTTATTTATTTATTTATTCACATAATATTTACATAGCATTACAGTTACTTACACCAAAGCGCTATGAAACTAAATTAACAAAAACATAATCTAAAACAACATAACTCACGTACAAACACTCGATTGTCTAACGTCCATCACTTCGCAGAATCTGAAACGTTCGCGGCACACAGCCGCCCAACTCCATCCTCTTGTCTTATCGTATCGTATCTTATCTTATCTTATTCACTTACCGCAGTTGGACTCTTCTTGGTCTTCGAGAAGTGTTCGATCACTTCCCAGTTGGACTTCTTAGGGGCGGGTGTCCCCGCGGGGGAGGGGGACGCGCGCTGCGCCGGCGCGGGCGTCGAGCGGCCCGAGTCGTCGCGCGGCGCGCCCCGCAGCGAGGCGCACCGGCGCCCGCGCAGCGCCTCCTGGCGATGAAAGAAATCGTAGATAAATACTATAAATATTAATATTAGATTAGTAATATTTTGACGAAGCGGTTGGTGCAGTGGTAGCAGCTGCCTAGTGAACCGGCGGTCCTGGGTTCGAATCCCTGCCAGGGCTTTGTGTGATAAACTCGAATATTTGTTCTTATTGAATGTTATCTATATTTATGTATGTAGGTATGGCGGGTTATGACTTATGAATGTTATCTATATAATATGTATGTAATGAAATGAAATGAAATTTAATAATGTATTCAGTAAGTAGGCCACAAGGGCACTTTCACAAGTCAGATTGTAAATCTACCGACATTTCGCAAGAGGAGACCGCTGTTGAGAAGAAAGCCGAAAGAAACTCACGATAAGTAATCTTTTCATAAATAATACTTAAAACAATTACATCACATTAGTGTTATAACTAATTATTACATGCGTACACGTAAAGGAGATATGTAGATACTACAAATCAATGCTAGGCAGGAATATTAAAATAAAATTTTAACTATTAATTTAAAAGTAGGTATGTATGTAAACAGGGATGCTCTTTTTAGGGTTCCGTAGTCAACTAAGAACCCTTATAGTTTCGCCATGTCTGTCTGTCCGTCCGTCCGTCCGTCCGCGGCTTAGCTCCGTGATCATTAGTACTAGAAAGCTAAAATTTGGTATGAGTATATGTATAACGCCGACAGAACGGTAAAATCTGGTCTGTGGGTAAAATAAAAAAATAAAAATAAATGTTTTTTTCGGTTTCCTCTAGAACACCTAAAGTGGGGGTGATTTTTTTTTCTTTTCAACACTGGTGTGTGGGGTGTCGTTGAATAGGTCTTGTAAAAATAATAGTGGTCTTCTAACATTATTTTTTGATAAAGTCAGCAGTTTTGTATATATTCGCTCCGAAAACAAAAAAAATAGTGCCCCCCCTTTTCAACCGCGGGTCAAAAAAATACGGAAAAATTCATGTATATAAGGCCTTATAATTACTTTCAATGAAATCTATATTGAACAAAATCGGTTAAGCCGTTTTTGAGTTATCACCAATTTTCATATTTTTCTTTAAAAGGACGTAATTTGACTTCCAGAAGGTGATTACAGTTTCTAGGGCGTTTACGACCTTTTTATAGAGCTTAAAATCTTTCTTAACTTAAACCTCGGCCTTAAAGCAGCAGTTTATTGTGAAGGATGAGCAACTACGGAACCCTACACTGAGCGTGGCCCGACATGCTCTTGGCCGGTTTTTTATAGAAAAACACTTCACCAAATGCTTCATTTCATAGCCAATTTTTTTCCCCGGAAGTCATATTTTTAAAGAAATCTTGAATATGTCAACCTATAGATTATGTTAGGTTAGGTTACTTATAATATTCCTAATATTTAACGCTTTCAGAAAAAAAAATGCTTTCGAAGAAATGAAAATTCGATGAAATGTTTCTCTATAAAACAAGGGTAATCCATGTAACCACTTTATTGCACAAATAATATTTTCAAAAACTCAAAAACAATACATGCACAAGGGCAAACTTATACCTATAAGGTATTTCTTCCAGTTAACCTTTGAGCAAATGAGATAGAAAACTAGACATTGAAGTGATAGACAAACGAATAAATTAAAACAACAAATAAATCAAGCATGAATATTCGAGTTCATCACACAAACATTTGCCCTGGCCGGGATTCGAACCCAAGACCGCCGGCTCAGTAGGCAAGTGCTTACAAACTGAGCCAAACGCGTCGTCAAAATTAATTATTATAGTATATGTATGTGTATATTATGTTTATCGTCGTCTAGTACCCATAGTACAAGCTTTGCTTAGTTTGGGACTAGATCGATTTGTGTAAGATTGTCTCTTAATATTTATTTCATTGTCAGCAAGTTTATGATGCTGACGGTACTGTAGATTTTAGTATTCCGTGAAAATTCAGTAGGTACCTACGTCTCATCCAAAATGATCTCATCTGAAAATAACTTCTCATTCCGTCCCACGTTGTAAGGACTTTATACCTAATTAAGCCTTGTTCGTTAATTAATTCTAATTTTGTATGTATTTGCTTATTCACGGAATTACTTCGACCTCGCCTCAGGAAAAAAATTACAACTTAGTTCTAACGTTCTGATTGAGTTGGGCATAGTACTTATGTAATTTTTTTGGTGATGGAATAATATATGGTATTAAGGGTATTCCTTTTCGCCGAAATATTTTTCCCAACTCACGGTTTTCTCCGAAAGCAATCTCAGTGTATTTTTTATGCTCTTATAGAATAGGTTAGGTTAGGTTAGGTTTTGTTCTATGAAAGTTCCGAAAAAAATATGATTTCAGAGAAAATCGTGAGTTGGGAAACGAAACAGTTTGGCAAATGAATCAGTGGGGAAAAATATGTATGAGGCAGAGAACCGCTTGTCGTTGACTGTTCTGTACATAGTGGTAGAAATTATGTGAGCTGACTATAAATGCACTTCAATATTCTATTTAACTTATTTCCTTAAGTACCTTACTTAGGTGTGCATTGAAAAGAAAAAAATATTTTCTAATCTAAACTATAATTTCTGCTACATAAAGGGTGACCAGCCGCAGATTTTTTAAATTTCCGGCCAAAACTGAGTAATATTTCATTATCCAGACTATATATAGTTTAATCGTATCTATAGGTGCGCTTTTAGTTGCTCATATTTGTCCATAATATATGATAGGAAACTGATTAGCGGTTGAAACGTTGAACATGCCTTATATAAAATTCTACGTTCATTTAGTTTTTAGGGTTCCGTACCCAAAGGGTAAAAAACGGGACTCTATACTATGACTCCGCTCCCCGTCTGTCTGTCTGTCCCTCTGTTACCAGGCCGTATCTCAAGAACCGTGATAGCTAGACAATGGAAATTTCCACAGATAATGTATTTCTGTTGCAGCTATAACAAATACTAAAAACAGTATAGAATAAATATTTAAGTGGGGCTCCTATACAACAAACGTGATCGGTTGTGTTAACTTTGCACCTCATTTGTAGGCGCCGCCGTACATACTAGATGCAAACTTAACTTAACCCAGCCCGTTAAGATGGGAAGTGTTACGGAACCCTCAGTGCGCGAGTCCGACTCACACTTGGCCGGTTTTTTGATAATTTTGTATAGTCTGTCCGATCTCTACGATTAATTGAAGTCACTTTGGCACAAGGTACATACAACCATTTACATGTAAATTTAAGGTCGTTTTTCACTAGTGCCAGTTTGACATAATTTGATCTTAGAATTCCGGATCAACTATAGATGGCTGATAATAGGGTTGTATAAAGCCACAATATCACATTTCAGCCATTCCAACATACTGGTGATATCTATAGCTCACACTCACCGGTTAATTATTTCGCTGAATTAACACCGCCAGCAAACATAATTCGTGATGGCTATTATCAAACATTGATAATTATAGCATACAGAGAGCTCTAGGGATGTGATTCCTAATTAGGAATCCCGAGAGTTTATTGACCGTAATAATCTGGGATTGGATAGTGAGAATAGTAATATATTTGATTTAACACGATTTTCACACATTGTTTATTATTATATTTATAAAATAAGCCCAATATTGAAGCTAAGAATTCCAAGTTTTTAGTTTTGTTCAGTTTTATTAGCATTTTCTATATCACTAATTGAATGAGGGTGTCACGATGACCAGCTACTTGTGTGAACAAAATCCTTTAATATAATATTTAGCTACTATTAGAAGGTTACTGCAGCATGGTAAAATATTATTTTATGCAACCGTTGTATAAGACGGGGCAAAAAACGCTAGTGGCATGTTCGCTACGCTCACATCGTAAGGAAGATGCCACGAGCGGTTTTTGACCTTCTTATACAACGTTGCATACAATACTTTTTCTACGACAGGACATTTCATAAATAAAATGCAAATAAACAACAAAGAAAATAATTACATGTTCCCGCTCGGAATCAACAAAATTAAAAAAAAAATTGTCTCTGATAAACGTTTTTTTTATTAACGTCCATCTGTCAAAAAATATGAACTTATACATAAAGGTATACGTTCACTATACTAAACATCCATGCACTGAAGATAAAACTTTTTTTTTTAGTAGGCATCAACGCCTTTGTACAATAAGTTTTTTTAATTATTTGCAAATTGTGTGAATCCAGCTGTTTATATTGTAATCTGTGATACTAAGTGATGCTTTTTTGGCGACATTATAACATCGTTTAGCAGCGTTTTTTTGGGGCAATAGAGTATAGACTTTTACAGACTTTCATAATGTATGTCTTTATATTAGAGTTAGTAACTTTAAATGACAGAAAAAAGTACTGGAGTAGAAAAAGTATCTTAGAACCATAATTAACACAAATTATAACGGGTCTAACGCGATATTTCTTATTTACCTTCATAATCTAACGTTTCGGTGGGGTTGCACACGCCGTGGTCTCAGACGTAGATGTATATATATTTGTGTACAAACCGCGAGAGTATAAAGTGTCATATCTTATTTTAACCATCTCTGAATTTCTCTGAATATATTGTTGTATATTTATCTTTAATAGTACATTGTTGTCGAGGCTGTAAAGTAAGCAATAGATGAACGAGTAATTCGAAGGCCGACCCGCAGGGGAGGCCTTCGATAATACGAGTTCATCTATTGTACTTTTAGCCGAGACTGAACAGAGTGCTTTTCACGACTACTGCGAGGAAATACATAAAAATAAGAGCATTTTATATTGGTAATTAAACTCGGCGCCTTTTTGCAGCTTCATTGTTTCAAAAAATTATGGCTACACAAAGCTGGTCGTGCCCCCAGGTTCAAACGACGCAACGATTATTCTCAATCCATTTATGAAGAAATAGCAAAAATACTAAAACTTACCTCACTTTCAACTAAATTTAGACATTTACACATTTTTTAGTCTAGGCTTTGTATCTTGAGTGCCTAAGCACATGACCAAGATAGGCAACCTTTCTTCTTTTGATGGTCTGCATTAATTCTCTTGTCCTCCCAACTTGACGGAGAACTTCAACATTGGTCACTCGGTCCGTCCAGCTTATGGGCAACATGCTTCTATACGGATTCGGAGTTGCTCTTTAAGGTTCCAGGCTTCACATCCGTATAGAATTATGGGCCATATATAGCATTGCAGGAAACGAGTGCGTAAAGATATTTTGAGGCTGCGACTGTAAAGTACCTTTTTCATGTTATTAAAGCCACTACGGGCGATTTCAATACGGGTTTTTATTTCGAGGTCACTGTCCCAGTTTTCATCCACACAGATTTTGAATGATACGTACATCTTTGCCATCTAACCCAATATCGTTCAAGATTGCTATAAGACGATCGTGCACTCGATCAACCGCTTTTTCGTAATCGATGAAACAAAGGAAAACGTCTTGTTGCATATCTTTGCATTTTTGGACCAGCACTTTTAAAGCAAACAAAGCCTCTCTTGTTCCTACTCCAGCTCGAAATCCGAATTGACTGTCCCCTAGCTGTTCATCACATCGGACTCTTATTCGTGTATGAATAATGTTAAGAAACAACTTTTAACACTTGGCTCATAAGGCAAATCGTTCTGAATTCTTCACAGTTTTTGGCATTCTTCTTCTTAGGAAGTGTGACGAAAGCTGATTTCAACCAATCGGCTGGAAACTGTCCCGAGCTGTATATAAGGTTGAAGAAATCCGTAACACTTTCCAAATAGTCATCCTCGATGAGCTTGGAGTACCTCAATATAAATGTCGTCAGGTCCGGCTGCTTTCCCTGTCTTTGCAATACGCAGCGCCTTTCTGACCTCAGTGTTCAGTATCGGGGGCCCATCCTCTGAACGAATCATAAGTCCTTCACTTCTGGGGTCATCAGCAAACATTGACTTAATGTACTCTTCCCAGGTATTCTTTTTCTTTTCTAGGTCTAGTATTGGGTGGTTACTGTCATCTAGCAGCTGATGTGTGAAGTTCTTGTGTCCAACCATTGATTTAAGTAATCCCCTTATGTAGATTGAAGGCATCATGTTTGGCATGGAGTTTCTCCACATAGTCACATTTATATCGCCGTATAAATTTTATCCGTAAAGGCGATATATATGGAACAATTTTATCATTAACCTCCCCGTCCGCTTAACTGATCCTTTATTTTGTTATTTTTTGCCCCAAAGCGTTTGTCTTAATAAGACGGACAATCTATCAAATACAACTCGTTGAACCGATAACAGACTCTAAGGTAATGTGATGAGGGTCCTGTCAATGGTAGTTCGGGTAGGGCGAAGTATAATGGGATATTAGAGAACCGAAACACGGTACAAAGATTGTTATAGTGAAAGAACTTAAGTGCGTAGCTTTTCAATGACGAATAAGCCTGAGCAAAGATCGGAAAAAATATTCAGTTTCAATGCAAACAAAAGTGTAATAAGGGTTGACTTTAATCCTCAAAAAGTATTAAGACAATTTCCATGAGATGTGAGGGTGTTGCGATGCCGTATAATACTGTCGTAATGACATGGAAATCTACACCATACAGCGTATAGAAGAATTACACTTTTATTTCATAACTATACTGTATTAAATACCCTAAATTCAAAATGTTGAAAACCCCCGATAGAATTATCTGGTCATCATGAGGCCATCATTTAAGGAGTGACATAGAAATTGCTAATAAAACTGAACATAACCACAAAATTTGGAGTTCTTAACTTCAATATTGGCTGAGATCCTGTCACTTGTTGCAAATAAAGCTGAATATCTTGGAAACTACTGGCCCTATTCCCACCAAACATAGCTAAGAACTATCTCGACATACATGTCTTTCGATTAAAAAAAACGCACTCAGATTGTCCATCCGTTTGGGAGTTACGATATCACAGACAGACACACAGATTACACCATGTTAAACTTATAACAACCCTCTTTAATCGTCGGGGGTTATTTTTTTTTAATCAGGCGTTATGTTGCCACTCAAGAGCCAAATCTTAGACGGAATTTAACCAATTTTGGTAAAGGAATAGCAGGACATCCAATCCAAATATTTGGATTACACGACAAAGGCAGTAGTACACACATTTGTTTTTAATGGTTTTTCTCTAGCTGCTTTGTTCCTAGAATAACGTCTACTGTCAGATGTAAATAGTAACATTGCGATTGTTAGGAAACATGTTTTATCATTGAGAAAAATGTCTAAAACAATCAGCATTTTTGAACGGATAAGGAGCTTTGCTAAAAAGACATTGTAGTACCATTTAAATAAATAAATAAATATTAAGGGACAATCTTACACAAATCGACCTAGTCCCAAACTAAGCAAAGCTTGTACTATGGGTACTAGACGACGATATACATAATATATAAAGATAAGAACAAATATATATAGACCTAAGAACAAATTTTTGCACAAATATTTGCCCCGGCCAGGATTCGAACCCGGGACTGCCGACTCAGTAGGCAGGTATCTACAAACCGAGCCAAACGCGTCGTCAAATAGCTACATAAATACCTCCACCTTTTTCAATTATTCCGTCCCTTAAAATAAAAACATGTCAATTCGTAACAAGAACCTTTTACAGTTTCACAACCTTCGTATTAATTTGACCGACACTCGGAAGATACCTTTCGAAGATCTGGAATGATCTCAATTCGTTGTCAGATGCTTAATTAAATCCAAATACTTCCTTCTAGAGCCGTGGCTAAGAACGACGTAATTCCATTAGACGCGTCCTGCGCATATGTCGTTTTAAAAATGGAGTGTTGAAGCACGAATAACGGAGTCCTTAATGGACGGATAGATGCTTCCTTAATTAAAATATAAAATAAAAGGGAACCTCGCGGGTTTCTGGAAATTACTATTTATTTTACGGTTCTGTAACACCAGAGGCGGTAGCGGTGTAGCCTTACTTACCTTATCCGTTCAAAAATGCTGATTGTTTTAGACATTTTTCTTAACATATTGTCAGTGTTACTACTTAGAACAGGGCTATTGCAATTCATTGGTATATATTTGAAACCTACAGTATAAATATTTCATTGATAGTTTTTGTTTCAAAAACTACTCGAAATTGACAAGTTTCTCGCAGAAAACTGTTTTTTTAACTTATTTTCGATTGCACGCAATGAAAGCATAAAATAGCTATGTTACTTTCTAGAACTCAGGGTGAAATATTATTCACTTCAAAAAATTGGTTGAAATTATCAGTATATTTGTCATAATGTGAAAAAAATACATTTTAAATAGTATAAGCCCTCATCAGTTAGACGTATTTTTGTACATCGTAAAGGCTACTTCGGTAGCTAGCTTTCGTGGGATAGTATCGACATTTTCTCGGAATATCTAAAGAAGATTATTTAATACTAATAGGTGTCCGCAACTTCGTTCGCGTATTTTTTTCTTTACCGTAGACGGTTAAAAGGTATCCTATAACTATCTTTGGAGTCTATATAATCAGCTATCCTTGTATCAAAATTGGCTAAAATTTGTCCAGCCGTTTCGGCGTGATGCGAGGGCAAAGCAAATTGTGAAAACAGATGTCGCCAGGTTGGCACGGCGCCGCGCGCCCTTACAAAACAAATGACGATCCTGCATCACGCTATTAATATTTTTCCTGACACCGTGACACCTCCAAAAAAAAATATTTTCAATTACAAATTTAGAATTTGATAATAGCATAGATGATTGATGATGAGTCATCTCATATGACGCAGAGGTCGCTCTAGTCGCGCAGAATTATGGAATCAAAGATTTGGCGTGATTGACGTAACGATCTAATAGCTCAGTTGGGAGAGCACTACGCCGGAAACGAAGGGTCGCAGGTTCGAGTCCTGCTCACATTGTAGTAGGTCACATAACATATCTCTTTCATAATTTACCTTTGTGTCAATATTTATAATAACATCAGCCGTTTTGACACAAACTCACAAGGTCTACAGTACCTCTAGCACAACTTTGACACGCGACATATGCTAGCTATCCCTTTCTGTACAGTATCGTGAGCAAAGAATATATACTAACGTAAAAAGAAACGACAGCGACACTTGTGTGGAGTAACAAAACTCGCGGCTATGTGTGCGTGTCGAGTGGCGAGCGCGGGCGAGTGCGGGAAGCGCGCGGGGGTGAAGGGCATTGACGTGAATGCCTCTTCGAAGGATTCGGCATTACAAGGTCACCGACGCCCGAGTTACACCGATAGACCGCTGTCGCGCCTGTGTAGTGAGAGTGACGGGTGATACTATGTCGCGCGAACCTTAGTAGTGCTAGACGGGCAGCTGACAGAGCCAGTACCTCAAGCATAACAGTGACACGCGACTGTCGCGCGATATATACTACCGGTCACTTTGCTTTCAATAGCGTGACAGATGATGCTGAGTCGCGACTTAGCACTTTTCATATCTTTATTTTGTAATATCTCTAGAATCAAACGATAGCACTCATATAAAGGTAAAGCGAAAAAAAATACGTTGAACTTGTTAGACATTAAAAAAATTCCATGTCCACTTTTTTAGAAAAACGCTCACTTATTTTTAGACCCCTAACCAATAACAATGCCTGTGTTTAGAAAATACATAAATGTGTTTCGTCCCTTTCCCACAAATGCAAAGATGTGCCAGTGACTGGTTTCGTAGAAAAATTGTTCTTCCCACGTAACTGGTTACGTAACGTAGCATTGGTTTCGTAGGCGGTCGTACGTAATCAGTTTCGTTGGAAGAAAAAAACATCTTTGTACGTAACTAGTTTCGTAGCAAGAAAAATAATCCTTCACACTTAATCGGTTACGTAGCATGGTTTCGTCGGCGGCCGAAGGGCTTTCTATAGTTAAAGTATTACAAGCTGAGCTAATCCTCTTACCTGCATTCACAATAGCATTGTGTCTAATACAATCCTATCTGCTTTTGTTCTCATAAACACGAACCTGGCGCCAACCAGTTACTTACAAAAAAAGGTTAGAACTACATTGCGTGGATATTGAATTTTCAGCCTTATTCCTTGTTGAATAGGTTTAAAATGTTTGTTGACGAGAGATCATAGTCCTTTTTCAAGAGAATACGTTCTTGAGCAGCGTCGGACGGTTGTAAAGTTTCAAAAAGTTATGATCACCATTATTCTGTTAGTGCATTTTGTAGTCTAATGTCCAAGGAAATAGAGTCGATAATCTATATTAACCTTCCAAGGTGGTTACAATCTGCTTTTACTACGAGCTCGTTATCTTAATTTGCGGTTTACCAGTTGTGGTTTGTTCAATGGTATTCAGTTCTTAAGTGGATTAGCTCAGCTTAGATAAAGAATACTATACATATCAATTGTTTAATGTCTTTCTTATTTGTATTCACTACATAGTATAAAACAAAGTCACTTCCTGTTGTCTTTTTGTCCCTAATCCCTATGTATGCTTAGATGTTTAAAACTACACAACGGATTTTAAGCTTTTTTTAAAATAGATAGAATGATTCAAGATAAATTAAGATAGATAGATAAGAGGAATGTTTACTATGTATAATACATGCATAATATAGTAGAAACACTGATAATTTTAGAGGTTCCGTGCGGAGCCACGGGTTGCAAGTATATATATATATATATATATATATATATATATTTTGTTTTTTATGATGTACATTAAAGAGTATACATACATAGATACATACATACACCTCCATGAAGGTCCTCCAAGCATAAATAGAAGCTCACAAGCCAATCCCTAGGGCATTTTAGTTTAACGTAAATTGATGTGAAGTGTTTCCACTCCTTTTTAACCCCCAGGCGACCCGGCTTTAGCTATTCTGTAGTGTGTTGGAATTTCTCCAAGTTCGGCGACGGTCAAATAAATATAATAATCATCAACACCCAGACCTTAACACGTTGCAATAAGGCTTTGGTATAATAGTTTACAAATGTACAGTTATCAGTGTCTTCGATAGTACTAAACGACGACAATCGGACAACCTCACACAAATCGATCTAGTCCCAAATTAAGCTCAAGAAGGCTTGAGTTATGGGTACAAGATGACGATATACGTACTTAAATATATACTTAAATATATACTTAAATACATAGAGCAACCATGACCCAAGTACAGTCGCCATCAGATATATCGCAGCATATAAGGCGTTCATAAATATCGGAACATGTGCTGTAACGCCCACTCAATAAGGGTCGTGTTCAGATATTTATGAACGCCTTATATGCTGCGATATATCTGATGGCGACTGTACAAATATTCGAGTTCATCACACAAATATTTGTCCTGGCCGGGATTACTGCCGCTACCGCCGGCTCAGTAGGCAGGTGTGTACGAACTGCGCCAAACGCGTCGTCATATGAAGTACGAGAAGGCTTGTGTTATGGGTACAGTCGCCATATATCACAGTATATAAGGCTTTCATGAATATCTGAACACGCCCAGTCAATAAGAGTCGTGTTCAGATATTTATGAACGCCTTATATGCTGCGATATATCTGATGACGACTGTACAAACGAAGACACAGTTAACTAAGTACACCCATAGACCTTAACGTTGCAATAAGGATTAGGTATAATAGTTTACAAATGTACAGTTTTCAGTGTCTTCGATAGTACTTACTAAAAGATACCTACTTTTCAGCCTACGCCATTTTTCGGTTTTTTTTTTGTACCTACCTACTAATTAATTTTAATGACAACGGTAAAGTTTTGGTAACAAAGAACAATGACTATTAAATACTCCGCGTAATATTAGTGACTTTTCACTTTATCATTCATTGGAATTCTTAGCTTCAATATTGACTGAGATGTTCCAATATTGGCAACGACTGGTCCTATTTCCACCATACATAGCTAAGAACCATCTCGACGGACATTAAACCTGTCAAACTACACTGAATGTTCGATCAGTTTGTGAGCTATGATGCCACAGACAGACACACAGATACACATGTTAAACTCATAACACCCCGTTTTTTTCGTCGGGGGTTAAAATGAAACTTTCCTACGTTCCTAGTAAACACTACTATTGTTTAACAACAATGTCCACAACGGACATCAATTTCAGGTTGAAACACAGATACGTGCGGAATAATCCGTCACCGACGGGATAATACGTCACCGACGTGATAACACGTCACCGTAACGAACGACGGCAGGTGATCGAGTGTTACAGGGAACTGATTACGTTCCGATGGCGAGAAATGTATTATTCATTTTAAGAATTCAGTACGCGAACCTGGGGGGGTATTCGACCAATTTTAGAGATATAATGGAGATCTCTCCTTTTCATCGCCATCCGTCACTTTTGACGTGTGCCTACTTGACAAGTGGCGATATCCCTAGAATATCGCAACTTCGTCAATTCGGACGCGCTAAATTTTCGTTTCCTTTGTATGTGACGGCATAAATAACAGGCGCATAGTTTAATTGACCGCGTAGTACGTGAAATTAGTCCGTTACGTTTCGTTCAAAACAGAAATTTATATACATGAATAGCATTTTTGACAATTGTTATCGCCTTCGTATTTCCAAAACTGAGATGAGATATGTCACATGTGTCATTAAAACGCGATGAGCTTCATCATCACGTTTTAATGACAGTTCAAAGGCGAGATCACGGAGAGATGACTGTTATCTAACGGTGATCTGACGTTTGGCGATCGACACTCGAATTGGGCCCCTGGTTATGGTTTATACCTTTTTCTACTCCAGTACTTTTTTCTGTCATTTATATAGTTAAGTACTAACTCTAATATAAAGACATAAATTATGAAAGTCTGTAAAACTCTATACTCTATTGCCCAAAAAAACACTGCTAAACGATGTCATCATGTCGCCAAAAAAGCATCACTTAGTACTACAAGATAAACAGATGCATTCACACAATTTGCAATTAAAAAAAAACTTATTGTACTAAGGTACTTTTACTGTACATTAAAAAAAAGTTTTATCTTCAGTGCATGGATGTTTAGTATAGTGAACGTATACCTTTATGTATAAGTTCATATTTTTTTGACAGATGTTTAGTATAGTGAACGTATACCTTTAAGTAAGTTCACATTTTTGACAGATGGACGTCAATAAAAAAAAAGTTTCAGACAATATTTTTTTTTAATTTTGTTGATTCCTTGTTGTATAAGTAGGTCAAAAAATGCTCGTGGCATCTTTCTTACCCATGCCACTTCGCGTTTTATGCCCCCTCTTATACAACGGTTGCATAAAATACTATTATACCATTGCACATCTAAACCCATTATATCTTTGTATTAATGGGTTTAGATGTGCTATGCAATTTTATACGACACAATTGTTTGTTGTGTTTATGGAATTTAAACTTCTTTCTGGATCCCCATGTTTCATAGACAAACGATTCTTCGATTGTTTCTTTTCGCTTTTAATTTCGTCACAAACTTACCACGTTACGTGCGTACCACTCACGAACATCAGACACTGTCTTCATTAAGCATGTTCGTGCGGAAGGAGCATGTAAGGGTTGTGCGTAATCACGCGAGGTTTTTTCGGCTTCTTTTGACCTCCCCGCTGGTGATATTTGGTGAGGTTCTTAGTTACCCCCCCTCACAACCTCACGTGTAGTTTTTTCGCAGAATTTTGTAACTGTCGCTATTTTGAAGTATTTAACAAGTGAAGATTTATTAAAAGCTTTTATTTAACTTGCAATGTATGTATGTATTTAAGTATATTTGTTCGGGTGGAATCTTGCCACTCAATTTTGAAGCAGATATCGTCAACCGATTGAGCTGAAATTTTGCATACTGACTTAACTTTGATGACAATACAATACTATGGTACCATGGGGCTAATCTGATGATGGAACCGGACGTTGGCAATGGAACTCTACAATAGAAAAGCAATGGTTTGGGCTCTTTAGAATTGTCTCAGTGAGCATTTGATGGATATACAAAGAAAAGTACAGTCGGCTATAAAAGATTGTCACTAAAATGTTTTTTTTGACACAAACTTATTTTTAACGACACCGAGAAAAAGTATCTACTATGCATCAGATGTTTTCCTCTTAGAAAAAGACACGTGCGCTCTCCTTATACCCCTCCCTCCCCCAACGTGATCTGTCGTGATTTTTTCCTGAAATCGAACCTCGCGTGATTTGCTCACAAGGTGGTCGGGTTCGCTTTTCTAATTCACGTCCCCACGTACGAACCAAATGTGCCGTGTTCGTGTTCACCATCATTTTGTTCGTTCGTGTTTTACCTATAAATCAACCGGGACGTTTGTGGCTTCAATTTGTGTGATATCCTCGGACCGTACATAATGTCGAACATTTGAATAAATTGTCATGAATTCTTTAAGAGCATTTTTACGGTGCCGGGTCGGGTTGGTGCTGAAATAATGAGACTGTGACTCGTTCATACGTTTCATGAGATGCGTAACAACGTATCGGGTTCTATTCGGGTTTAGGGTTCTGCACCGGGGAAGTAATAACTCTTTTTAAAGTTTGTTAAATCGTGTTATAACATAACGACTTGCCAAACTGCGGCCAAACTGCGGCCCTGGGATGGCGCTACAGATATGCCAGAAATGTTTCTAGTTACGTCATCTACACTAATATTACGAGTATAAAGAGGAAAGATTTGTTTGTTTGTTTGTTTGTATTGAATAGGCTCCGAAACTACTGGACCGATTTATAAAAATCTTTTACCATTAGAAGCCGACATTATCCCTGATGAACATAGGCTATTTTTTACCGCGGGAAAATGCTTCATTCCTACGGGAAAACGGGTAACTGATAAACCGCGGGTAATATGCTATGCCGCGGCGCGCTGCTAGTAATATATATAATATACATATATATATATATAGCCCAGCAGGGTGTCTTTCAACCCACGCCATACTATTGCGGATTTTACGTGGTTCTAATTTAGGCCTGCCAGGACATTACGTAACAAGGGTGGTCAACGAGGAATTACAAACGAGTGTCTATTAGAAGCCCGAAACCGAAGGCGAGGGCTTTAATGACACGAGTTTGGAATTCCTTTATCGATAGAGTCACGTACGACGTTTTTCATCACACTTTGGAGGAAATAAAACATGTAATAAATAGTAATCAATACCAGAGTTACTTACCGCCCTAAAGCGTAATATACCTACGACTTACCGACCGGTTTTCTAGCATGTAAAACCTAAAGTGTGATGAAAATTACTTACCGCCTAGGACGTAATTTAAGACTTACCGCCGGGTTTTCTAGCATATAAACCCTTGATTTACGAGCAACTGTGATGAAAAATAAATAATTAGCACTACAAATCCGCAATATTGCGGGGGCAGTAAAACAACTTTTTGCTTGGCCTCGTGGGGCGGCATGGCGATAAACACATTAGCAAAATTTATAAAGACTTCAGAGAGTGACTCTAAAGGTCACGTTAGAGAATTATACTCCCACGCAAAGTCCGACTACTGGTAGTGAGGGCTAACGAGCCCTGATACAACTCAAGTCATGTCTTAAGAAAAAACGGGCCAACTACGAGTCATGCTCGCGCATCGATGGTTCCGTATGAGTACTTAACCCCACCTTAAATGACGTTAAGTTAAGTTTGCACATAGTATGTATCGCACCGGGTACAAAATGAGGTGCGTACTTGCGGAGTGGACGCAACCCGGCTTTCGAAATATGATTATTGAGGAGGACTATATTTTTTATGATTTAATTACAAATGTATTGTTTTCAGAGTTTTCCCTATATTTTTTTAAGACGGTAATACTAGCCAAATTTCAAATTTCTACGAAATGAAAGAAAATGTCCTATAAATTTAGATTCTCTTGAGAGTGTCGATTTTAAGTTTATTGCGGCATAAACGATTCCCTTGAGTGGTATTTTTTTACGTTAACCTTGAAGATGTTTTTTTCACAGCTTCAAGCGACTGTCGGCTTGGGTATATCTCCACGCGTTCCCGAGATGACAGACGGATGGACCACAAAATTGATCTTATAAGGGTTCAGTTTTTTCTTTTTGAGGTACGGAACCCTAAAAGGAAAAGAAAAGCTATAAGAGGCTGTTTCTCCTCCTGTCCTCCGTCCTAATAACCTTTTTTATAAATCATATGGAGTTCTAACTGTTCGTGTTAAATAAAAATTTGCTCGTATTTGTAATTCATGTAACAAACAAAACAGTACTTTGGTATCTTCGAGCTGATCTGATGATGGGGACGGAAGGTGGCCATAGGAACTCTTAAACAGAACAAGACAAATACATCGCGTCTGTTTAAAATAGTACATTACGTGAGCGTTTTTCAAAAAAAGTGTACATGGCAAAATTTGAATGTCCCACACGTTCAACGTGTTTTTTTTTTACTTTACCTTTAGTATTTGGGTATATGAGTGGTATCATTTTATTCTGTAGATGTGGGGCATTCATTTTATATTTATAAAACGATTATATTATATTTATTACTAGATTTATTGCAAAATAAAGATATGAAAAGTGCTAAAATGGGTATGTCCCACGTCGACTCAGTCATGTTCAGAGGCTTGCAGAAACTCGAAATAAATTTGTATGAATATTGAATGTGGTCACACAGATAAAGTAATGAGTCTAGATTTTAGTCGTGTGCTTTATTTATAAACAAATACGGTTTATAATGCCGAAAAACTACTTTTTCCACTGTCCAAAGAAATCGACAGACCGGAACTTCCGGTTATAGTCACAAGCGATTTTAACATACTTGTGCAATCGATATTCCCCAAAAAGCGTTAATTTTTCAATCCTGGCAACATTTTAATGCTATAGGCATCGGATTTCATTGCAAATATAACGTAAGTTCCGTGAAAACGGTGACGAAAGGTGGACGCTGTGTCAGTGCGCTAAAAATAGGATTTCGAGTTAGTAACAGTTTTCTCGGTAAGTAGATTATAATTAACTTTTTAAACACAATTAGACATAGAAGAAACTATCGTAGTATCCGAAACTAAACCAAAAACACATTGAATTGGTTCAGAACACGTTGAAATTTTGATTTTAGATTTTGTCGAGGTAGAATTCGTCACGTCCGATTCGTGACGTGATATACTACCGGAACAATTTTGTGACGAATTGGAACTATAAAGCTTAGTACACAATCGAAATGTGACCGATGTTTTAACCGACTTCTAGAAAAGGAGTTACTTAGTTTGACTCATATGTTTGTTATACATGCATGTTTATCCGCCATTATCTCGCATTTGTCAGAACCGATTTTGATGCGGTACTCAGAAAAGTATTTGTTATCTCCGGAGGAAATGACTAAAAAGCAAAATAACAATTAAAACATTTATAAAAACCGGCTAAGAGCATGTCGGGCCACGCTTACAGTCGAGTTTTTAATTAGGCGAACTAACTTGACAGCTGAAAGTGTTGTCAGAAATGAAGAAAAAAAATTGTGATTGGTTTATGTCGATATAACCTTAAGTATACACCCATAAACCTTAACA
The DNA here is from genome assembly GCA_905147355.2 of Apotomis turbidana. Classification (NCBI taxonomy): domain Eukaryota; kingdom Metazoa; phylum Arthropoda; class Insecta; order Lepidoptera; family Tortricidae; genus Apotomis; species Apotomis turbidana. The sequence continues at coordinate 2,463,648 of LR990280.1, forward strand.
TATTGCAATAAGGTTTATATTTGTTTATAACTGTCAAGAAAACAAAAGGCAGACAGCGTTCTAAGCGATGTCCTAAAATAAAGTTCGTTCGATGTAAGTATTTTAATTACAACCGTTTTTAGGGTTCCGTACCCAAAGGGTAAAAACGGGACCCTATTACTGAGACTTCGCTGTCCGTCCGTCCGTCTGTCACCAGGCTGTATCTCAAGAACGGTGATAGCTAGGCAGCTGAAACTTTTACAGATGATGTATTTCTATTGCCGCTAGAACAAAAAATACTAAAAATAAAATAAAATAAATATTTAAGGGGGGCTCCCATACAACAAACTTGTTATAGATTATGGTACGGAACCCTTCATGCGCGAGTCGGACTCGCACTTGCCCAATTTTTTATTAATGAGAATTAATACCGTTATTCTATATTTAGAAATGTTCATGTTTGCGATTACTTGCTAAAGGTAATCGTAACATTGTATGTTTTATTTTAAACATTTTTAATAAAACATTATTAATAATCTATAAAAATAGATAAATAACACTAATAAAACTTTCAATATTAAGATTGTCATTTACTCATGAAAGATTTTTATGTAATACATAATAATATACATGGTAAATATTTATTATTACTAGTTTAATACATAATTAACACAAATTATAACGGGTCTAACGCGATATTTCCTATTTACCTTCATAATCTAACGTTTCACCACGGCGTTTCACCAAGACCACGGCGTGTGCAACCCCGCCGAAACGTTAGATTATGAAGGTAAATAGGAAATATCGCGTTAGACCCGTTATAATTTGTGTTAATTATGAGTTCAAACCGCGAGAGTATAAAGTGTCATAGTTTAATACATGTTTTATTATTACATATATAAACTAGTAATAATATATATTATACCATTTTGATTCCGTTGCAATAAATACGATTCATAACATAATATTTTTGTGATTTTATTTCAATATATTCAATCTATGTACACTATTCCTTACATTTTCCAGTTAGTCACATGAGATTCCGTTTAGTTACTGTCCCAAGATTTGGGATGTTGAAAATAATTATTTCTGGCTGCTGCAGTGCAACAATTCACATATTTAAGCGTTAACATTACTAAATGAATATTCCTTAATGTAATAAAAAATATTATTCGTTGATTTGTCGCATTTTAATGCAAAAAAATACATGTTTTAGCAGTCATTTGGTGGCGATTGTGACGAACTGGACCTTTGTTTTATCCTCAAAGCTTGCTCGTTCCATTAATTCTATAAATTAAACCCGTTTTAAATAGTTTGTTGTCTGTATTTTAAATCTGTAAACTAAAACTGGTCCAAAAAATACTTCAATCAATTTATACTGAATTTTATATTAGTGACTATCCGGAACTAGTTTCACCACAATCTGAGTTTAAAATGACGATATTTTCTATATTTTTTAATATTTTAATGCCATTTTCTCAAATAATACACTATAACTTATGGGGAATTAAATAAGCTAAGAAAATTTAAAATCGGTGTTATAAAAAAAACCGTTTTCCGGTTCGTCACGTGTACACTTTTTTTGAAAAACGCTCACGTAACAAGGGTGGTAACCGAGGAGTTACAAACGAGTGTCTATTAGAATTAGGCTTTAATGACACGAGTTTGGAATTCCTTTGCCACCAGAATCACGTACGACGTTTTTCATCACACTTTAGAGGAAATAATACAAAAGCGATAAATGGTATTCAATACCAAAATTACTTACCGCCCTAGGGCGTAGTATACCGATTACCGCCCGCTTTTCTAGCATGTAAACCATTGATTACGAGCAAGTGTGATGAAAATTAAATTAAATGCTGTTTTAAAATTTCAAATAATTCTTATTACCTATATAAGTACACACTAAATTTTATCGGGATAAAAAGTAACTGCATGTATCAATTCAAGGTGGCAACTACCGTACCGTACCGTATCAATTTTATCAAAATTGGTCCACCCGTTTGAGCGTGAAAAAGTACCAACCATATGACGACGCGTTTGGCTCGGTTTGTAGACACGTACCTACTGAGCCGGCGGTCCCGGGTTCGAATCCCGGCCGGGGCAAATATTGGTGTGATGAACTCGAATATTTGTGCTTGGGTCATGGTTGTTCTATGTATTTAAGTATATATCTATTTATAAAGTACGTATATCGTGGTCTAGTACCCTTAACACAAGCCTTCTTGAGCTTAGTTTGGGACTAGATCGATTTGTGTGAGGTTGTCCGATATTTATTTATTTATTTATACGAACACACTCACAAAATTTCGCCTTTGTAATATTAGTGTGATAACAATTTAATATAAATGTATAATATATAAATGGATCAATATATTCTGTAAACCCTGGAAAATTCTAGACCTAGTAAATGCCATTCCGATATTAGGTCATGTAATTACAGCATAAATCGTAGAAACTCGCGTTATTTATGATCTTTTTATGGGGCAAACTAATAATTTCGTTAAAACGGCAAACACACATAATAATAAAAAAACGTACACCTTATGTACAGTCAACCAATTTGATTCCTAGGCTATTTCGTATCTTGTCACAGTGAACGTCAATATGAAAGCCGCTTGAAATCTCATATCATTGTCATTGTGACAAGGTTCTACAGTGGCCTAGAAATTAAATTGGTTGACTGTACAACTTGCCTTCTAAGGGCAAACTTTTATTTTGTTGTCGATTTCTTTTTTTTCTCAGATTTCAATAAAATTTGATGAGTTGGTAAAGTTGCTTCTTCTGACCATAAGTCCAATTTTATGATATTTCCTACCATTTTTTCTCCATTGAGTTACATAAAATGTATTGGCCCATGGGCCAATTTTTCTTTTGCTGTCGAATTATTGAATTTTCATTTCGAGCTCCTCATTTTGCACGGAATTTTAGTACTAAATACGAAATTTAGTTAAAAAAATCCATACATTTATTAATTTAATAAATATTGTAGGACATATCGTGAAATTAGGCTTACCATGTTCAGAATAAGCAACTTTACTAACTCACCAAATTTTATTGAAATCTGAGAAAAAATAAAATCGACAACAAAATAAAAATTTGCCCATAAATGTAATAATGTATAAGTAAGTGAAAGAGCAGTAAAGTTCGTATCGATGCTTAGGATGACGATGAAGTGACCAACATCTGTGCTCTCTTTGTTTAAGAGTAAACCTTATTTCGTTTGACTTAAAGACTAATTTAGTGTAAAAGTAATTTGCACTTATAACGCCTTACATTTCGAAGTGGCACTTGTGGCCACAGTTAACAATACAGATAATGAGTTTTGTTCATCGGGTACAAAGCTAATGGGATTTGTTTAAGAAATAGAATTAGAACTATAGCTGAGCTATTTCGTTCAATACAACCCAACTAGGGTGTTCTTCATCCCCCCATATTGTGGATTTTTATTGGTGCTAATTTGTTTTACTAGCAACGACACATTGGTGACTGACGTTAAATGTCAGTGAATGTCATTTGGGAGAATTCATTTATTAGTACAAAATAAAGTTCAAGGAATACTACTATTAAAATACTTACAATAAAACTACACCTAAAAATTAAACTAAACTCGAACAAATCGATAAAGTTAAACTAAATCTAAAAATGGCCCCTGCGGCATAGTGCCAAAGATGCTGGCGGCATTTCCTCGCTGAATCGCCAAACTGTCTTTGAGCGAGGAAACCGCCAGCTCTCCGGTCACCAGTAACATCAATTAGCCTCTAATGTCTCTTTGATTTTTCAAGTATTTTTCGCATAATGCAGCCAAAACTATCCACAGCAATGAAAGTCCAGATTTATTCAAAAGGATCCAGTATTTATTTCGCAAGAAGAACGAAGGATTGAGCAGCATTTCGTAAACAGTGTTTTGAATTTGGTTATTGACAAATCCTTGACAAAAAGCCACTTACGTTTACTAATATAAATATATGACGTACCTATACTCATTTGACGACGCGGTTGGCTCGCTTTGTAGAGACCTGCCTACTGAGCCGGCGGTCCCGGGTTCGAATGCAAATATTTGTGTGATGAACTCGAATATTTGTGCTTGGGTCATGGTTATTCTATGTATTTTAGTATATATTTATCTATATAAGTATGTATATCGTCGTCTAGTACCCATAACACAACCTTTCTTGAGTTTAATTTGGGACTAGATCGATTTGTGTGAGAATGTCTGATATTTATTTATTACTATTGCCATATGAAAGCTATTTGTACCGCCACTATCCCTGGGCCGGACCGACACTTACTAAGCTATAAATAAATAATGAGGTAAAGAAATAGGTGGTAGTCTCTTACTTAAATTTTCACGTCTAAATTAGTAAACGAATAATAAAATTAATCGTATAAACAGTTCAAACCTTGAATGGTGGACATTGCACGTAGACTGCTTTTTAGGGTTACGTACCCAAAGGGTAAAAACGGGACCCTATTACTGAGACTTCGCTGTCCGTCTGTCCGTCCGTCCGTCTGTCACCAGGCTGTATCTCAAGAACGGTGATAGCTAGAATGTTAAAATTTTCACAGATGATGTATTTCTATTGCCGTTATACTCGTAACAACAAATACTAAAAATAAAATAAAGTAAATATTTAAGGGGATCATACAACAAACTTACAGATAATGGTACGGAACCCTTCGCGCGCGAGTCCCACTTGCACTTGATGTATTTTTTCTACCCCCTAAGATGGTGAAATAGGGGTTGAGATTGACCCCTATACGAACCCAACCTAGCTAGTACGAGTCTATTGTACATAAAATGAAATATAGCTAGCATTTGTTAGTGTTCCTTACCCAAAGGGTAAAAACAGAACCCTATTACTAATGTAAGACTCCGCTGTCTGTTTGTCTGTCTGTCTATCTGTCCGTCCGTCACTACGCTGTATCTAGAACAGAAATACATCATCTTTGAAAATTTCAACTGTCTATCTATCACGGTTCATCAAGATGCCTGGCGACAGACAATACAGACAGACAGGTAAACAGACGGAAGGACGGACAACAAAGTCTTAGTAACAGAATCCCATTTTTTACCCTTAGGCTGCGGAACCCTAAAAAGCCTCACCAAATCCGATTTATTATTCGTACAAGTAAAACAGAATATTACAGTATATCAGCGCCTTTTCAACAAAAAAACTTCAATATCTCGACTTTTATTCGGCGAACCCTTTTATCATATGCCAATGAAAATGGCGCATCTGCGCACAATTCGCTATTGGGCACAATGCCTGTCAGGTCGCGACAAGTAATGGAATAAGAAAGCCTGCCACATTATCTGTGTATTCGCGGCGTTTATAGGAATTTTACAGGCGCCAGAGAATTGAGAGACAGGGGAATGATTACGAACGACAGGGGAATCACAAAAGACGCCAATAGCGTTATTGGCAGGTTTTGTGTTCATTGTTTTAATGGTGGGATTGTATGCGATGTGACATTGGGAAGGTTTTCGTAACTGATTTAACATCGCGTTTCGGGTTTTTCGGAATAAAAAGTAGCCAATGTGGTATGTTAATCTAGGGTGTCCTATGCAACCCCTAAGTTACATATATAAATAAAAATAATATATAGGCCTCGTTTAGCCTATTTATAAGGTTTAAAGTGGGTAAATAACTGCAAACTAAGTGCATGTGCATGATTTTACTATTTAGGATGAATATGAACACTAAATAATTAAATAATCTGTTGTAACACTTGTAACATTGTTTCTCAATAAAGATATTTTAAAACAAACAAAACATTCAATTTTTCTGTTACTTTTTTGGGTTCCGTAGTCAACTACGAACCCTTGTTTCCATAGTGATATCCCCTAGGCCACTCTTTAAGACTACGATTTAAATTACAATTCTGGCGGTTATAATATAGAAAAGATTTTGTAATTGGAGCTTGTCCTTTTGCCATTTTTTTATTATTTGATCTCTTAATTTTGTATTTCTTTTTGTATATTTTTTATGTAGGTATAACAGTGTTATGTTATTTTTAGCTACAAAATTTTATTTCTTTCTTTCAGTTATGAACCCATTTCTATGTAGGCTAGTGTTATCACCACTTTTCTTAGGAAGTTTCATAACTATTATATATTTTCTATATCTTGTTAACAAAACACTGAAAAAATTCACAAAAATAATTCAAGTATCACATAGAAAGCGCAATATAAAACCCTGGATTACACCCGGAATAATACGATGTTTAAGAAACCGAGATAGACTTCACCAGAATCTCAAAAAAGAGCCCAATAATAAAATTCTTCAAATTACATACAAAAGATATAGAAACACGTGTAGTCGTTTGCTACATAAACTAAAGCGTGATCACCAGAGATCCTTAATCAATGAACACCATAGAAATCTAAAAAAACAATGGTCAATTATCAAGCAAATTTGTAGTGTCAATGAGGTCAGAAAAAGCGACCGTCATCTCTTAACATTAAAATCTTCACCTCAAGAATCACTTGATTACGCAAACGCTTATTTTACCAATATTGGTAAAAAATTGGCCAATAATATCATAAATGGAACGCAGCTATCCGAAGCTGAACGAGTTAAAATCATTAATTAGCAATGAGCCGCCATTAAACTCAATGACAATGTTACCAACCGATGAGCAAGAAGTGAAGACTATAATTCAAACACTAAAAAATTCTCAATCCTCGGCCTGGGATGGTCTTTCTTCGTACTTCTTAAAACTTGCGCTCAATACTCTAGCGTTTCCAATTACTATAATCTGTAACCTTTGCCTTAATGATGGAAAAACGGGACAGAGTAACAACAAGAAAAATGAGTTAACCCGCCCAAAAACACTAACACCCACAAATATAGTTACATAATTCGAAATATTGGAATTTTTAGTTTTTAACAGACAAAAAACGAGTTGTTAAGTATTCTTAGAAAATCATTATGTTGCTGTGTTTAATTATATTTCTTTTGTAAGTGAATTTGACTGGAGAAAAAGGGAATAAGTATATGCAAAACGTAAGGGCCTGGCCACATGTCCACGACACGGCGTCGTAAATGTAAAACAACACGGTGTCGCGTCGGAGCGCGACACATTATCCACCGTGCGAATATCCGTTGCCGCGTCGTGAAAACACACGACACGGCGTCGTAAACGTAAAACGATTATCCACCGTGCGAATATACGTTGCCGCGTCGTGAAAACACACGATGCTGTGTCGCGTCGGAGCGCGACACAATTATCCACCGTGCGAATATACGTTGCCGCGTCGTGAAAACACATGCTGCACCGGGCACCGCAGGTCGCGCCGCGCGCCGGGCAGATTAACTTTGCTGTGTTAAGTAGATGCACGGTGCGGTGCCACGTTCGATTACGACGCCGCAGCTTCTCGTACATGTTCAAAATATTTTGCGATCAGTTTTCAATTCGACATGGATCCTATCACACGTATTCTGCTCTTGTTGCTTTTAAGAAGAAGCATGAAGAAAAAGCAGAAGAAACGAAAATGTTGGATAAATCCATATCTTTCTATTATGAACCATGATGGCAGTCATTTCAAAAGGAAGTACGAGGCTTTAAAAATAAGTGATCACAAGTTTTATGATTATTTTAGAATGTCTGTGTCAAGTTTTGAAGAACTATTATGGAAAATATCGCCTCGTTTAAAAAGGCAAAATGTATTTACCTGCGACCTGCGGTGCCCGGTGCAGCATGTGTTTTCACGACGCGGCAACGTATATTCGCACGGTGGATAATTGTGTCGCGCTCCGACGCGACACAGCGTCGTGTGTTTTCACGACGCGGCAACGTATATTCGCACGGTGGATAATTGTGTCGCGCTCCGACGCGACACAGCGTCGTTTTACGTTTACGACGCCGTGTCGTGTGTTTTCACGACGCGGCAACGGATATTCGCACGGTGGATAATGTGTCGCGCTCCGACGCGACACCGTGTCGTTTTACGTTTACGACGCCGTGTCGTGGACATGTGGCCAGGCCCTTGTCGTCTTCAAGCCAACGTCTGACAATTCGTTTGATATGTGATTAGATTGGATTTATTCAGTCAATGGTCTAACGATTAAATATCAAAAAGCGCATTTTCATACAAATACCAATTCAGTTACGTCCTTATGTCTTCGAAGTAATTTTAGGCTGGGTTTTTATTCACTGTCAATGAACTTAAGTTCAACAACAAACCGGCGTTCTTTTCATAATAATATCGCGTCGGTTACGTCTTTATGTGTCTGAAATGCCGATTTTTGGCTGGAAATTGGTGATGTGTATCTCCGATTTCGGATATTTGGTTATTGGGTGTTTGATGTGAAATGGTTTTGATATGATTACGTTTTATATTAGACTAGCAGTAACCCGCGGCTTCGCTCGCGTGCCTATACAATATACATCATCCTACGGGAACATTGCTCTTATTTCAGGATTAAAAGTAGGCTATTTGTTAAGTTAGGGTATAATCTGCAATCTGCATTTCCCTGATGCATATCCGTCCAGCCGTTCTAGCGTGAAGAAGTAACAAAACATGCACAGACTTTCGCTTTTCTAATATTACTGGAAAATACTTTTTATTTTATCATAACTCCACTTTATCAAATCAAACCGAAAACTCAAGCACTCAAATCAAACGATCTCAGCTTTTAGTGTACCAAATAAAGTTCACTTCAAAATCCATAACTCGAAGTGAAGCTAAGACACCGGGATATGTGTGCATTTTATTTGTATAAAGCTTTTATAATGTCCCGAGCCTCCGGTTATCGACTTGGGATATTCGAGATTGGTTTAATGATTCTAAGCCATGTTCTAAGTTACGTCATGTTCTATTGTAAGATATTGAGGTTCTCTTCGTTGATGAATGAAAAATGTATTATTCTGAGCCAGATAAACGTAATTCAGAATTCTGAAATGACTTAACATAATTATTGAAAAGCTTGAATGTATTTATTACGGATGCAGGAAGTTTCCTGATCATTACTCCTCCCGTCCCAACGCGCCGCCCGCCTATAGGTACCGATTGACAACGATCGAGATGCCACCAAATACTATTTTTTTAATCTATTAGGACAACGCGGGTCTCTATCCATACCTCAAGAGCAAAAACAGAACCCCCTTATAGGATCACGTGTAGCTGTCTGTCAGTCCGTCTGTTACAACCGATTTTCTGCAAAACTACTGGACCGATTAAATTGCAATTTGGCACAAACGCTTTCAAGAACTTTCATGACCACAAATAAAATTTAAAAATCGGTGGCATTTTCGTAATTAACGTCCCAACAAACCATAAAAATTACACCTATACTCATATTTAGACATTTCAACCCCATTTCACCCCAACAGGGAAGATGTTAATTCACGTCCGCCACGTTGGATTTTCAGACTTTGTCACCACATTTCTCCCTTTTAGGGGTTGAATTAAAAAAACCTGAAACACGTGTTTACTCATTTATTGTTAGAAATACTCCTGTGAAGTTTCGAATAAAATAGCCTAACTAATCTTGTTTCCCCATACAAACTCTGGAACCCCATTTCACCCCTTTAGGGGGTGAGTTTTGAAAAATACTTTCTTAGTGCACCCCTACACCTTATAAAGAACCTACGTGCCAAATTTGAACTCTCTAGAACCAGCGGTTTAGTATTTAGACATTTCAATCCCATTTCACCCCAACAGGGGAGATGGTAACTCACGTCCGCCACGTTGGATTTTAAAATCGTTGCGGTTTTCGTAATCAGCGACCCGATAAACCATAAAAACAATACCCATGCTGATTTTCAGACTTTGTCACCACATTTCTCCCTTTTAGGGGTTGAATTTTCAAAAAACCTGAAACACGTGTTTACTCATTTATCGTTAGGAATACTCCTGTGAAGTTTCGTATAAAATAGTCTAACTAATCTTGTTTCCCCATACAAACTTTGGAACCCCATTTCACCCCTTTAGGGGGTGAGTTTTGAAAAATCCTTTCTTAGCGGATGCCTACGTCATGACATGTACCTGCATGCCATATTTCAGCCCGATCCATCCAGTGGTTTGGGCTGTGCGTTGATAGATCACTATGTCAGTCAGTCAGTCACCTTTGAGTTTTATATATATAGATTTGCGAATGGGATGAAGGTACAGTCGCCGTCAGTTACATCGAACAAACGCTTGTATATTATACCAGAACTTCTTAGGGTGGTAGAATATTGTCAGAATATTTTGGAATTTTTTACGTTTATGTTATGAATGCTATCATTTTGTAGCGTACTTTCGATATCCTTTTTTTTTACTGTTGTTAATCGGGGTAACTTTGACCCTTCCGTATATTATTGGGCCACACTAACACACTGCCAGTTTTAATTTTTTTGCTACAGCGCATAGATAATAATTATATTTCAATTGGTAAAAAAAAATGTTAATCTCATGTAATACTTTATTTATGCACTGTAGCCGTAAAAAAAAGGGCCAATGTTGTACGGACGGGTCAAAGTTATCCCGATTGATTTAAATAAGTATATAACGAAATATAATCAAATGGAAGCTTCGGTCAGACACTATTATTAATGGTACGGTACGTATTATAACCATTATATAGGGTTAAATTAAATTAAATACCAATACTTTTAGAGACTTCTCCCGCTTAAATAAATATCACAGTTTCGCAAGTAATCATTAGATAACAAATTGTTATTTTTTCATAAATACATAATAAAATACGTTACATTAGGTACATTAATACAATGAACCCTAAATATAATTTATACGATATTTTTATTTAAATATCCTAAACAAAATTATTATTGACTTTGTGATTATTTCATTAACAATGTGGTTTTACGTAAGTTGTATCCCATTATTTTTCTAAATAAACTTTTAAATTATTTATACCTACTTTAATAAACCAGGAAACCATTATTTTTATTTGAAAATTGGTTAGCACCTTACATGATTGTGAAAACCCGGGTTATTTCTTAATTGAGCATTTCTCAAAAAGTTTGTACACAATTAAGACAGAAAATTAAAGTCCAATATAATTTTCCTATTTTGTTACCAATTTTCTTTGTGATTTCCAATACATTGGTATCAGATTGTGTATAATTAAAAAGGTATGAGCATAACAGAACCTTAATAATCGAACATAGCCATAACATTGATATAAAATTACTAAAATAATTGGTAACAATATAGGAAAATTATACTGACTTTAATTTTCTGTCTTAATTTTGTATAAACTTTTTGAGAAATGCTCAATTGCAGAAATGCAAAGCCCCATCAAATTCGGCTTCGTTTGCCGAGAATGGTTAGAATGTCTATATTATAGACTAAATCCTCTTTATGGACACAAGGACTGCATGAATTCAATGGTTGTAAGTAGGGTTACCAACCTTAATGAACAGATTTGCGGGACATTGCCAACATCAAATTGCGGGGACTGGCTTATAAAATGCGGGTCTTCCTTACTCCGGCTAACTGGGTAATATTGGCTGGCAGCGTATTGAAAGGAACATTTAAAAGAAAATGGGGAAGAGGGAGAAAGTGCCCTAGCGAGTAAGAGAGGTGTTCGCGTTACTTGCGTCGTAGTATATTCTAATATATCCCTCTCAAATTTTTATCGACGAATTAAAATAATTCAATTAATATATCTCAAAGGATTGCATGGTTAAAGTAGCGATGGGCGGGGCATGTAGCCCGGAGAACGGATGGCCGTTGGGGCAGCAAAGTCCTGGGGTGGCGACCACGTGTTAGAAAGCGCAGCGTGGGACTGCCCCACATTAGGGTTGCAGGGAGTCGAGGGATGCGGTCTTCACAAGATCCCGCCTTGTGGCGAGCTATAAGGGATTCCTATGTTCAGCAGTGGACGTCTGTGGTCTGTGGCTGATAGATTCCTCTCAAATTCATTTTAGTGCTTATAGTTTAGTCTAGCCTGAGAACGAGACAATCAGCGTCCGGGACGCATACGAGTACACTACAAAACTCCAAATGCACCACCATTCCGAATTTTCATAATAGGCTAGTTGACTTATGTCAAATTGTAATAAACTAATGTTTATTCCGTATAGTATTCAGCAAAGGAAACCTAAATATATATTTTTCAATTCATAAAAGGGAAATATGGCTGAAAAAATGGAATTTGAAAATATGTTTTTTAACCTATTGACCGCCAAGCGGTCTAGCAATTTACCGTGCCACTGACGCCAGAGTAAAAAAAAGATGTGCCCCAAAATCAACAGGGATTGAAAAATACTTGTAGCGGTTAGAATTACAAAGTTTTTGATCATTGAAATTTGGACGGCTGTGGCCGACGTGGCGTCAGGGGCACGATTTTTTGTTGACGGCCACAGCCGACTGTGGCGGTCAAAAGGTTAATCTGTATTTTGAAATGCTTAAAACGCTGTCCGCCATTTTCGCTTATGATAGTGACGTCATCGGTCCTGTAAAGAAAACTGAAAGTCTACTTTGACGACTTTGAATAGTGCCGTCCCTCTCGATCTCCTGTCAAAGTATATTGGAGTGAGCGGAATGACACTATACGATGGTTGAATTTCGAATATTTACAGGTAATTCTACGTTACGCCACAGATTAGCAAAAGGCAAAAATGGCGGACGGCGTTTTTGACTGTTCATGAAATTTCTAATTTTCAATTTAGCTTTCTAGCTTTCACAAAAATACTAGACATTTTTTTAGAGGTAGTAAGATCATTATTAACCATTTCAAATATATTTCAAAACTGGGTCTACTAGCCTATTCCGAAAACCATTTTCTGATGAAATATTTTGATATTTTTTGTGATGTCATATAACCCTAATCTAACCTAATAAAATTGTTTAACATACCATCCACGGCAAATATCATCATTTGGCGTGGTAACGCTTTCGGTATTATGAAAATTCGGTATTATCATGGATTCGGATTTCGGATAGTGAAACTTCGGATTTTTTGGGTGGTTCCGCTCTATAGTCTGTATTTTTAGGTATTTAAAAAAATGTAAACAAACCGGAGCTGCCAAATTGACAGCAAGCAATGGCGAATGTCAAACTGACAGTTAAAAACCACGTAAAGTAGGTGTTGCTACTTTAAACCTGTGACTTTCTATTTTAGTCGTGTTACTTCCAGTATAATACAGCCTTGCGTTTAAACCTCTGCAAATTTGGATACTTCTTATTGACGATTTACTGAGAAAAAATAATAATAATGCGATAAAAATATGTTTGTATTCGCGAATTTGTATATATTCGGTAAAATTAAGCCATAGCACATGTTATTTAAATGGAACGGACTGCAGTAGTGAGGTCAATTATTTTATAATATAAAAAAATTAACAGGAACCAAACGTCATCTTATAAAAAACCCTTTTAATGGTTTGTCTACATTCTTTTAAATACCTAAAATTACAGACTATAGGGCTCCAGAAATGGGACGTCCCGCATAGAGTGGGACGGGTGGCAACCCTAGCTATAAGACGGAGGCCGTGGAGTCATTCAAAAGCCAACAAAGGGCAAACACACAAAAGATTTCACTGGGTCGAGTTGTGTCAGAAAGGACCTGAACATTACGATACGATAAGATCACTATTATACCTGTACGCCTGTCTCACTTTATCGTGTCCATTCATTTATTTGACGACGCGTTTGGTGCAGGTGTCTACCTGCCTACTGAGCCGGCGGTCCCGGGTTCGAATCCCGGCCAGGGCAAATATTTGTGTGATGAATTCGAATATTTGTGCTGTACGTATATCGTCGTCTAGTACCCATAACACAAGCTTGCTTGAGCTTAATTTGGGACTAGATCGTTTTGTATGAGGTTGTCTGATATTTATTTATTTCTTATTTACTTGTTCATCATATCCCAGAGTTTCCAGTCCATGAATGATTTGACACTAGGACACATCCCGGGGTATTTTGATCATACATAATTCTTTAACATTATAAAATTGGGAATGTCGAACTTTAACAGTAATTTCTGATATTTAGAGCAGTAAACTGTACGTTCTTATACAGACATATGATCCCAATAGAAAATAGGATCAATTGACATCCCTAAAAAATAAATAAATAGGAATCCAAAATTTTATGCAATCCACTGAAGTGCGAATGCGTGCGTTCAAGATACCGGCTAATGCGCTTAGCATTTTAAGAGGCCTTATTCCTTTTAAAATGCTGATTGTTTTAGACATTTTTCTCTATGTTCAAACATGCTTCTTAACATATTATTGATGCTACTACCTAGAACAGGCTATTGGGATTTATTGGTATATATTTGAAATCTAAAGTTTAAATTTTTCATTGGTGATTTTTGTTTCAAAAACTACTCGAAATTGACAAAATACACGCGGAATAATAATAATAATTCGTTTTTTCAACTTATTTTCGGCTGCACGCAATGAAAGCATGAAATAGCTTTGTTAGTACCTAGAACTCGGGGAAAAGTATTATTCACTACAAAAAGTTGGTTTAAATTATCAATACATTTGTCATAATATGAAAAAAATAAAATTTTAAAGGAATAAGGCCTCTTAAGGCGATATTGTCCGACCGTGGTCGCGCGGAACAAATTGAAGCAGGTCAAGCGCTGACGCGCGACGAGTTTTTGGTAGGTTTTTAGTTCTAGGGATTAAATAAATAATTTTATCGAGACAATCCTACCGAATTTACCTAGATAATATTAGTGTCCATACATTTACGAATAAAACGGATAAAAACAGTTCGTATTTTAGCCTTACCACTGAAAAACTATTACAATTAGAGCTAACTTTGAGATTATTTTCTATCGAGCGAGATGTATCCAATCATGTTGCGGAAAACCATTTTATAATCGCAAGATCCTTAAGTATGTTATATATGTGTTTCATAATCTTCAAACACTGTGTAGGTGACGGGATGAAAATAAATGCAAATTTTGACAGAAAAACGTAAGGATGGTTGGACAGAGAGTGACGTGTGTCTCAGCGCGTATCATAGCTCGACTGACTCTAGGCCAATGGCGACAACCTTTTTTCGACCCTCCCCGCGGACACCTTACCCCTCAGACGCCCATGCTCGGCACATACCACTCCAACTTCCATCCACCCTCTATTTATTAAAAATAACATTTAAATATTGAAAGCATTACAAAAATAGATAACGCGTCGGCTACAAACCCCACCCCAGTGCTGCATCAGCACTTAATCATCTGCAGTAGGTACATATGCGACGCGTGCCGCTGACCTCCGTAATATTCCGGTCTTGGTTTTTATGTGAACAACTCTAACGCGACCATCCTTGCCCGGAATTGTTTCATGAACAATACCTCTTGGCCAAACATTGCGGGGTGACTCAGGGTCTACAACCAATACCAGATCTCCCACTTGTAAGGGTCGTTGGTCTTGGTGCCACTTCTGTCTCGGTATCATCTGTGGCAGTACCTCACGTACCCAGCGCTTCCAAAATAGGTCCGCCAGCCTCTGAGAGATTCGCCATTGTTTGCGTAAAAACATGTCAGAGTGGTCAAAAGAGCCGAGTATCGGTAAATTAGAAGATCCGCCCAGCAAAAAAATATTCGGCGTCAATGACTCATCGCTCTGTGGCTCGACTGTGACATGTGTGAGGGGCCGGCTGTTTACTATTTGTTCCACTTCTGCCATTAGTGTACTCAGAACTTCATCTCGTGGGGCCTGTTCCTTTAGAACCACTTTAAGTGAAGTCTTAATTGAGCGAATTAGCCTTTCCCATGCCCCACCCCAGTGTGGGCTAGCTGGCGGCAAAAAGTTCCAGGTCGTGCCATAATTTAAAGCAAAACTCTTCAACACGTCCTCGTTCAGTTCGCAAATAGATTTTCTGAGCTCATTGTCAGCGCCCCTCAGATTGGTGCCATTGTCTGAAAAGATCTGTTGAGGCCACCCACGACGAGCCACCATCCTTCTCAAGGCCATTATCAAAGCATCAGTCGTGAGCCTTGTCACTATCTCTATGTTTGTTTGCGTGGCGATGGGTGGCTGTGCGCAGTGAATGCTTGAGATTCTGTGAGGCGATGGATGCTAGGTGCTCAACTGTTCCTATATAATTTTGTATGTTCCTTTAATTTTAATCTAAGTTTCGTGACGCATTGGTTGTACTGTAATGTCATGTAAATCTTTTTATAAAATAAATAAATAAATAAAATAAATAAATAAATGTGAACAGCTCGTACTGTGAGGCATGTAAACAAAACCCCGTATCGCTTTTCCCGTCGGCGCAAAACTGACACTTCCATTGGGCCATATAGATCTATTCCACAAAAGGTAAACACTCGTTGGTGATGGGCCATCCGTGCAAGAGGTAAGTCTCCCATTCTAGGTGGTTGCGGTCTAGCTCTCTTTATTCTGCAGAGCATGCACTTACTGCTCGCATGTTTCACTGTCGGTCGAATTCGAATAACCCAATATTTTTGTTTCAGATTATTAACCACTGTCTCCTGGTTCCCATGAGCAGCCATTACGTGATAATGTCTCACAATCAGCCTGGTGACGTGATTACGGCCATCGAGGATGACGGGTCGCTTTGTTTCAGGTAAAATGCCCAAAGCCGCTCCAATTCGGCCATCAACGCGCAAGATACCGCATTCGTCGAATACAGGGGATAAGGTAAGTAATTTACTTTTCCGATTTAAATCTCTCTTATTTTTCAGGTGTTCCAGATCTTCAGGAAACGACTGCGCTTGAGAAAATTTTATAAGCAAGCGCTCTGCTTTTTCCATCAGCTCTCCATTAATATTCCCGGTGAGTTTCTTGCACTTATTGATGAACAATAACATCGCACAGGTAGCCTTGAGTAGCCTTAGCCATGACGAAAACTTTTCAGGTTCTGGAACTGGAGGTAAGTCTTCGGGCGCAACGTGAATAGTCATTATGCATTCCAGGTCCACGTCGGCAGGTCTAGGTAGTTGTATGTTAGAGGGCCATGTGTTCTCAGAGTTATACAAAAACGAAGGGCCGTGGAATTATTCGTTTTCTAGTGCCTTAAGTTCGCAAGTATCCCTTGTTGCAATATCGGCTACGTTCAACTTGGTAGGTACGTATCTCCATTGATTAGATTCCGTTAATTCGTCTATTTCGCCGAGGCGATGCGCCACAAACGCATTATAAGTGCGCGCATCGTTATATATCCAGTGCAAAACAGTTGTCGAATCACTCCAGTAATATATTTCATGTGTGAACATTTTGTGTTCCTTTTTTATGGTATTCGCCAATCTCGCAGCCAATAAAGCGCTTTCCAGTTCTAACCTCGGTATGTTTTTTTGTTTTAAAGACGAAACTCTGCATTTGCTCGAAAAGAACGCTAATCGCCATCGATTGTTGTTATCTTACCAACGCCAGTAGGCAACGGCACAAATCGCTTGCGATGACGCATCGCACATGAGATGCATTTGTAGGTTTGTATAGGCGGCCGCCCGGCCGCTGCTGTTATCCGGTGCATTCAGTGCATTCTCCATCTCGCTCGCGCGCACTGCAGCTTGATAATATCGGGGCAGGCGCACTGTTCGCCTACGTTTCAGCAATTCGAGGAATTCTATCCATTTTGTGTATTAAATCATCTGTGATAGTGTCGTCCCAATGTATTCCTTGCCTCCAAGTCTCTTTTATTATTATTTTACCCTTTATGGTTATTGGGGATAAAAATCCGTAGCCATCAAAAATGGACATTAAATACGACTCGCAACATCTCTCGTTTAGTAGGTCTCGTTTGTCCAGATATTATAGTTTCAGGTAGGTATACGTTTGAAAGAGACGTCAAAGCCCAGTAGATCGTCTTTTGGATACCACACAAGTCCGAGTGTGCGTTCACCGTCGTCTTGTTGATCGATTTTGAATCTTATGGCTGTGGACCCCAAGCTTTCTTTCGGTAAAGCATTTATTAATGTTTCGTTGTTGCTTGTAAAGTTACGTAAGTTAAATCCTCCTTGTTTATGAATATGGGTCACTTGATTAACAACGCCAATTGCAGTTTCTTCTTCCAATGCTTAATATGCTTACGACTCATTCCAAAATGAGTGAGTTCGGCGTCTACAGGGAGAAGAGCGCCTTCGACAGAAAAATATAGAGGGCGCCTTAAAAAAGCGCTATGAGAAGGCATTATATATATTATCACGCTATCCATGTAGCTGATGTAGCGGTCCAATAGCTCAGTGGTGAGATCACTGCTCCGGTCAAGCAGGGGTCGTTGGTTCGAGCCCAACTTGCATTTCAGTGGATTATTAGGTAGGTATTTATCCTTCGTATTTATATATAAATAAGAAATATGGTATCACCACAAAAAATGGGACCACCGATTCTTTTTAAAATTCTTTAAAAAATACGTCTTCATGCCTATTCCACACTCAAAATCAATAGTTTATGGAAAAAATAGCGCGATGCACAGCGAGGCGCCACCCGTACACTGTACAGCGCTGTTGGTAAACATTTTAAAAAGGTCACATTGCCCGCTTATTTTTTTGCCATATTCCTGTAAAAATTATCCTATAACCAGCTGATGTTCAGCTTGTGCCGGAATTGGTTAAAATCAGTCCAGTCGTTACGGTGGACGAGAGGACAAAGAACTTATTACCATCAGACGGTTGGCGGCTGTCACTTCATCCCAATCCACTGGCAACACAACTTCTCGAACCTTCTCTTACTGTGAACAGGCTTAAAAAGAAGGATGTCTTATAAAAGGATAGTAGAGGCACTGGCCTCTACGCCTACATGCCATTAACCACTCCACAAACCAGCTTATACTCTTCCGACTGATTGCCGATTATCCAAGAAAAGAAATAAAATAAAAATGTAAGGGACAATATTACACAAATCGACCTAATCCCAAACTAACTATAGGTACTAGTCGATGATATAAATAGTACATAAATGCATATATAAATAATATCCAAGACCCAGGAACAAATATTCGAGTTCATCGCACAAATATTTGCCGGGCCGGGGCCTGGATTCAAACCCAAGACTACCAGCTCAGTATGCACCTACAAACTGCGCCGACCGCGTCGTCCGGTATAATAAACTCACTATTATTCTACTTGTACGCACTTTCTTATTGTATCATGTAAGGTGCTTTGGGATAAAGTCGAAAATGGGGATAAGTCGAAAATCACACATATCTACTAAACTGGGAACAATTACTACGCTTGCAACGCTTGTCAAGACGCCATGTTTATCTGCTCCCCCGCTTCAGTTCACTTCGTGTCGCTAGTCGTGAGCGCACGTGTGTTGCGGTCGATTAAATAAAAATAGTGCGATTTTGTGCCTTATGAGGACTTTTGAAATTACCCCATACCACATAACTCGGGAACCTGCTAAGTTAAATCATTGTTCGTTTGTTTTTACGTTACATTGTCATTTTTGTCGTAATAATGAGTACAGCATAACGGTCTATCTGTAGTATAAAAAAAGCAATCGAATTTATCCCACGGGTGAAATTCGAAAAAATGTACTTTCGA
This sequence comes from Apotomis turbidana, assembly GCA_905147355.2. Classification (NCBI taxonomy): domain Eukaryota; kingdom Metazoa; phylum Arthropoda; class Insecta; order Lepidoptera; family Tortricidae; genus Apotomis; species Apotomis turbidana. Next base: position 2,483,048 of record LR990280.1, read on the forward strand.
AATAATCCCAAACTAGGTTTTCCAGTCCATTATCAGAGTTAGACTAATGTTTTCTTCATAAATGAGTTATTGAATTCTCTAAATGCAAATTTCTAGATTATTAAACATATAAAAGAAACATTATTTTATAAAAAACAATGATGACGATGACTGATCACAGCGCGGGGGAAATTCGAAAATAATTTGTGATTTAAACAAAAAAAAAAACATGTTCTTTACCGTGAATCAGCGGGATTTTTTGAGGGGGTAAATTAGAACTAAAAATAAATATGATTCTTAAACTCATATTGCATAAAAACCATTTCTGCAAACCTTCGAAATTACCCAACTTGCTTTCGAAATTACCCACTCCTTAAAAAATGGTATTCAAAATATTTTATTTTTTTATTTACATTTATTTCCAAATTCAAGCAACATATTACAACGCTATTTTCACAAAGCGTTGATGAATATATCCAATTTCATAAAGATCTCATTACTTGGAAGGAATACTTCTTAGGTTCTTACTTACGAGCCCAAACCCTAACATACTCTACACTCGCCTAAAAATATGTCGAATATACCCCAAAGCACCTTATATAAAAGAAGAAGTCCTGACTGACTCATCAACGCACAGCCGAAACTACCAATGTTAGAGAGTAGATTTTTTGCACAGTAGGTTACTTTTATAACGTAGGCTAGGGGTAAGAAGGGATTTTTGGAAATACCTCCCCTAACAGGGTTAAATAGGGGTGCAAAGTTTGTATGGGGTACAAGTTTTTTTTTATGCTAAGAACTTGAAACTTTGTAAAAAGGTATTAAAAAAAATAGAAGAAAACTAATTTCAACGTTTTTGAAAATTCACCCCCTCAGGTGGTTAAAAAGGGGTTAAAAGTTTGATTAAGTATTTTTTTGAGCGTGGGACTTGAATTTTTGTGTAGGGGGAAGTCCCCTAACGCCGGACGGCACCTAGCGCCGGACACTCGAACTATCTCGGCAACTGGAAGCTCGGCAACGGCAACTCGGCAAGTGGAAGGGGCGCGGGGGACCCCCGCGCCCCTTCCAATTGTTCTTGATTCGCTCGCGTTGCTAGTTGCCGAGATAGTTCGAGTGTCCGGCGTTAGGTGCCGTCCGGCGTTAGGGGACTTCCCCCTAAAGGTACACTATTAGAATACAAAAAAAAAACTTCAGCATTTTCGAAAATTCTACCCCTAAGGGGGTTAAAAAGCGGATGAAAAGTTGTATGAGGTATAAGTTAGGAATTAGAAACTTTGTAAAAAGGTATTTTATCAAAAGATAAGAAAACTCATTTCAGCGTTTTTGAAAATTCAGCCCAGAAGGTGGTGAAAAAGGGGTTGAAAATTTGTATGTAGATCTAAAAAAAATTTGAGTGCGGTTCTTGAAACTTTGTGTAAAGGATTGTTATCCGAATCAAACAATTTATAATCGTCGTTCTTAAACTCATCGAATTTCGTAAAGTTATTCGTTCGTAGATGTACCTGATTTTATAATGATACCGCGTAATTAGAGCTAATTAGCCGAAAGTGTGATTTCAAACGCAATGTAAATTGTTAAATGAATAAATACTTATGACTTATGAAAAAAAAAATAAGGCCGAGAGCGAGTCGGAGTCGCGTACGAAGGGTTCCTTACTATGTATTTCGTAAACAACTGCAAAAAAGCACGTTAAGCAATTTCAACATTACTTAGATCTGAAAATAATAAAGATGTAAAATTTTCAAGATAAAGGTTCCACGCGGACGAAGTCGCGGGCAACAGCTAGTAAATTATATATTAAGAAGACATAAACCTAGTAGGTGAGAATATCAACAAAAGGTATGTTATATTACGAAATTTCACAACATTAGCCAATACAATTTTTTTTTATCTTTTAAATGTCATAGGGGGCAAATGACCAACCGGATCGCCTGGTGGTGCGCCATTAGCATTACCATCGCCCATAGACACCTGCAACCAGAGGAGTCACAAGTGCGTTGCCGGCCGCACACGCTCTTTTCTTGAAGACAAACACTTATGACTTCATGATCGATTATTTGAGCGTTTTAAATGTCAGCCTCTGTCCGCAATATTGCCTAATTCATAAAATCAATTAACATAATTCTGATACTAAATATTTCAAACCACGGCTTTCACAAGACTACAAAATGGCGTCGCAATTAAAATTAGAGACAGAGTAACACACCAGTTAAAAGTGTTAAAACGCTGAAATAATCACCATGAAACGAGCTGTTCACACATCATTATTGTAGGAATCTTTTTATAAGACCGAATGCACTACGCTTTGTTCAAAGAAACAATGGGGCCCTTGGATATTGTGTGTATTATAAACCGCAGCCAAAAAACTGACATCTCTCAGGAAATATTTTACAGTTTTGATGAGTTTTTTAACTTACCTCTTTCTATGTAAAAATACCTATGAGGAAAGATCAAATGTTATCCATATTACATGATATTGCCGACATGATAATTTTAATAACTATTATTAATATTTTGGTACAATAATATGAATTTTTATGACCTGTAACAATTGTTATAAATAAATATTTCATTTCATTTCATTTCATTTCTCACTTCAAAGTAGCAGTTTGTGGCCGCAGTTCATAACCCATCGGGTCCCATTCTTTGTTAGAACAGAGCGAAGTGAATACGGCCTCAAAAAACGATTCCAACTATACCCTCCAGTGAATTTATTTACCTTGCACGTTTTCCTCGCAGCAACGGGATCCCAGGTAGATGTCATCAGAAACTAATTCTTTCGGCTTTCTCCTCAACGGCGGTCTCTTGTGAAATGCCGGTAGATTCAGATTCAGACATGAAAGTGCCCTTGTGGCTTGCAGACGAAACGTTTTGACTTTTGATTTTGATTATCTTTGAGCCGGGTTTCTTCACAGTTTGTGCTCTGGTTAGAGCAAGTGTGAATTGGTCAAAACCGCAGGAAGTAGTAACCGAATACCATTCAGCTATGTTTACGCGACTAACCATGCTGTCACGCTCAGCTATTCGCGGAGCCGTAACACTCAGCTCACATCCATAAGGGCTTATACGATTTGTTTCTCCCTCACCAATACCCCTTTGTTCTTCGGGACATGTTTCTGTGACGATGTAAATCCGAAAAGGCTTAACAGTTACGCCGCGATTACGCTTTTAATCTGTTTCGATATTGTTCGATCTTTGGTGTTAGTGGGATAAATCCGTACTCGGGAACTAGTCATTTATGTTTGAAATGCGATAATATTTTGTAGGTTGCCTTCCAGATATAATTAAGGAGTCATTTCGAAGTTTTATAACGACGCATGTTCACTTTACATACTTTACTGGGGTGTTAAGGATGTACGACATTTGGCAAAGTCACTTGATGTAGTAATAACAATTTATTGTTTTAGGACATTAAACAACATTGAACAATAAATTTAAATTAAGCCTAAAAAAATATAACTAAAGAACTGAAATCGAAAATAAATTACAATAAAGCTAAACTAAATCTAGAAAACTGTGCCCACGCGGCATGGTGCCGAAGACGCTGGCAGCATTTCCTCGCTGAATGGTAATGCTGATGCGTTGTGCGAGGAAGCTGCCAGCTCTTCGGTCACCAGTAGACTCATTGAGCCTTTTACTGAGGTCATTCATCAGTTTGTGGGCACTAGGACCCCACGGATTATATTAATTAAATAATAACTAACAATATATCAACAACATTAGAGGTGACACATACTCGAAATATAAGGCTCCTTACCCTTGCAAAAATGCTGATCGTTTAAGGCATTTTTCTCTATGATCAAACATGTTTCTCAGCATAATATATTTGAAACCTACAGTTTGAATTTTTCACTGATAATTTTTGTTTAAGAAACTACTCGAAATTAACAAAATTCACGCAAAACACTGATATTTCCTACTTATTTTAGGCTGCACGCAATGAAAGCATCAAATAGCTACTCGTATATTGCTTTCTAGAACTCAAAGTAAAGTATAAAGAATAAAAGTATTATTCACTACAAAAGATAGTCATTATTTATAAAAATAAAATGTGGTATTACCACATAAAAAAAAATAAGAATCGATAAAAAAGATTCTATACAAATATTTACAAAAGATAGGTAGAAATCACTACATAGATAGTATAAAACAAAGTCGCTTCCTGTCTGTCTGTCCCTATGTATACTTAATGAATCTTTACAACTACGCAACGGATTTTGATGCGGTTTTAATAGATAGAGTGATTCAAGAGGAAGGTTTATATATATAATACTATGCATAATTTATCAGCATTGCACCCGTGCGAAGCCGGGGCGAGTCGCTAGTTTGGAATATAAGAACAATATTGACAGATATTGGGCACTACAATTCAGGAGTGTCTTTTCAAAATGGTTTATTTTTGTATGATTTCCATAGAGAAATTCAAAAGGCCTTTTGAAAAGACACTCCTCAATTCTAGATTATCCAAAGTTCAAATACGTTGCCATAAACGAGTATACCCTTGAAATGTGTCCTAATTTATAAACTTATCAACATTTTGCAAACAATTATTATGGTAGAAAAACAAATAAGTATTTTGTTCCAAAGACATATAATGAAATTGATTCTATAAGGGACGAAAAGGGTATAGCAGAAAGGTTGTCAAACAGCTTAAAAAGAATATATTGGAAAAAGTGCCCTAGGCCTATTTCAAATGTATTCTTGCTTCCGTGACTGTAATTTAAGGTTAATCTGTTAATAAACTTAAGTAGAAGGTAAATATGTAGGTAGTGTTAAGTCCATATGTATACAGGGTGGAACATTTCTAAAGACTGGGCTGACAGGATAGTGTCATCTGAGTGGTCTACAATCGACCTCTTATAATTGTAAACCTGGATTTAAAAGTTAAAAAAAGTCATCGAATTAAAATATTTTAATATCAGTGACAACGCTATTAACTAAAAGGTTATTATTTAAATATGGTTATTATATAAATTGTCACCTGTCTTTAACTTAGCGGTGTTCGAAAGGTGCTAGGGCCGATATGTGCACTTTTATCCCTAATGTTTAACAAACTGTATCTCAAAAATGAATAGAAATATTTACATAGTTCATTGGTGAAAAATGAAGTACTCAGTCTGAACAGTTCCCTGTTTGCTTAAAAGTCCCTCGATCTGTTTCACCCTGTATATGTAGCTAAAAATAATGTATATGAGCGCGGTCTGGCTAACAAACTGTCTTAGTAGTTTGGCGAGTTAATTTCAGTTACATACAGTTAGGTACAAGTTTTTGGAAAAAAATAGGCGTATTTTCAATGACCGATTCTGTGGGAAATACTTTATTCTCATTTAGAGGGTGGTCTGTACGAGTACATATTCTGTTATGAAGCGGTAGCCATGTCATTGTAAATGTCAAGCGGTCAACCCCTTCACTGCGGTAGGTAGTGGGTATACGAGCATCAACCAGTTCACGAGAGTAGTTAGGGTTGCCAGATCGACGACATTTTTTTAGGGATGTTGTGACTTTGGTCGGGAGAAACAAAAGTTTAATAACATTAAAGTATTATATAAACAACGTCGTTCGCTGCCGATAGAAATGTCGGCATAAATAAATAATAATAAAAAAAAACATGAAATGGTTTTCTCATTATTATAATTTTATCTATAATCTAGAAAAATGTAATAAGGTTACAGAACTTAGTTAGAGTACTTATGGAAAAGTCAGCAGTGGTATTTCCTTTTAATATTATAGTCTTATAAAATGAATTTGTTTTTCGGGAGATTTTTTACTTTGTCTGGAGTCGGGAGGACATACAAAACTTCGGGAGAATCCCGCCAAATCCCGACCATTTGTAACCCTAAGTGTAGTAGTGGAACACGTATAGCGAAACCGCCAGGCATGCATGTACCTACACTACAATTGGAGTAGCTTTATGTTAGCAACTTTAACTTTTATCATTAATGTTATTTGTCTTTTACATTAAAAGTAGTTTATGTCGTTAATATTAAGGTGCAAATGTATGGAGAAATTAGTAAAAGTGCTGGCAACACTAAGGAACGAACGATATATGGGGGTGTGAAAAGAACTTTCAGGGCGTGTTGTGAGGTAGAAAAAAAAAATATAAATGGTGTTGAAAAGTATGGATTACAGTCGGTATACGTAAATAAACAGTTATTTCATTATATACTATAACATTTAGAGTTCAGGTGTAAGAAAACAAGGTATAACACTACGGCTAGTGAGACTTTTTATATCACTCATTAATTGCCGCTTTATGGTGGATTTGTGTGAGGTTGTCTGATATTTAATAATGGTAAGAAATTATTGTAAAGAAAAAATATTTTCCGCCAGTTGTGCAAAAAAAAAACATTTTAAAATTACATTGTCACGTTCATTGGCTTCATTTTATTATGTCGTAATAATTGATTGAGCCACGTCCCGATGAGCCCCGATTAGATGGATGGATGACGTCGCAAGGGTAGCAGGGTATCAATGGATGCGGTCTGTACGGGATCGCACTTTGTGGCAAGTCATGGGAGGCCTATGTTCAGCAGTGGACGTTTGTGGCTGATTGATAGAAAGATAGATCATAATTTAACTTTTTTTAATTTCACCCTGGGGTGAAAGCGCCCACAGGGTCTATAACAGTGTAGTCGCAGGTTAGTCAAGTTGACGCGTGACCAGAGGGCTGGTTAATATATCGCACAGCGGATCAGCATTGCCATTCAGGCAATGCTGCCAGCTTTCTGGGCGCGCTGCCAATAGACGGCGATTTAGGCCATTTTTTTATCTAGTTTATTTTTAAGTCATAGTTTCTAATTTTTACATTAAGGTTTTATTTAAGCTTTTCCTATGCTATAACAAATCGTTATTTTCTTATAATTAAATAGAGTACTCGTGGCTATAAAAAAAAAAGATAATAATTGATTTAAAACACTCACGTTTTTGTGAGATTCGTACATGTAACTAGGGAATCGGGGAGTATTATGATACACAACTGGCAACACAGAAACCGACAGAACCAATCAAAGCGTGATGACGTAGAAAGTCCAGTTGTCATTCTGGAGTTACTTTGTTTTCCTTTACTTGAGGATAAATGTTTCATAAATAGACGTTAATCTTCTAGCCAGGGATGTCGCGCCGTCGATTTTTTTTCTTCCCTAGCTTGAGCGCAGTGTAAAAAAAACCGCGGATTCGCGTCTGATTTCATTATTGTATCTACAGTCGAGTTCTTAAGATTCTGAACAGTAATTTGAGCAAACATATTTTTGAATACGACTGATGTCGACGGTGTAAAGGCGTGCAAAAATATTTTAAATTGAATATTATGATTACGCTTATGACACTATTCGAAATCGTGGGAGTAGCCCTTCAGTTTTCTTTACGGGACCGATAACGTCACTATTATTAGAGAAAATGGCGGACAGCTTTTTAAGACTCAAAATACAGATTAAAAACCATATTTTCAAAATAAAATTTTCCAGCCATCTTCTACTTTTATGAGCAGAAAAATATATACTTACGTTTCCTTTGCTAAATACTATACGAAATAGACATTGGTGTAATATAATTTAAGATGAGTCAACTAGCCTATTGACTACGATTTTATTACTTTTCTGTATTCATCTTAGAAAGAGGACGTAATCACTGATTGTATTTTTTCCTGAGATTAGGTACCTACTATTATTTTACTATACATTTATTAAAATTGATTCATTCCAAAATGTAGTACTTATCTCCAAAACAATGACACAATGGAAAGGATACCTCAGTCTAAAAAAAAAAATTACGTATATAGCTTGACATTATTGACAGCTTTTTTTTTCGCCGACAGGGCGAGTACTATACAACTATGCAAGGCATAGGTGTCGTAGGTTTCGGATATTTTATGTCTTTTTTTCATATTTTTTTTACATACAGAAAAATAATATGTTGAATTACATACTTAATTTTTTAGGGTGTACAAACGCAAAGCTCTCGATCTCAATATTTTTTGAACATTTTTAATTGAACTAATGAAGTGTCATACTAATGGTCGTTATCTACAATTTATTCCAATTCCAAGTGCGAACAGAGTTTTAGCCTCTTAAGTTTTCTTCGAATATAATGAAAATGTTTAATGAAGTATATTGTTACAGGTTTCTTAATGAGTAATTATGTTTTAATAGGGTTGTTAAATTCTATATACCTACTGTTGTTGTATGAATATAAACAGCCCTATATGACATAAATGAAGAAAAATTGTACAAAAAAGGAGGGATTTTGAAACATAAGTCTTCAGAGGTACGCAAAGATACCAGTGTCCATAAAACAAAAGTTGTTCAGATTTATACTGAAATCATGACTCTTACCAAATCAAAAGAAAACGAGCATCGTGGACGCTCGCTAAGCTGTGGTGGCTGCGGCCCTCGCGGCTCAAGCGCATCTTCCAGTTCGGTATCTGGTAGCGGTTACCTGATACCAGATACCGGATACCGGATATCAGATACCAGATACCAGATACCAGATACCAGATACCAGATACCATAATTTAAATTTTAGAATTATTGAATGGATGATATAATCATATAGTATATACTCACAGTGCTGTGATGGCTGCGGCTCCTGAGGCTGAGGCGCATCTTCCAATCCCGCTTTCCAGTCCCCCCCTCAGAGCTGAGGCTCCGGGTCATGGGGAGCGACATGTCGCCCCCCTGTCGCCCCCGAGACCTCTCCCTTTGCATCACGCGTCTCTGTCGCACTACACTCGGTATAGAACACTCACTAACACTCTCACTATCACATCACGTTGGTAAATTGGTGGTTGATAACACGAATAGAATTGATTACATGGTTGACTCGCGCGCCCCTTTTGGAGGGGTACCTGGAACAAAATAATTGGTGGTTATGACACAATAGTACATTTCTCAAACATGGTATGAAATAAGTACTGTCGTTATATTCCTCATAATAGGCTTCAAAAATCCCGTTTCAGGCAAGTAAGCGGAGGCCAGTAATGGAATTTCATACCCCATTGCGGGTCTAGGCCTAAGCCAACTTATCCGGCCGGCAATCCCCTATTTCGCGGCCTCTGCAGCAGTGTAATTACTACAGAGGCCGGGAATATAGGTATTGCCGGCCGGATCGGGGTACCAGATCGGAAATCTACTTTTACGCCTTCAAATATGTATGCAAAACTATTGCTACTGTCAAATTGGATACTAAAATCGTCAGCTAATTTTGATGCTAACCCTACAACAATAGGTTTTATATAGCTCTACAAATGTGTTTGTTTTGTAAACAGGAACCTGTTTTTAATATAGCGACCGCATATTGACCTCGGATCGTGGACCCAAGTTTGGGCGACAAGCAAACGAAAAGTTTCTCGCAGGCGCTCTATTTAATACCGCCAAAATTAAGCCTAAATTCGCTACAAGCTCTGACAGAGCGAGTTATATTGGTAATGAAAGTGTGAAGAATCTACACTTTAGATTTGAACATACGTGTATGTGGTATCTGTTATCTGGTATCCGGTATCCGGTATCCGGTATATCTGGTATCTGTATGTTCATAATATAAATTTACCTAAACTAAAGGCTATTGTACTTAGTTTTTATACAACTCTGTGACGGCACAACGATACCCGTATTTATCGTTTCTCATCTGTGTATTATAATATTTTAAAATTGTATTTAATACCAGTTTTCTAGGTTTTTTCTAGATTTGTATGGGCGGACATATGTGTCAGCTTGCGGTTTTTTTAAGCACCCAAACCAAAAAACCAGTCAAACATTTCAATTCGTCGTGGCATTCGGTTTGAGTTTCGAAAAACGAAACAGTCGGAAAATGGAACAGAAAACAAAGTGCCCCCAAAACGTAAATACAGTTTGGAAACTTTTGATTGGATGGAAAATATTAAAACCGGCCAAGTGCGAGTCGGACTCGCGCACCGATGGTTCCGTACAATTAAATCATTTTAACTTTTTCATTTTCTGTATTTGTTGTTATAGTGGTAAATAGGTACATCATAATATGTGATGTCAACTGTCCACGGTTCATGAGATGCAGACTTTCGAGCAAGAAAAGGCGAAAAAACCGGCCAAGTGCGAGTCTGACTTGACACGAGGGTTCCGTACAAATACTTATCCCATCTTAACTGGTCGAGATAAGTTTGCGCCTGGTGTGTATGGCGCCGAATACAAAAGAGGTGCAAAGTTAACACAGCCAATCCGGTTTACTGTACGGTAGCCTCATTATATATTTATTTAATTAATTTTTTTGTATTTGTTGTTATAGCGGCAACAGAAATACATCATCTGTGAAAATTTCAAGTTAGACACTTGAAATTTTCACTATCACGGTTCATGAAATACAGCCTGGTGACAAAGAGACAGACGGACGGACAGCGGAGGCTTTGTAATAGGGTACGGAACCCTAAAAATGGCACCACCAAATAACCGTTAAAGTTTTGCGGAACAGATTCTTTGGGAAGAATGTTAGTATTTGCACAGTCTTTTTTTTTTTTTTAACCGATTCTTATTTTTTTATGTGGTAATACCACATTTTATTTTTATAAATAATGACACAAAGGTAAATTAAGAAAGAAAAATTTAATGCGATCTACTACAATCGAAGCGGTGTAGTAGATCGCATTCAATTTTTCTTTCTTAATTTACCTTTGTGTCATTATTTATAAGAATGTTAGTGTGAAATCTGTAGTATTTGTAACCGAGCAAGCGCAAATCGCAAACAAAGTCTCCATTTCAGCTTAGGCATGCTTTCGAATGAAAAAGTCGAAAAGGAAGTCGGACTAATCTCGTCTACAGATCGTTGTCAACAGAGTCTCGTAAAATTTGTGAGCAGGCTCAATTTTTTTTTTTTCAAAATGGCGTAGATATCGGGGTTTAATTGGTAAAAACTGCAATGAAAAGACAAACGGGACTGCGGGACTTAGTCGCGTTTAAATAGCGTTTAATTACCCCGACGTTTTGCGAGTGATGTTATGTTCATGCTCTTAAAGGGCCCCCAAAACTGACCCCGTAATCGAAATTTATTTATTTACTTTATAGTCCGTGTTTGGGTCACAGACATACAATTAAGTACCAAATTTTTACTTGATCGGTACGGAAAAAATCTGTGGTGATCCTATAAAGGTTTCTTTTTTTCATTCGAAGGTTCGGAACCCTAAAATGATAACAGATACAGCACAACACACATTAACAGGACTGTGGAAATGTATATTAAGAGCTTTTAAGTAAAATTAGCTTTTACATTACTTGACGGTTGTTAGAAAGTTGTTAAAGGGTCGTAAAAATGCTAAATGAGTGCAGTCTAAATATATGACTACCTTAACTCATTCAATTAAAATTTGTATTAAAATATTCGTTGTTTGACGACAATTAACAATCAAATGACGTATTTGAGGTTATATTTAAGAGGAAATATCACAGGTCTTTTTCCCATACTATCAGTTTACGTTAAGTTTAGACCTAGTAACTGGGCCATTTTTCACGCAACTTTTTTTAATTTTCGATATTTTGGGTATTTCCTACTCAGAATCACGAGCTTTTTCAATCTAATTAGGAGAAAAAAACTGTCCTAAAATATTCATACATTTTTTGTTTTTCCATTCCGTTACCGCTGTAGTAGGTTATATGGAAATGGTAACGGAATGGAACGAAACAACATTGGGACACTTTTTTTCTCCTAATAAGACCCGTCGGATACAAACGGGGTCCAAACTTAACGTAACCGGGTTCTACAAATCGAGGTTTCGTTCTCGTCTGTTTCGTCCTCCGAAACTTAACCAAACTTTACGAAATTTTAGGAACTGAATAGAAAGGAAATGTTTCTTGTCGGACCGTTTCTTTTTTTGCGCAAATTATCAATATTATCAATGAAAAATTTAAACTTTAGAAATTTATGAAACATGTAATGTCTCATTTTTTAATGTGGGTAGTTGGGCACACCACAATTATTTAAGCCTTAATACCTACAAAGATCAAAGATTAAAGAAAAATTGAAAAGGAGCTACCTGGGGGAAAAGACCGGGAATCGAACCGTCACTCCCCCAGCCTCTTTCCCCAGGTAGCGAAAACGCCCATAGCTACAACTGGCCGAAATGAATGCAGGAAATCATTTAAAATTCAAAGCCAATACGATTAGAAGAAGTAAAAAGCAATCCTGTTATTTACGAGTGTTAAACAACTGCGATGGAGGTTGCCAAATTGAGAAGTACCTACTATTTTTATGTTCTTTACTAGAAGGTCCCCTGCAAGTTCATCCGCGTATTTTGCTTCTTTCCCGTAGACGGGTAAAAAGTATTAAGTACATGTATAGTATAACCCACTTTGGATGTCCAGCAATCCGTGTACCAAAATTGGTAAAAAAAATGTAGCTGTTTCGGCGTTGAAAGGACAAAGATATGACCAACAGATGGCGCCAGACAGGCAAAGCCAGTCATCAAAAGACGATCCTGGTTCGCGCTATAAAAAATCTTCCTGAAATCATGATTTATGACACTTTATAATAAATTTACTTTTGATACAAATCTAGAACTTTATAATAATACAGAATCTACACGATGTTACATGAGGATAAAAAAGGCAATGATGACAATGAACGTCAAAGTAGAAAAAGATATTATGTCAAAAGATCGATACAAACTTTTTAAGCGAGTTCGGTATTAAAGTCTATATGCGGCCGAGTCGCGGATACCTAGTACCTGCTAGTCCCATGTCTAAAATTAGGATTTCAAAGTATTTATACGACATTATGAATCCATGTGTTCATTCACGATCAGACTATAAAGGGTAGACCTATTTTTACTTCATTCAATGGCCCATGCGATACTCTTTGGTTGAGAAAGGTCAGGGGAATTTGGGCGCCCTAGTTAAGGCTAGTCTTAGTCTGTAACGGTCTTTTCTGACCTCTATTGGCATCCCTGAACACAAATACTTCAAACACAATAATGATCATAAATTTAAGAGGTTGTTCTTGTCGGTCGAGTAACTTCCATGTTTATATTATATCTTCAACTTTCTTTTAGATTTCCTGATACGATATGACACACTGTTCATCGACGAGAAAGTACTCCTTGAAATGGTCTATATAAGATCTCCTTGGTCTTCCACTTGTCATCTTTCCCTCAATCTTTCCTTCTATGATAATTTTTATGTAATCGTCTTATCGTATATACAAGAATTTGGGTGCATATTTGAGCCGTTTTCGGGATGTTACAATGGGACCCTAGGAGGGAACTGGCACTTTATGGTAGGTGCATTTACCGGTTTTCTAGTATTTTAATAATTGATGATAATCGTAACAAAATAGCTGATCTTCTTCTAACTGATGCACCGAATACTGCAGTCGGAGCAATCAATTAATCCGTTCTCAAATCGAGAACTAGCACCATTTTTGATTCGCATTGACAGGCATTGGTGCGGTACATCGGCCTACAATACAAGCTCCTTTTCAAAAGGAATAATGAGGTAGGTATTCAAATGGTATATCGATCGGCAAGAACAATGCGGACACAACCCAAAACTGAGCCAGTCGCCCGTGATACAAGTGATTATTTGCAGCGATTGCTGAAAAGATAAACATAAAAACACCGATGATGTTCTGTTGAACCGAACTCATATTGGGAGCACGGAATAAATCCGACACTTCATTCGACGAGGCCTTGCCACATCCTAAATTTAGCGGTATTATATCGGAAATGAATGCATGTTTGCTATTGAAGCTGCATTGCGTGACATTGATGTGGTAAATTTTTAAAGCTGAACAGAGAGAGAAAAGCATAATAAAGATGTATTCATGTGCCTGATCAATAAATAAATACCAAGAAATATACTGACTTCTTGTATCAAAAGCTAGACATTATAAGCCTGTATCCCTGCATGCATGCACGTCATGCAGTAAAGTCGATTACGCTCCAACTGCCAGCCGTCTAACTGATGACAGCCATAACATTCAGCCGTGCTTATCAATTTGATTTCTACTTTTTCTACTATACTGAATTCCATGTTAAGATTCTAGATAGAACTTTGCCCGTAATTAACTTGAATCACCGTCCCGGGTCAGGGCGTGGATAGCTATAGTATAAAGAACTTTTCAAAATTAGCTATATTGACAAGCCATTGTAATTCAGCTGCCTTTAAAGCGAGCTACCTGGGATTCAAATCACGGCAGGGGCAACTTTACCTTAGTAGCAATTTCGGACCATTGAATGAAAAATGAAGATAGATGCTCTCTAAACACGACGACGGTAACAACTACTATGTATATGTTATCGTAATGTCACTACACGAAACTGTCATGTTTATTGTTATCACATAAATATTACACTAAACCGAATGTAACCCGCTATCGAGACGATAACGACTGGATAACGATCCGATAATGATCGATAGTGACGATACCATCTATAGGTTTAGGTACATTATAATTTACACGCTTATTATTCGGATTAACGACACGCCGTCCATACTTCACAAAGATTATAGTACATTACTGCAGACGCCGGGGAAGAAGGGCTTGCCTGGTGAGTAGGTATCACATGGATAGTGATACAAAGCCGGCAAGCCCTTTTCACGGCTATAAAAAAATACACCACTCAAAAAAAATATAATTCAGCTGTTTAGCCTGTTCATGAATCCAGACACCATGTTTAAAAAATATACTTGCCGGCCTAGGCCTTCAATTTTGTTTGAAATCCCTTTATAGTTATCTCGAGTTGTTCCGCCCGAAAAGAGATATTTCGAAGCCTGTTGTAAAGCACATAATGACGACATTTTATTGTACCTATACTCGTATGTTTATGAAAAACCAATTTGCTCTTATACTACATACATACTATAGGAGCATTAGGAGGATGAAAGAACTCACCAAAATTATTAAAAAATTATAGCATATTTTCGGATATGTAACTAATTTTTCTTTTTTTCTATGATCTACTAAGATTTGCATGTATCTGAGACAAAACATATAGTTCTAAATATGTTCTAAAATAATGTAAATAGATTTAAGACCCCTTGTATAGTTTATACCATGTTTCAGGAATTAGGAAATATTATCAAATAAAAATAACATTCTCTATTGTTGATTTCAAGCTGCCTTTTCCTTGTTATCGATTAGCAAAATAGATGTTAATTTTTGAAAAAAAAAATTGGATAACTTTTACAGTGTACTTATTGTAATTTGTAAATTAAAACGCGATATTACTCAATAGTAAAATGTGCAATAGTGGAGGGCACTATGTTTTTCTGCCAACAAACCGCTGTGGAGTTTAGCAGATACTCAGAAAGTTTATTGTACTATTGTGATTCATACAATTTAAAAAAAAAATACTGACACTGGTACTAACAATATCATAATGTTAATAAATGTGCTGCTGATCTTTCGATTGGCATCGAAGAACTGTTGGCGCTAAAGTACAATCGGCAATTGTAAATAATAAATAGTACTAAATAATATATTTTGACAAATCGTTGTTATAATGTGATCAAATATCTTCCGTAGTACCAGGTGTAGGCACTTTTATAATAAGAACATGTTCTACTCGATCATATTGACAAGATACCGTTATCTTTGACGATTAGGCGCCTATTACTGTTATCTGATATCATCAAATTACTGTTGTAGCACACTTGAGGAATTTCACCCGGATATTTTGAGTTATCTCCAAGGTATTCCAAATGGAATAATGTATTTTTAAGCAGCTTGTATCCTAGCCACCTAATTAAAAGTAGTTTTCAGATAATCTACATACAATATGAAGTTGTTCTCACATATAACTTTATAGTAAAGGATATTATAATATACAAACTTTGTATAAACAAATCTTTTTAGGTATACCATATCACCGGGTGACAACCAAAAGTCACAAATATTTCTGTTACTGCTCCTCGAAACGTCGTATCTAGTTAGTACATGAACACTGAGATACGAATTTAATTTTAAGTAGGTAGGCATTTGTTACTTAGTGAGTTTTGTCAGATTTTTAACATACTTAAGAGGCCTTATTCCTTTTAAAATTCATTATTTTCATATTATGACAAATATATTTTTAATTTCAACCAACTTAATTATAGGGTAAAGGAACCAGTAGTGGGCCTTTTAATGAAAGTTCTGGGTTTAAACTCCTCGCATGTATGCATGCGGGCCCCAATAAAAATAAACCAAGATTTTATTCGTTAATTATTTATTCATTTTTAATAATTGTTAAGAAAAACACTTAATAGTTTCTGAATTTCTTAAATAATCAAAACAAAACTAAAAAAGGCCCAGTAGTCGGCCCCAAATGACCTTAAGTCGGCCATCGAGAACCCAGTAGTCGGCCACATCAATATAATATTTAAAAATGCGGCCGACTACTGGGTTTTCTTCGGAATCGTTATGTAGAAGTATTTACTAAACTGATTGTTAATAAGTTACGCATCTAATGAAGTCAAATTCATTAAAACAAAATAAAACATCCAAAATCCAGAGGTCGGCCACCTACGGCCGAGTACTGGATATACCACTAAAAAAGTATTACCCACTAGTCGGCCGCCTCAAAAAAATACTTTTGTGTTGAAAAACATGGATAATTGTACCAAAATAAACTACTAAACTATTAAATAAGACATTAAAATGAAAACAAGTGCAATAAAGTATAAGACGAAGCTGCTTACCGCTAATAATCACGACTCCGAAATTAAACAAAAAAATGGCGGCCATCGCACAACACCTCGTGCTCGCGGACGACACTGGTATGAACCTGTTTTACGCTCACCGCTTGCCCCTACCCGCACAGATGACTCAATCATTCGACCAATAAGAAGTTGGAGCGTCATTTTGCATTCATCTCATTGGACAATTTAAAAACTAGCACTATTCGCGGCGAATAAAAAACCGAAAAGGCCGACCACAGGGTCCTGGCCGACTTATGGTAACTTTACCTATATAAGATTGATACCAATAGTCGGCCACATCAATATAATATTTAAAAATGCGGCCGACTACTGGGTTTTCTTCGGAATCGTTATGTAGAAGTGTTTACTAAACTGATTGTTAATAAGTTACGCATCGAATGAAGTCAAATTCATTAAAATAAAATAAAACATCCAAAATCCAGAGGTCGGCCACCAACGGCCGAGTACTGGATATACCACTAAAAAAGTATTACCCACTAGTCGGCCGCCTCAAAAAAATACTTTTGTGTTGAAAAACATGGATAATTGTACCAAAATAAACTACTAAACTATTAAATAAGACATTAAAATGAAAACAAGTGCAATAAAGTATAAGACGAAGCTGCTTACCGCTAATAATCACGACTCCGAAATTTAACAAAAAAAATGGCGACCATCGCACAACACCTCGTGCTCGCGGACGACACTGGTATGAACCTGTTTTACGCTCACCGCTTGCCCCTACCCGCACAGATGACTCAATCATTCGACCAATAAGAAGTTGGAGCGTCATTATGCATTCATCTCATTGGACAATTTCAAAACTAGCACTATTCGTGGCGAATAAAAAACCGAAAAGGCCGACCACAGGGTCCTGGCCGACTTATGGTAACTTTACCCTATAGCTTTTATGAAGTAAATAAAACTTTCCCCCGAGTTCTAGGTAGTAACATAGCTATTTCATGATTTCATTGCGTGCAATCGAAAATAAGTTGAAAAAACTAATTTTCCGCGTGAATTTTGTAAATTTCGAGTAGTTATTGAAACAAAAATTATAAATGATAAATTCATACTGTAGGTTTAAAATATATACCGATAAATCGCGATAGCCCTGTTCTAGGTAGTAACATCAATAATATGTCGAGAAACATATTTCGTCATAGAGAAAAATGACGAAAACAATCAGCGTTTTAAAAGGAATAAGGCCTCTTAATTGAAAATAAAACACTTTTCATCTATTAATTTCAAGGTCGTTCGTACTTCGTATCTCGACATAATGACATATTTGAAGTTACATAATATCGCAATTTCGTCAAGGTGACTATGAAAATCGACATAACTCCTTAAGATTTGTAAGAGGTTCACGTATAGTATTACATTTACATATTTAATCATATTTCATGAAAAAGCAAAAATAGGATTTCTCTTCATTGAAGTATTTTTCTTGTTCTTTTTTTTATTATATCATTTAGCGGCGAATAAACACTGCTAAACAATATTCTTCTAATATTCTTTCTTTCCATATTCAGAAGAATATCCGTTAACTGCACAGATTCTGAAGTTTCATGTCAGTCCGTTGTTGAGCCGGGAAAAAAGAAAATCCCGCGGGAAATCTAAACAGAGAAGAAAACTAATGGTTTCATGTCTACGTCTTTTCACTTTGTTTTCAATATTTTTCACCAATTTCTTTTACTTCTTAGTCCATTAGAATATTTTGATTTCTTTTCTTTTGTGAAACTTAAAAAATATTAATATATAAAATAAAGAGTCCATTCAAAATGTATAATGGCTTCTGACCTTTATTTCGTTTGTATGTATGTTGCCTCCTCACGTCTAAACCACTGGATTGGATTATTTGTTGCTACTGTATAAGTATCACGTATCAATAAGCCACAATGTTTAATCAATTTTGGTTTAGGGTTAACTGCATCTACAGTAATGGCAAAAAATGGAATTAATAAAAAAAATAAGATTAATATGATCCAAGGATAGGATACAAATCAAAACGACCAAAATTGTATTATGTATAAGAATATAATACTCGTGTCTCTTGGGCATCAATTTTAAATTTACCTCTTTGGACATAAGCAACAAAACGACAATGCACCAAGTACTTATCTGTGAAGCACGCTAGGTACTCTTTTATGACGGACGATAATGAGATACATTCCTTCTGAAAAAACTGACTGTTGATTTCTTTCAGCGTTTCTTCTTAACAGTGGTCTCCTCTTGTGAAATGCCGGTAGACTCGGACATGTAAAATTGCCCTTGCGGCCTTCTTGCAGAATAAAATTCATTATTTCATTATTACAAAACTACACAACAGTATTGTTTTCCTTAAGTACCTCGTATAAAATGCCAACCGAAAGACTATACCGGTGGTATCTTTACAACCCCGCTGATCATATGTTACGAGGAATTAACGCTCCGGTTCCTATATATCAAGGGCTTATCAGTTTTGGCACGGCGCGGCATCGAGGGCCTTGCGGACATTTTAGGCAGTCTGATTTGGCCACAAAACGACACATACTGTAACGGTAAAAAATAATTTAAAGCTTAATAGGATACAAATGAAAAGTACCAATAGCGCAACACAGTAAATATAAAAATAAATATTAGTGCAGTTACAATTGACAACATTCCATATTTATAACAGGTGGAAATTGATATAGAGATCGACAGCGCTTTATGTCGTGTACCTTTAAAAAAAATCTTTGATTTTATTCTTCTGTATTTAAATAAATATAAGAAAATACATCAAATAACCGCAATCTAAGACAATACGGTCTGAATAGGGTTGTTTTCTAAACCAAAGAGCGAAAAAATATATTTTTTTTTTATTTGACGTTGACAGATGACAGATGCATACCGAGTTTTATTGTTTTTTTTTTAATAAGAAAACCGACTAAAGTAAACGTTCCATTAAGTTCTGGGTTTGGTGTTGCCACATTTTAAAATGAGTAAGTTTTTATAAATTAATAATAAAATAAATACTCATCTCAGAAAATAAATAACAACAGAGATTACTTCATCTTTTTAAGCAGAATTCAGAAAAGTAATAAAATGATAGTCTTAAAACTATGAAATGTGGTCAATTGTTATTAAATTTATAACCATTGTTTTTATTATAGACCTTCCAATACTGAATGTCACATGATAAAAGCCCCGCGTTTTTTCATACCCACTATGTCCACTACGTTGTTTCAAATAACATTTCGATTGAAAAATAGACGTCTTCTTTAATATAAAACAATTTAAACCAATTATATCGCGTATATTAAGTAATTACCAAGGTTGTTTTTCACAGACAACATTTGGCAAAGGTAACTGGATATTTGCCGAAACGTCAAGGAGGCTCAAATAATTATTATACGCGATATAATCCGTTCAAACTGTTTTTTGTCACAGCGCAGTAAATCATACAGTCGGACTACTAAGACAGATTTAGTATGATAATTGTAACACTGTTCTTTTAAATTTTCCACAAGGTGATGTCATTTGAGTGCTGATTCTTAGACGACGCTGCCGCTGCTTTCACCTTTTTATATTTTCAAAACTAAACCTCAAAACCAAAAAATATATAGTTTCGGATTCTGTTATAATAAAGTAATGAAATTAGTTCAAACTGACCACTAATTGAAAATTATAAGAGGCCTTATTCATTTTAAAATGCTGATTGTTTTAGACATTTTTCTCTTTGATCAAACATGTTTCTTAACATTATATTATTGATGTTACTACCTAGAACAGGGCTATTGGGATTTATTGGTATATATTTGAAACCTAACCTGGTTTGAATTTTTCATTGATAATTTTTGTTTCAGAAACTACTCGATTTTTTTTAAATTCACGCGGATTTTTAGTTTTTCAAATAATTTTTGATTGCACGCAATGAAAGCATGAAGTAGCTATGTTACTACCTAGAACTCAGGGAAAATTATTATTCACTTCAAAAAGTTGGTTGAAATTATAAATATATTGGTCATAATATGAAAAAAATAATAACAGAGAAGTCATTGGTTCCACAGCAACGTAACCAGTAGACCTTTGTTATGATTGTTAATATGCTTAGAACTTTCTGATACGCAGTGTGATGCTTATTGTGAGAAGAAATCAATAGGTATAACGACAAACGCGGTCTTTCGTCCGCATTGCGCCATGAGAAAATTTGAGGGCTGCCTCACACATGTGTTCACCGAAAGACAGCCAAGCCTCAATTGTTACATACTAATTAATTGAATCAGGCATTACTTTGCGGGTATCTATATTAATTAAAATAATAATGTTGCTTTGCTAATCCCGCAAATTACCCCGTAATTTGTGCTAGCTCGTTAAATGCAAGTATGCATGAATAAATGGGGCAATAAATTTTTCCCTGTTGCTTGTTGCCATGGTGATGTCCCCTGGGTCACTATTTAAAACTACGATTTTCGGCGGCAATATTGGACAAAAATGTTGTAATTGCAGCAGATATAAGTCCATTCTTATTTAGACTATCTCTTGCAACTACACATATTATAAATTATCAACACTTTTCTAAGAAGTTTAATCACCATTGTCCCCTGGGTGACGGGACAGAATAACAACAAGAAAAAGTTGATCCACCCAAATACGCAAGTAAGTGTTACGGGTTAGCACAAATAAGTGTAACAGGTTAGCACAAATAAGTGTAGCAGGTTAGCACAAATTAACTGGCACTTTTTTATACCGCGGATTAGCAAAGCAATATTATTATTTTAATTTTATTATTACATACTGGCTGCGCCGCGCGGTGTTACCCTCATCCCACAGGAAGACTACATTTTTTGGGATAAAAAGCAGCCTATGTATAAATGTGGGTACCAGCTTCCTCTATGCCAATATAGATCAAAGTTATTCCCGCCGTTTAAACGTGAAGAAGTCGATGAGGGATATATCCACCAATTTCTTGGAAGTAATTTTATGATATATGGGTGAAGACCAAAAAGATTTCTACCTTCTCATTTAATTAAAATTTATATCAATTTTCCCATTGTCCGACGACAAATTAACCATCGAATAATGTACCTTAACGCACTGTTTTGTGTCGTTATTTTTTGTCACACAGCGGAACTTTTTCCGATCGCTTTTTTCTTAGGTTAACTAAAAAGTTCCGCTGTGCGACAAAAATTAACGACACAATAATGAACCTCAAAACAGTAACCTTAAGGGACATTATTTGATGGTTAATTTTCGTCGTGATACATTTTTTTATTAAATGAGTTAAGGCAGCAAACTTTTTGGTCCTCACCCATATGATTGGTTAAAATCAAAGATTCCTATATTATATTCTTATCATGATAAGCAGCTTGTGAGCTATCACAAGTTTTCCGGAGATGCCACGATTGCGCAAGCGGCAGCGGTGCAAGGTACGTGTGTCCCGCTCACTCGCCAACCAACCGCTCGCCACGCCGCTGGTCGCGCGAAGTGGCATCTGCGTTAGGCTTAAAACTTAGTGGTAATAGAGTGCAATAGGCGTGCGGCCATTTTTTTTGAGGATGTAATTGATTATATTTTTAATGGGATCAAAAGGTCTATACGGGACTATCTACACTTAGACTGCTCTAAAAGTGAGAAATGACCGTCAAAGTTCACCATTCCTACAGAGTGCAGAAGACTAGAAGCGCTCCACGTCAACTGTGGATTGGGTACCAGTATTTAAATAAATAAATAATAAATAAATATCGGACAACCTCACACAAATCGATCTAGTCCCAAATTAAGCTCAAGAAGGCTTGTGTTATGGGTACTAGACGACGATATACGTACTTATATAGATAAATATATACTTAAATACATAGAACAACCATGGCCCAAGCACAAATATTCGAGTTCATCACACAAATATTTGCCCTGGCCGGGATGCGAACCCGGGACCGCCGGCTCAGTAGGCAGGTGTCTATTGCTACAAACCGAGCCAAATGCGTCGTCAAAGTATTTGTATGGAGAAAATAAGTAATTTGCCATTTTCACCGTGAAAAAGTGCGTTTAAGTTCATTGTTGTCATACACTTTTTTTTTTGTTAAGTTATGAGGATTTTTTCTTTGTATCACGACATATTGAGCTATTTTTATTCATATAACTACACTATGTTGTATAATTCCACATCAGTCGCATCCCCTATTATGATACACGTGCGATTACGTAATCTAAATGGCACGCGTGTCTAAAACCGTAAATTACGGCCGTAACAGTGCAACAAGGGTAATTTTATGACCAATGTGTTAAAAAAGTTGTTATTATCACTCCGAACTAATGTATTCATTTGAATAGTCCGTGATAGCACGTTAGACAGCTATGGAGACGACCAGACATAGAAGTGTTCGTGGCAATAATGTCAATAGACATCCTTCCAATAAAAAAATTATCGATAACTGAATACCTACTTAGTCCGAAATGACATTTCATAGCAGCTATTAAGTTCACCGGATAAATAGAAATTAACTAAAGGACATGTATGATGATTTCTACCCATAATTGTTACTTATATACACACTTCACTTACAGTTCATAATTTGCATTATAAGTACTTAGTTTATATTTTCTTTTTTTTTGTCACTACTTATTTAAGCAATTAATTTTTTTCCCGAATAAATGATTTGCTTTCGTTCTTTTTTTCTTTCTTACACTTTTTAGGAATATTAAAATTCTAATAAAAATCAACTTTAACAACTTATGTTGTTTTAATACTCAATCGAATAATATACGGTTATTATATACGGTATATAACTATATTATTCATAAAATACGTTAGCTCATAGTCATAACATACCTACTGTCATAAGAAAATACAACTTATCGATAAAATAATATCGTGTGGCTCTCCCTAGCAAAACTTTACTCGTGCCACAAACACTTCTGTGTCTGGAGACGACACAGTAGGTATACAATACGGTGAATGGGGATGACTACTGATGATAGTGATGATAAATTCTACAGCATACTGTAGTTATAAGAATAATATAAGCTCAATAATAATAATAAAATAATGATAAATAAATATCGGACAACCTCACACAATGGCTTGGAGCTATTTATATCATAGCATTATGAATACCGGCGTAGCCGGATCTCCGTTGCCGGATAACACGGCAACGGAGACCCGGACCGTTCGGCACGTATAATTAGGCTCCGTGTAATTAAGATACGTATCTCCGTATTATTATGGCGGGACGAGCTAGACTCTTTTATAAAGGAATGGCCAGTAATAGCCCAAAACCGGGAACAATGGAAGAAGAGTGGAGGGGCCTTTGCCCAGCAGTGGGACATCATGGGCTCACAATAATAATAATAATAAGCTCCGTGTTACACGGAGATACGTTTCTCAATTACACGTGGATCTGATCCGTCCGTCACGTTGTCGGTTTGACAAGCTTACATTCAATACCCGAGCGGAGCCGAGATGCGCCGATCCGTAGCCGAATGCAGACACGGCTAGTGTAGTACGTGATCTTAGTACCGCCGGTGCTAAAAACACGGAGCTACGGTTCCGCGTGTAACTCACATACATTAAACATAGATATACTATTATGTAACTTTAGCATAATAACAAAGACTAAATGTTTAATTTACTTTGCGTTTAATACACCCCGACACAAGTAGCTGATGGTCATCATTTGACGACACGTTTGGCGCAGTTTGTAAGCACTGACTCGGCGGCCTCGGGTTCGAATCCTGGCCAGGGCAAATATTTGCGTGATGATCTCGAATATTTGTGCTTGGGTCATGGTTGTTCTATGTATTAAGTATATATTTATCTGCTTTGCCCGAAGGTTGACTGGTAGAGAATGCCTCATGGCATTAAGTCCGCCTTTTGTACGATAAGTTTTCTTTTGTGCAATAAAGATTAAATAAATAAATAAGTAAATAAATAAATAAATTTATCTATATAAGTATGTATACCGTCGTCTAGTACCCATAACACGAGCTTTCTTGAGCTTAATTTGGGACTAGATCGTTTTGTGTGAGGTTGTCTGATATTTATTTATTATTATATGATGAGACCTTTATTCATCGAAATGCCACTAAAATAGAAACAACGATAAAAGGAATTCTCAGCTTCAATATTCGTGAGCCAACCTCGTCATTACAGTTATACATAGCTCAGATGAGTACTTCCTCCCCTTTGAATAGGGAACCAAGAAGGATTCAAATTCTGGAACATGTCCAACAAAAAGCAGGTCAGGAAATGTCCGGGACGTCCGGGTATGACGGGATACGCAGTCCTGTACCTTTACACTTTACAGTACTGTCACTGCTAGCGACTGTGAACGATTTGTATGGAGAGTTGTACAGCCCGACACAAAAGAGTAGAAAATAAATGAGGGCGCCACTTCCTTCGCAACTGTCACATTTTTGACGTAAAGTGCTTGAATATGGTAACAATTTTGTATGAAAATTTCTTCATCCGTTTTCTACTCTTTTGTGTCGGGCTGTAGTTGTATACAGTAACCGGTAGGGGCGCTCTACTATTCTCCATACAAATCGTTTACGCTGTCGCTAGCGAGTACGGTCACGTTAACTCATTAGTTCGTGAATGGAGACTAAGTACTTTGGGTGACCTTACAAACGGTCTGGTAGTTTTGAATTTTACAAGCTTTTATTTAACTTGCATTGTATGTTTAAAGTATGTTTGTTCGGGTGAAATCTTGCAACTCAATTTTGAAGCAGATATCGTCAACCGATTGAGCTGAAATTTTGCATACTTACTTTACTTTGATGACAATACAATAATATGGTACCATTGGGCTGATCTGATGATGGAGCTGGAAGGTGGCCATAGGAACTCTATAATGGAAAAAGCAATCCTACCGAGCTTGAGCTCTTTAGAATCGTCTCAGTGAGCATTTGATGGATATCCAAAGAAAAGTACAGTCGGCTATAAAAGCTTGCCACTAAAATGTCATTTTTGACAGAAACTTATTTTATTATGTTGTCTGGGATGGTTAGTAAGTGTTTAAAATGAAAATGCACAATTTCCCCCAGTCGCGCCCGCCGCCATATTGAAAAAACCGGCACTGTTTTCAGATTTTTGCTTATATCTTCGTCTAGGAGCATTTTAGCTAGAGAAAGCTTCGACAATCTTGTAGAGAATTAAATTTACTATAATTTACATTTTAAATTTTGTTTCTCGGACAGATAGTTACGGAGATATGAGTATCAAAAATTCAAAACTACCGGACTGTTTGTAAGGTAATACCTCTTCATTCACTGGATTACATGGTAAGGGTCCTGTCTTTTGTTACAAGTGTTATCTTGTTCATGTTCACACGGAATGCTAGGATAGAATGACAGTTCTGAAGTTACATAACCGGGTTGGTATTCACCTCACCCCACAATACAATACAATACAAGTACTCTTTATTGCACACTTCATAAAACATGCATGAGAAATAATATAGAAACTCAAGAAATCAATTAGAGGTAAGCAACAGGCGGTTTTATCGCTAAAGAGCGATCTCTCCCAGACAACCTTTGGGAAGTGGAGAAATTGAAAATTTATTTTTTTATGCGGTGCAAATATCAGAAAAAGGAATAATATACTTATACATGAAAAACAAATAAACACATAAATATAATCGACACATAGTATAAAACAAAGTCGGTTCCTGCTGTCCGTCTGTCTGTCCCTATGTATGCTTAGATCTTTAAAACTACACAACGGATTTTGATGCGGTATTTTTTAATAGATAGAGTGATTCAAGAGAAAGGTTTATATGTATAATACATGCATAATTTATTAGCATTGCACCCGTGCGGAGCCAGGGCGGGTCGCTAGTAAACAATAAATGTATGTATCTATTGTTTACTACATAATTATAATACAACAACATATACATTGTATGAGTACGCGATTCAGTCCCCTTCTGTTATAATAATCATAACATTCGTTCGGTAAATTGGGACAAAGCGTTACACAGGAATGACCTAAAACCTAGAGTGAATTAATTCCGTCACAAATCAAACGACGAAAACAGATCTTAATCTCCGTAACACCCTATAGATCACAAACTATTACCATAGTAGGATCACCTTCCTAGTGAACTAAATTTAGGACGAAGGGCAAAACACGGGCATTTAAATAAAACGATTTTCTCAAACTTGCAATGAAATATCGTCATAACGTGCGTTAAAACAGGCTTCGAAGTGACACGTTTCGGGCGGAACAATTCGAGAGAACTGTAAAGGAATTTCATACAAAATTGAAGGCATAGGTAGGCCGGGAAGTAATTTTTTTAAGCGTCTGTGTTCATGAACGGTCTTAACAGCTGAATTATGTTTTTTGAGTGGTGTATTTTTTTTATTTCATTGCATATGTTTGAGAAAAGCACTATACACGCCTTAGTGAAATGGGCGTGCCGGCTTCGTATCACTATCCGTCTATACCTGCTCACCCGGCAAGCCCTTCTTTACCGGCGTCTGCAGTAATGTATATTACTGTTAAACGGATTATATCGCGTTTATTAATTATTTGAGCCTCACTGATGTTTCGGTAGTTTCAGAATACTTAATAGGTAGTTACCGTTGTCAAAGGTTAACTGAGAAAAACACAATTTTAAATAAAACAAATAATTAATACGCGATATAATCCGTTTAAATTGTTTTATTTAAATGTGTGACAGTCGCGGAAACCGAACAAATAATTAAAAACACAATTTTACTCTGTCAAAGTTACAATAATTAACTTAAAGTCCGGGAGGGTCAAATAATTATATACGCGATATAGTCCGTTTAAATTGTTTTATTTATTTAAATCAAAAGTTAAACGTTACATTAATTTAAACTTTGACGACGCGGTTGGCTCAGTTTGGTTCGAATCCCGGCCAGGGCAAATATTTGTGTGATGAACTCGAATATTTGTGCTTGGGTCATTCACGGTAGATCGGAGGACGCAACGGAGCCACGCTGTTACGTCGCCTAAATCAAACTAGATTTAAGTTTTTAATGTTATTTTATGTATAATTTTGTAGTTCACAGTGCCTTAGTTTAATTACTGTAATGCTGTGTAACTAATTTGGATTAAAAAAAATATAAAAAATATATGGTTGTTCTATGTATTTAAGTATATATTTAACTATAAGTATGTATGTCGTCGTCTAGTACCCATAACACAAGCCTTCTTGAGCTTAATCTGGGACTAGATATATTTGTGTGAGGTTGTCCGATATTTATTTATAAAAGTCGCCCCAAGTTTTCTTAAAGAAACCCTGCACCTCTAGCATAACTGTCATACGCGACTATTTCTCGCGCAAGATAATTACCCGTCTCTTTCTGTGCAGTAATGTGAGAGAGTGACGGGTAGCGCTATCTCGCGCGACAAGAGTTGCGAAGCATAGTTGTGCTAGACGATCTGGTTAACTTTTTTTATCACAGTTACATCCCAAATGTGCTTTTACATACTTTAAATGAAAGTGACTGTACCCAGCCTCCGCTCCATTCATCCCAGTGACGGCTCGCACCGATAAGTCTTAATCATCGTTAACACTAATTAACGAATTACTAATTACACTTCGTTTGCTTCGTTTTGTTTGCAGTACCCCTACTATGAGTTAACGTGACTGTACTCGCTAGCGACTGCGTAATTGTAGTTCTAATTAAAAAAAAACTACCAATTGTGAGTGGGACTCGCGCACGAAGAGTTCCGTACCATTATCTGTAAGTTTGTTGTAGTATGGGGTCCCTTAAATATTTCTTTTATTGTATTTTTAGTATTTGTTGTTATAGCGGCAATTGAAATACATCATCTGTGAAAATTTCAACTGTCTAGCTATCACCGTTCTTGAGATACAGCCTGGTGACGGGCGGACGGACGGACAGCGAGGTCTCAGTAATAGGGTCCCGTTTTTACCCTTTGGGTACGGAACCCTAAAAAGTAACCGGTAGGGGCGCTGTACTATTCTCCATACAAATCGTTTACGCAGTAGCTAGTGAGTACGTTCACTGTAAGCTCAAGGTAGTACAGAAGACGCGAAGCAGGTTCCCTTTTATTTTACATGTGATCTGGGTGGGGCTTCACGAATTACCTACAGTTTGAAATTTTCTTTAATAATTTTTGTTTCAAAAACTAATTAGGGATCATTAAGTATTCCAAAGGTAGTCATATTATATATTTTTCCGATGGTATACTTTGTTTGGACCCTGAATCTACGAATAATTTATGTTAGAGTCGTGTAGTTTTTTAGATATATTTTTTTAAATCCCCTAAATGACAGTTGGTAAAAGCCCGAAAGTAAACATTACCGTTCAAGTCAAACAATATTAAAAAAAAAACCAACTATTTGTTGTCATTGTCAAACACACACAAAATATATATTTTTTTTTTTTTTTTTTTTTCAATTTATTTTCGACTGCACGCAACGAAAGCATGAAATAGCTATGTTACTACCTAAAACTCGGGGTTAATTATTATTCACTTCAAAAAGTTCGTTGCAATTATCAATATATTTGTCATAATATGAAATTTTTTTTTTTAAAGGAATAAGGCAAGTAGGATACGTATTATCCATCTAGGCTGAAAAATAGGTCATTATTGTGTCAGTTTTCCCTCCACGTGAGTACAAATGGCGGAATTAATGCCTCCAGGCCTTCTCTAGCATTCAACTACCATATTTACATAACCATCAGTGATAGGATTAGGTAGTGCCATTTCGGGTGAATGACCTTAAACATTGTGCATAATATGGATAAGACCCGGGATTCCGGGACTCGTATTTTTTCATAGAAAATTTTCTTGATACGTCATTAAATAAAAGAAAACGCTAAGAAACATACCGAAGAACATAAGTAACCTCAAAACATGTACCTACTGTGCTAGCTTAGAATTATTATCTTTCAACCAAAGAGAGATAGCATTAACAAAATAACTCTTTCGTGTGTGTAAAACGCACATCCTAGGGTATGGCTAATGCGCATAAGCATTTCAAAAACATATATGACGCAGAGGGCGCTCCAGTAGCGTAAAGAATTAAGGGATGAAAGATTTGGTGTGATTGACGTAGCGATCGGATAGCTCAGTTGGAAGAGCAATGCGCCAGAAACGCATAGGTCGCGGGTTCAAACCTCGCTTCGATTGTAGTAGATCACATTCAATTTTTCTTTCTTAATTTACCATTGTGTCATTATTTATAAAAATAAAAATGTGGTATTACCACATAAAAAAAATATGAATCGATAAAAAGATTCTATACAAATATTTAGAACAGCGCCATCTCTCTCGCAGTCTTCACACTAGCTGTAAAGCAATGGGGATTGGGGATCGTGTGTGTAAAACGCACATCCTAGGGTATGGCTAATGTGCATAAGCATTTCAAAAACATATATGACGCAGAGGGCGCTCCAGTAGCGTAAAGAATTAAGGGATGAAAGATTTGGTGTGATTGACGTAGCGATCGGATAGCTCAGTTGGAAGAGCAATGCGCCGGAAACGCAGAGGTCGCGGGTTTAAACCCCGCTTCAATTGTAGTAGATGGCATTCAATTTTTCTTTCTTAATTTACCTTTGTGTCATTATTTATAAAAATAACTCGGTTAGTTTTGCACCCCACCCCGGCCTGGTCATAAAGGTAAACAATAGAGAATTATAAAAGACGAGTCAGGTAAAGATCATTTAAGTATATCCCATGAAATAAAAACACGTGAATACCAAAAGATAAGACGTAGTACGGTTTATCTAGTGTCTTCAGATTCTCTTCTCGTGAATGCCATATTCTATGCTTGCAAAATAATTGTACAATTACAATTACACATTTATAACATTTCTGAAACAAACAAAAACTTAAAAAATTTCATATGAAATCCCGGGATTAAAAGGTATGTCCATACTAAGCTGACGCACCGAAGTCCCACGAAATGGCACTACCTAATCCTATCACTGAAACCATACACCATTAGTACAATACAATAATACAGACCTATTTTCGCAGCTGTTTGTGGCCCGAACTTGGTGAGGGCATAAATATGCGGTCTGCGGCTGTACGAATTACCGACATGGTTTGTTTAAAGTTTTACGTCTTGCCTTGGCCAGGGATTGTCTCCCCGCGTAGCGGGCCAAAAATCTCACTTACAGCCCTGGGTACTCGGTAAATACGCAACAATTTTTTTGGTTTTAAACCATGAATACAAAGATCAAAGCTTAAAGAAAAATTGAAGAAGGAGCTACCTGGTGGAAGGGACCGGGAATCGAACCCGGTACCTCTGGATTACCGGTCCAGCGCGTTATCCAGAGGTACCGGGTTCGATTACCGGTCCCTTCCACCAGGTAGGTCCTTCTTCAATTTTTCTTTAAGCTTTGATCTTTGTATTCATGGTTTAAATAAAATTGTGGTGTACCTATCCACATTAAAAAATGAGACATTACATGTTTCATAAATTTATTTAAACTTTTTCAACATTTCAAGTCACTTTTCAACTTCTTATATTAGAAAGAGATTTCCCTTGTAATTTGTAACGTTTAGCTTCGCGAAATTGCCTCCTGGTTTTAAGATCGAAAAAGAAATTTTGTACCATCTTCACCTTAAAGCATTTTATTACAATCTGGGTTAAGATAATCAGCAATAAGATATTATGCCCATTTTTCTTCATATTACGGCCGATTTAATTACGGTCATCTCTTTCCTTCATTTCATATTTTTTAAGAGCGAGAAGGATGGAACACATTTTTTTTACAGCTATTTGATGCAAGTCGTCATTAAAAGGAAGATTATGACATCTCCATTAGCGAAAAGGGGCCGAATATGCTATGTACAGTTTTTGGAAGACAACCAGATTATTATTATTTTCTACAAACTGCAACTTAATTTTTTCCTCCATAATTTTCCAAAATAATTTTTTAAATTTTCTCTGACAGTTTGCTTTTTTTTAGGCTGAAGGGGTATATGCCTTCCAAACCCAATAAAAAAAAAGTCTATGGTCGGCACTATCCAATGTCAATCGGTTGAATTTGACACATGCCAGTGTCTAACCATTCAAATTTTGTCACAAGTCAGTGTCACACTGTTTTAATTTTAACATTGTCCGCATCGACCACTATATTTCACAAACGGGGTTTCAATAACCGTTTAAAACTTTATTTTGGAGGAACCGTCGTGGGCCTAAATTAAAGATCCTTATAGAAAGGTCTATCGGAAAATTATATAATTTAATTGTCTTCCAAAAACTGTACCTGGCCTATTGGCAGCACATTAATATTTCAGTGTGTTTACCGCCCTAGGCGTTTTCTCTTTCCAAACTGCGTTGGAAAGTTCGTAGTTTTCGACTCGCGCTATATTTAACGAAAGCCTATTTTAGGAAATCAATTATGGTTCAATCTTTGGGTGCTATTAAGAGGCCTTAATATTCCTTTTAAAATGCTGATTGCTTAGAAATTTTTCTCTATGATCAAACATGTTTCTTAACATATTATTGATGTTACTACCTAGCACGGGGCTATTGGGGTTTATTGGTATACTATATTTGAAACCTACAGTTTGAATTTTTCAGCGATAGCTGATACCTATTTTATATATCGGGACAACCTCACACAAATAAATGTAGTCGCACTGCAGTTAGCTCTTTTAGGCTTGTGTTATGGACACTGTGGATTTGGCTTTATTATGCAAAAAATACTTGAGCATTTAGTCCTGTTTCATCTTTATACAAATACAAATACAAATAGTTTATTAGGATACAGTGACATTTTTACAAATTAATAACCATTAGTAGAGGATCCCTTTAAGAACGACCTTCACCGAGATGTTTATTTGATGAAATGTATTTTACATTTAATTTAATATGTCAATAAATATATTGCATATGGGTTGCCTAACAAATTTTAGTCCAGGGTATGTTTAATTAATGATTAAAAAAAAATTTTTTTTAAACATTTGATTATTAGATAAATTCTATACCAATCGAAAGTATGAAGCCCATAGAATATGCAAACGTTAGGTTGCCTATTCTTTTCCCGTCACAACTATTGGGTAGCCAGGTTTAAACTGGTAAATCTATACTAGCATTTTGCAACGGTCTGATTATTGAATTGAAATTAAATAACATTAAAGATTATTCTATTATGAACACGGTGGTATAGGGTTGCCTGCGAAAAATCAGTCCAGAATTCCGGTTGTCGAATTTTGAAAAGTAAAATATTGCTGCGAGTGAATGTGTGCGACTGAGAGGTCCCAACCAAAACCATCCCATACGATAGAAGAGGACACAGCATAGCAGCTGTTTGAAGTCCGCCCATTTAAAAAAAGAGAGTGCGCATGCTATTTGTGCTTGAAAATGAAAAGCATAGCGATAGACTCGTATATGCTGTGCATTATTTTGGAGTAGATTGTCGCTATAGATACAATAAAATTCATGGTATAATAATATACTCCGCCTGGTACTCTCTTCCGAGACTCGCGAACCACGTGACTGACACAAGCCTACGTCATCATGGTGTTCAGAGATTCCCATACTTTTAAATGTTGGAGAATTTTAACCAATGGTGAAAAGTATTTAAACGGCATTAATTTTAAGTGATTCAAGTAGAAACATAGGTAGTAGAATAAAACAAATCTAATATATCTAATCTTTCGGAGTTTCTTCTCAACAGTGGTCACCTCTTGTGAAATGTCGATAGACTCAGACATGTAAAAGTGCCCTTGTGGCCTACTTGCAGAATAAAGTTCATTATTTCATTAATTAGTTGATAAAAAAAAGTTAAATAACTATTTCTCTATTTTAATAATAAACTACTCCAAAATAATGTACAGCATATACGAGTCTATCGCTATGCTTTTCATTTTCAAGCACAAATAGCATGCGCACTCTCTTTTTTTAAATGGGCGGACTTCAAACAGCTGCTATGCTGTGTCCTCTTCTATCGTATGGGATGGTTTTGGTTGGGACCTCTCAGTCGCACACATTCACTCGCAGCAATATTTTACTTTTCAAAATTCGACAACCGGAATTCTGGACTGATTTTTCGCAGGCAACCCTATACCACCGTGTTCATAATAAAATAATCTTTAATGTTATTTAATTTCAATTCAATAATCAGACCGTTGCAAAATGCTAGTATAGATTTACCAGTTTAAACCTGGCTACCCAATAGTTGTGACGGGAAAAGAATAGGCAACCTAACGTTTGCATATTCTATGGGCTTCATACTTTCGATTGGTATAGAATTTATGTAATAATCAAATGTTTAAAAAAAAAATTTTTTTAATCATTAATTAAACATACCCTGGACTAAAATTTGTTAGGCAACCCATATGCAATATATTTATTGAAATATTAAGTTAAATATAAAATACATTTCATCAAATAAACATCTCGGTGAAGGTCGTTCTTAAAGGGATCTTAGACTACATATAGTTAGAAAATAAGCACTCAATGAACACTGTTTGGTATTATTTACACGTCAGCAGAAGTAGCCGTGTCCCCTACCCTAGGCTCAGCCTGTCTCGTAGGTTGACACAATTTTACGATTGACAATTTCAGTTTATCTGGCGCTAAAGAATTACACAGTTTTGAAAATAAGTTATTAAATATTTACTTTATGTGTAGCAATTATTAATTAATTAAATGTAACTAAGCTGATATTAACTTAATCTAAAACATGCCAGTTACCAAATAATGAAGTGATAACACTTAAAGACTAAAGAACCCGGGGTGCTCCAAGCAGAAAGGTAAGCTCAAGTACAAGTGTATGTATGTGTATTAGTGTGTGTGTGTGTGTGTGTGTGTGTGTGTGTGTGTGTGTAGGTGCGTGAGTGGGACACTATACTACGATTTCTAATTCAAGACCAAAAAAACTACCACAAGGTTGCCACTACAATAAAATATTTTTACAATAGTAAATTTCTTTTTATTTCTTAAACACGCTAAGATAATTTATTTATTGGTAACTTTAACACTATGTTTTAACAAAATAACTAGAAATATTTATTATTACATAATTATGAGAGGAGATAATAAAAACTTAAACATCGGAGATTTTTGGTATGCAATCTGGTATTGTACTTGTAACATTGTCCATCTGGTGCAAGCCAAGAAACAAACTCAGATGTCATTTAAATGTTGTCAATTTTGACAGTGACGT
Organism: Apotomis turbidana; assembly: GCA_905147355.2. NCBI lineage: Eukaryota > Metazoa > Arthropoda > Insecta > Lepidoptera > Tortricidae > Apotomis > Apotomis turbidana. Next base: position 2,517,742 of record LR990280.1, read on the forward strand.
ATCTGTCGTAGTTTTTTTGGTCTTGAATTAGAAATCCGAGTTTAGACGACATACTTATATAGATAAATACGTACTTAAATGGATGTAGTTACGCAAAAACGGTCCAACCCACAAGTAGATGAAAATTTTAAAAAATATTGGGCAAGTGCGAGTCCGACTCGCGCATGAAGGGTTCCGTACCATAATCTATGACAAGTTTGTTGTATGGGAGCCCCCCTTAAATATTTATTTTATTTTATGTCTACTATTTTTTGTTATAGCGGCAATAGAAATACATCGTCTGTGAAAATTTCAACTGTCTAGCTATCACCGTTCTTGAGATACAGCCTGGTGACAGACGGACGGACGGACGGACAGCGAAGTCTCAGTAATGGGGTCCCGTTTTTACCCTTTGGGTACTGAACCTCTTAGGGACACAAGTTAGTGCGCATAAAAGACGCTATGAGTTGAACTGTTTTATGCTAAATGCGTGTAAAGTCCATAAAAGAGACACATATATGCAACTGGTCTGCTCCCGAACCGATCCCGGGGCGAGTAACACACGTTGGTAGCGGCGAATGTTGCATAGGATATTTATTTATTTATTTATTCGCGTGGTACTGGACCGCGTGGGCATGTTACGCAATAACTTATCACCTACTGTCGCTCGCGCGATGGTGTCAAGCGATGGCGGCTGATGGCCCCCTCGGGAATCCGATTTCATAACGGTCCTGAAGTGATTGGGTCAGCTGTGATTCGCGATCACGTGAATTTGACGTGAATTATGAACCGTCCGATTGGAGCCTATTGTCGGTACGAAGTCGCATCGGAATTTCGTTTTAACAATTCGAATTAACTTCATTATGACCTTATCATTCAGAACCCAATTATACATGCATCTGGCCTCATTGCACTTACATTTTATAGCCTTCCGCGACTTGCTCGCACTCTGTAAATTTGACTTTATTGATCGATCCGACCTAATAACTGGCGAGCCGTAACTCTTATCTTGTAAAACGTAAGGTCACTTAATGCATTGCAGCGAGGGCTACAGAGTGAGACATCACACGTTGGAATCGAGCCGTAGACGTGGACGAGTCACTTCCCGAACCGCCCAACCCGTGGACCGGAATGACCGTTGGAGCTGAGAGGAGGAGGAGTGAACGGCCAGTCACGGAGTTGGTTCGCTTTCTCATGCAACGATCCTTGAATATTGGCGCACTTGACGAAGGCGGCGTGCCGGCCGTGGAATGTGCGGATCGACGCCTCTTATTGGCCTGCGAGCCAGTATTGCGCTCACAAGTCTTGAGTCGAACTGGAGTCATGAGGAGGAGCATATAATGAATTGTTGTTTTTGTTTATTCACCATACTGCCAAAGAAAATTAAAGAACAAAGAACTCAAAGCTGAACCTGCGTCGAACCTGCTGCTGTAATCAAGTTTGTCTGAGGTCCCATTCGTGGTTGATCTCCAAACTTCAGTTTACGTTGCCCACGTAGTTTCTACGTGGCGTTTACGTTGAACGGCTACGAGCCGTATCCGGAGCTACGAACCTGAACCCGAACCTCGAGCTACGATCCTGCTACGTGTCTACGCAGCATCTACGTGCTACGTCCGAACCGCCGTGCCTACGATCGATTAGCCGCGGCGACCGAGCTGGAACAGAAAATCGAAACGAGAACCGACTACAGTCCACTGAGCGAACCCGAGTGCTACCGAAGAAGCAGTGTTGAGTGCCTATCCTCAACAGAACCTTAAAAACTTACTACCCATATGTCAATAAGTTCAAAGTTCAATCTTGAGTGACGTGTGGGTTGGATTGTTTTTGCGTAACTACGTCCAAATACAAATAACATCCATGACCCGGCCACAAATATTCAATTCAATTCAATTCAAAGCATTTATTTCAGACCATGTCCATATTGTTAATTACATAAAACTTATAAACTATGTTAGTTATTTATGTTAACTTAAACCTAAAAACTAAAAAACACCGTACACACAGCCTCTTGATTCCATATGGATAGTATTCCAGTGCTTCCATATAGCGCTAGCAGGAAACTCCGACACTAGGCGCAGGTGGGAGTTGGAGCTCTCACACACACGCCGCATCAGTGAGGCAGTTCTCTTGCGTATTATGGCACTGAAGCAATCAGTGCGCGCCTCAGCGAACATACCTGACGCGCTGCAAAAGCGTGGTAGCCCCAACAACATTCTGAACCCATTGTTATATTCGAGTTCATCACACAATTATTTGCCCTTGCCGGGGTTCGAACCCAGGACCGTCGGCTCAGTAGGCAGTTGCTTAACCACTGCGCCAACCGCATCGTCGTTTTAACCGTCTGTCCCCAATATTGACGAAATCCGTACAAATTGCGGCGCCATTTTCGGTTGTCTTGTGGAAGTCGTGGCTTTCTACAATTATTATCAAATGATGTTCATTGCTTTTATGAATTGGCTTTTCCAAATAAGTGGTATTAATGACTGTTATATAATATTTGCAATCAGTTCATAGATTGTGAAGGTAAATAAGGATTAGCGCCATAGACCCGTTATAATTTGTGTTAATTATGTGTACAAACCGCGAGAGTATAACTACATGGATAGCTGACATCCAAAGAAGGTTATAGGATACTTTTACCCGACTACGGTTTAAAAAAAAATACTCGGACGAAGTTGCGGGTACCTTCTAGAGTTTCTTAAAATTATAAGTCCGGCTAAGGGCTTGTATCGTTTTGGCAATTTGTACATATTTCTACGAATTTAAGGTTAAAAAAATCTTTCAATCGAGCTGGCCTGGGTTGCTAACCGGTAAACTTTTCTATGGAAATTACCGGTAAATACCGGTAATCCTGTAAATTACATACAAAAAATACCGGTTTGTATTCCCTAGCCGGCCCGTTGTTTATTTCAACAATCGATCTAGCCTCAAATTAAATGCGATGAATATTAAAAGCGTATTTAATATTAATTGACACAGGTCGACGCGACTGTTGCGCAGTTGCGGTCCATTTAGACGCACTGTTTTAATGGTAATAATCCATTACTCAACTTTAGAGAGAACACAACCACTATACGCTTAGGTATGGTAAGGTTTTTAGCGATTAGTACGTATTTGTACGAATTTAAGGATAAAAATATCCCGCAATCGAGCCGGCCGGCCTGGGGGGATTGCTAACTGGTAAAATTACCTATGGAAATTACCGGTAATCCGGAAAATTACATACAAAAAATACCGGTTTGCACTCCCTAGCCGGCCCGTTATTTATTTCCACAATCGATTTAGCTTCAAATTAAATACAATGAATATTGAAAGCGTATTTAATATTTATTGACACACTGTTGCGCGGTTGCGGTCCAAATGCGCTATTAATGGTAATAATCCATTACTCAGTTTTAGAGCGACAACACAACTATACGTTTAGGTATGGTATGGTTTTTAGCGATTTAAATACATTTGTACGTATTTTAGGATAAAAAATGCCGCAATCGAGCCGGCCTCAGGGATTGCTAACCGGTAAACTTTTCTATGTACCTAAATTACCGGTAATTTTCCGGTAATCCGATTAAAAAATTCAAACATTTACCGGTGCATTTCCTATTTGTTCATACACCCTGCGAACATCTCACGAATTTACCGTCCTAAGTATGTGATGTACTATTAAAGTCCAATTTATTTGAACAAGCTAGGTACCTTAATTTTTAAGAATAATAATAATCCATTTATTTCAGATATCCATCCATAGATCTGTTAGTAACATTTTGTACTTAAGATTATGTTAGTAAAATAATAAAATTTAATAATGTCAGTTTCATTAATAATAATAATAATAGTTTCATTAATGTTAATATAATTATAAGGTAAATATGTAGTGTTAGGTGCATATAACTAAAAATAATGTAGATGAGCGCGATCTCGCCAACAAACTGTCTTAGCAGTTTGGCGAGTTAATGACTATTGCATGCAGTTATGTACACCTTTTTTTGGAAAATAAATTAAATTAATTTAAAAAATTCCAAAAATGATAAATTTAACTAACTACTTAATATTATAAATTATAGGCCTGTCTCCCATAATTATGTATTCAGTTCCAGTGCCTTACCACAGGGCAATCCCACTTGCTCAATATAGTAGGTACTCAGGAGGCTGTTGGTACTGCCTTGCACTCTGATACATTACATTGTATGCTAACAGAAATATTTGTCCTCATCCGGAGGCGTACAACTATAGCAGTTATGACTTTTAAAACAGAATGTATAATTAAATTACTTTACTTTACAAATAAAACGAGAAACGCTACCTATATAAAATTGTGATAATCAAAGATAAGAAGATTAAAATCTACAGGATTACCGTTAATAACTGTTTAAACTTTCGGAAGCATTTTGTGAAAATTCGACTTTACTCCGCTTTGCCTTTTAACGGTTCCGTAAAAGCTTATCAGAGGAAAATATACGAATACAGTCTGACCAAAAACAGTAGAAATTAAAAAGTGGCAGTACTGTAGTGTCGTCCCCGTTTTTTTAGATTGATTAGAAAGGGACGACACTACGGTATTGCCACTTTTTAATTTCTACTCTTTTTTGTCATTCTGTATGCTACCTACTGAAATTATTGGGATAATTTTCAGAAAAACTGAAAATTTATAAAATTTAATGGAATGGTTGTTTTCTTGTTTAAGTGTCGAAGCGAATCTGCAGGAAAAATAGCTAAGATAGATGCTACTGCTTTTTTGACGCAAAATAGGCGCAATGTAATCGTGGAAAACCAGCCCGCGTTAACTTATAAATATAACCGAACTTAAATTGAAAAAAATCTATGTAAGTATGTGGATTTTATTGGCATAATATTCTAGTTATAATAAATTTTTTAATAAAATGGGGGACCCTTTTTAACCTTTTATTATCAATAAATATCTAAAATTAGTTTGTCAGCTAGTTAATCCACGTTACTCTCAAATTTTAAGCCCTCATTTATTTATACAAATTATTTATTAATTAAAATGTTTTACGGGTTTATAGGTCAGTTGGGAGAGCACTACGCCCGAAACATAGGGTCGCAGGTTTGAGTCCTGCTTACATTGTAGTAGATCACATTTTTTTTTTCATAATAAACTGCGTGTCTATATTTATAATCGTAGTTTTATTTTTTATTCGTGAGAAAATAAATCGTTTTTCATGTCGATAAAATGAATACCAAGTGTAGTATTAACACCTCGCTGACTCGCAGACAGCTGTTGGCCGCCTACAATAAACTCGTACATCTACATTTTCTTGCACATTTCTATTGATACTCATTTCTGCACATGCAGAAGAAACCATTTCACGTGTTTTTTTTCCACCAAATATTAATATTTTATCGAGCTGATTTTGAACGAAGTAAATATGAAATCACACACTACAGTATTTTTAATTCAGTAATTTGTGTACTATTTATGCAATAATAATCAAATAAATCAGGGAAAAACTAAAAAGGTACAGTCAAGGAAATTGAAACACAACTTTTCCGCTCTTGTCACAATGACACTAAAAGTCAAAAAGATAATGTACATTACATTTAAATAAAACAATTTAAACGGATTATAACGCGTATATTAATTATTTTATCTATCCAAATATCATAAACCCTCCATGATGCGTTCAAGAACCGCACATTGGTATGTGGCTAGATACAGTAGTGTATGTAACTGTACATAATTAGGCATTAAAACACTCGTGTGATGTTATTATGAAACTTGCCTTGGGCTCGTTTCATAAACCCACACTCGTGTTTAATACCCTTCATTATGTACAGTCACATAAACTACTATTAGCATCCCTGACAAATAATTACTAAACGCGATATAATCCGCTTAAATGTTTTTATTTAAATTTATGACAGTCGCGGAAACCGAAGAAAATATTATGTACATTAAATGCAATTTGTACAGGTATTTAATTAGATTTTTATAACACCATTCATATTTATTAGCGATGTTTCAAATTAAGTTACAATTATTTATTTGTTTTATTTATTAAACATTAAATAACATTCACATTATAAAATTAAAATATAAAATCCACAACGTCGACCAATTATCAAATTAGAGTACAAAATGTATTAATAATGTTCCAGCTCTTGATAAGTAAGTACGAGTATCAATTCGACATTTAAGACGCCGTTCAAGATCTCAATTCACTGTAATTACGTCAGATACCTAATTACGTTATAAATATATCTTCTACACCATTTGTTAAATTGAGGTTTTTAGTAATAAAATTTCCCGTTTTTAATTTGCAATTGTTGAAAAATTCACGTGTAACATCAGCATCTATGAATTTAATTTGTATAAAACCATTTAGTAAATATTATTGATTGACAGATGCCATTAACTAAACTTCCGGTATATTACGAGTATATTTAGAATTTCACGATATTTTTTTCTTTCATTTTAATTACCCAGAATTTTGTATAAGAAAAAACTTAGGAACAGAAACTTAAAACAATGTTTATATCATCGATATTAATATAGACGATGATATCACACAATAAAATCGTAATATCAAATGTATTATACATTTTAATGCTGTTTATAAATAAAGCGCAACATTTTATCGTTTTCTACAATTTAGAACCATTTACTAAAATTGACAAGGACAAAAAAAATGTAGAACAGTATTTAACATCAATAGTATAACAAAATAACATAATACAAATTAAATTACAAGCATTATTTAAAAATATCTAAAATATATGTTTATCATTAAAACCTCGGAATTTAAAATAACATCATTAAAATTATAACACGTAAATCATATGGAAATAAAATTATTAAAACCAACGCATTGCTCAAAAAATAATATATGAAAATCTCCGTTATAATTTTATCCATGACAATAACCTCGCAATTTTACATTCGACACTTACAAAATAATTAAAATTATTGTAACGTATACACTAAAACTCCCTTTCCTTTTTTCCCATAATATAAAAATTTTTTTTTTCCTAAAAATCATAATTTTGTAATTTTCGATCTCTTAAAAAATAATTAAGTCAGTTCGAAGAATATCATAACTAAAACCCCATCTAACGTCCCTAAAAAAAACTAATTTCGCAAAAAAAAAAAAAATTTTTTTTTTAATAGATTAAGAAATCTCTCGACTTACCGTCGGAGTTCTCTCGGCAGCAAGCGGCACGGGTGCCGCGGAGACGCGCGCGGCGCGAGTGGCCCGAGCGCCCTGTTGCTCGCGCATGCGCGCAGGGTTGGGGATGTGTGGAGTACCGGATTGCGGAAATGTATCTGTATTTACTTTAAAATATATATATATATATATATATATATATATATATATATATATATTCTGAATTTACTTTAAAATATATATACATATATTTTTTTAAAGCAGGGATCGTAAAATGCTAACGTAATCGATTGAAACAACGTATGACAAGTTGACAACCACTTCAATGAATTTTCCTTGCATTTTACGAACCGTGTTTATTAGTTTTAATTTTGGTTGGTATTCGCGCAAGAGCGCGGGAATGGGGTTATCTAGATTGGGATAGCGGAAATGTTTTAGAGGTTTCTTTTTAATATAGATACCTAATTTAATTAAAATTTTAGTCGTAATTATTAGACAAAATTGCACTGTTGCTGGCTATAAAAGCGAAGGGTCAGGTGAATTATAACAACTAAAACAGAAAACAAACAACAATATTTCGTTGTACGGAACCCTCGCGCCTCGGTACGCGAGCCCAACTTGCACTTGGATGGTTATTTTAAAAATATTTTGTTTCCCATTTTGAAAATAAACTCCCTTTCCTTTTTTCTCATAATCTTACATTTTAATTTATATTTTTCACCTATCAATAATAATTTTGAAATGTTCAATATTATTATTTAAAAAATAATTAAAACATTCAGAAAAATGTCATAACTAAACCTCTGACTTCCCCCAAAAAACCCAATTTTGTAAAATACATATTGAATTCCGACATAGGTACTTAGGAAATATTTTTTGGCCGAGCTGTAACGCGCTGCGCTCCACGGTTTAGTTAGGGCTTGTGCACAAATCACGTGAGGTTCGATAGGGGGAGGGGGTCACGAAAAAATCACGACAGATTACGTTGGGGAAGGGAGCGGTACAAGGAGACCTCACGTGTATTTTTCTAAAAAAAATCTACCACATCACTAGACAATATTTCTCGGTTTTATAAAAATAAATCTTCACTTGTTAAAACACTTCAAAATAGCGAGCCTAATTTACGAAATTCTGGCGGAAAAAAAATACACGTGAGGTTGTGAGGAGGAGGGGGGCAACGAAGAACCTCACCAAATATCACTAGGGGGAAGGGGGGGTCAAAAAGTAGCCGAAAAACCTCGCGTGATTCGTGCACAACCCCTTAAGGTTTTTCATCAAGAGCACAGTGAGCCATCTATACAAGTACTATTACACTAAAAGATTCCCCAAAGCACTCAAAGTCAACACGCAAACGCTCAAAATAAAGTAATCAATTATTCTTTACCTTCCAAATTACCTAAAACATGTTGAAGTACTTAATAAAGGCCCCCATGTGTGGGGTAATTAAAGGGGAAGAGGGGGAGACGGGGGGGGAATGAGAAAGCTGTTACGTTTATTGCGAAAACATTAATTAGTCATTTTTGTTAATTATTCATACATTTTCGTTAGGTACGGATAAGAGCATCCTTAGAAATGCGAGTTGACCTGCTTGAGAAATGCGCAAGCAAAGTTATGGCGTAACGTAAAATAAAATTATTTGTTTGGAACGAAACCTGACTACTTCACCCTAACTTATTTCATTAAGAGCCATTTTTGGGATTTTATTTTGGGGATCTACGTCACAAACTTCATTGATATCGGTCAAGTAAGTACCTACTTAGGATGAAAAGGTAAAGGATATAATAGTACATTACGTAACAAGGGTGGTAAACGAGTAATTACAAACGAGTCTATCAGAAGCCTGAAGCCGAAGGCGAGGGCTTTAATGACAAGAGATAGGAATTCCTTGACCACCAGAGTCACGTGCGACGTTTTTCATCACACTTTGGAGGAAATAAAACAAAAGTAGTAGTAGTCAATACCAACATTACTTACCACCCTAGGGCGTAATATACGAATTACCGCCCTAGGGCGGTATATACGATTTACCGCCCGGTTTCCTAGCCTGTAATCACTTAGTGTGATAAAAATTACTTACCGCCCTAGGGCGGAATCCCTTATTTACGAGCAGTGTGATGAAAATACTTGCATTTATAATATTTCAGGCTCCTTATCCGTACAAAAATGCTGATGGTTTAAGATTTTTTTTCTCTATCAACAAAGATGTTTTTTTAACATTTTATTAATGTTACTACTTAGAACATGGCCATTGCTATTTATTGGTACCTATATATTTGAAACCTACAGTTTTGATAATTTTTGTTTCAAAACCTACTCGAAATGGAAAAATTCTTGCAGAGAACTGGTTTTTTCAAGTTAAAGGCATAAAATAGCTATGTTACCTATACTACCTAGAACTCAGGGAATAGTAATTGACTTGAAAAAGTAACTATTATAGCCGCATAACGTTTTCAATTCAGATACCTGCAGAAAGCCAAATCCTTATGTTTTGTTTGGTGACTGTAAATACAAGATACAATATATTAACCGCGGAGCGCTCGCTAGCAATAGAAAAAAAAATGTATTTACTCGTACTTATAATTTCAGATACAGAGTGTGTAAAATCCGTATCCAAGTCAAGTCGTTTTCCAAGTACGTATGTCTTGTATTTTTTATACGCAGAATAATAGAGGTTTTTTGATTCACGTCAGCCATGAAATGTTTTATTTATGATAGCCATATGGGTATTTGAAAAAGCGATATTGATCTTGAATGAAAAGGTGCAGGGCAAAAAATATCGACATTAAAAACAAAAGAATCGAATGTCATTGGCAAAAAAAACGGGATTTGAAAGTATTTTAATAACCAGCCAGCAACGAACCAGTATGTACCTCTAACCATTATAATTTTTGTTGTAACCTCCTCAATACTGCTCTTAGACGAGTAGGTACCTAAAGATTATTCAAAAATCTCCATGTTGCTCCAACCCAATTCATTTGAAATAAATATAGTAAGTACGGAAAGATAAAAATGTTTGAAATATTTGTAATTAAAAACACAAAGTTAATGTCGACCTAGAGACGTCTGGTTTTTTGTGAAATTATTCCTCATTAAGTCATAAACAACATACGTGAATTACAAGAGAAACGGACTAGTAGTTTCTTAAATATTTTGAAAAGTAAAATAAACTTTGAAGTGGCATTCGAAGGAAACTGTCAATGATATAAAATTTGGCAGAATAATAACTAACATTAACCAATCCGAAGGATATATCGATATATCCATTGGATAAAAACGTCAGGGGCATTTTTGGTTCCCTTACGAGTACACGGTTTTCTTATTTGCAATGTCTTTGATAGTTGCACGTTGTGTGAGATCTGCACATTTTTTTAAAGGAATGGTCAGATACCGCGCTAAAAAAGGGAGGAGTTGAAGAAATGTAGAGAGGCCTTTGTCCAGCAACTGGGACATTATAATTTCCCAATAATGATAAGTATTAACATTATTAGTAGTAACATTTTATAAATAAATGAGTATGGGTATTTTATCTTGAAATCAGTATGCGCGGCACAGGACAACTTAGTCCAAAATTATTTATTAATTGTTTAGAATTTTATTTCACAGTACAAAAAAGTATACCTCCTCTAAAGTAGGCATTCTCTACCAGTCAACTATGGGGCCAAACAGAAACTAGCATTTGGTGCAGGGTCATTAAAAACGTAAAGAAAAAATGACTAAAAAGACACAAGCAGTGAAGTTATAATTATACTCCTACATAATGACAATACTACAATATTACATAAATAGGTACAAAACAAAAAATCAAATGTACCCCGTAAAACGTCTAATGTAGGTAGAGCAACACACAGAGAATCAATCAATTATATTTCTATTTCGTCACCATCTTAAGAGGGAATACCTCAGAACATGTCCTTACCGTCCGTTTACGTTAAGTTTTCACCTGAACTGTGGCGTCGCATACAAATTAAGTTAGGAACAAATCAAGGTTTCGTTTTCGTCTGTTTAACTTAGCCATTTGTAATGATAATCCAGAGAATAAAGTGGTTTTACCTTACAAACGGTTCGGTAGTATTGAATTTTTGATATGTTGTCTAGGATGGTTAGTGAGTGTTTAAAATGCAAAATGCACAAATCCCCCTCCTCCGGACCGTTTGTAAGGTCACGCCTAATCTACATACAACCGCGCTCGAGCAAACGCACACATAGACATTGCTCACGGACACGTCAAGCGGATGGCACTCGTGCTCGCACTGGTCTGAACTGGTCCGAGATATCGTGTCCGTGAGCAATGTCTATGTGTGCGTTTGCTCGAGCGCGCTTGTATGTAGATTGATTTCTGTACCTACCTATCTGTTTTGTGACACAGCGGTGTGGACAAAGTTGTCTGAGCGTAAGCCGCGTGTGTACTGTATAGGTATTGAATAAGCTGTGCCATTTTGATTTGTTCCAGAACGCCCAAACCTTAATTATTTCTGTTCCAATTCGCTCCGTCGGCATTGATACCCCTGCTAATAAGGCTTCCTATTCAACACTACAGATTTTCGCTTAGGAAGCCTATGCAACCAAGCTATTCCAATTTCAAACAGGCCAGCCGGAATTTATGGAAATAACCTTTCGGTTGCGCGATTTTAAGGCATTTTGCGATGAAAAGCCTTTGACACTGTCATAAAAGGCAAAAACTATACAGCGTGGTTATGAAAAGGAGCACTAGTTTTTATTGGAAAATATTGGAATAAGTGACCAGCGGGAGGCAGTGGATAATATTTTCAATTTTCAATGTTTCATTTTCCAGTAAGTGTCAATAGCGTGAGGGTGGTGATATTGCACTAATATTATAAAGGCGAAAGTTTGTGAGTGTGTTTATGTGTATGTTTGTTACTTCTTCACGCTCAAACGACTGGACCAAATTTGATCTATTTTGGTATGAAGTCAGCTTTCCAGGGTATTAACACATATATATGCTACTTTTTATCCCGAAAAGAGGCCTTATTTCAAAATAAGGCCTCAACAATTTTTTTTTTTCATATTATGACATGACAAATATAGAAGCGGTGATATTAGCCTAGTGGTTAGAGCATGCGAATTTCAATCCGGAGGTCGCGGGTTCGAACCCGGCCCGTACCAATGAGTTTTTCGGAACTTATGTACGGAATGTCATTTGATATTTACCACTCGCTTTTCGGTGAAGGAAAACATCGTGAGGAAACCACCTAAGCCTAAGCCCAATAAGGCCTAGTTTCCCCTCTGGGTTGGAAGGTCAGATGGCAGTCGCTTGCGTAAAAACTAGTGCCTACGCCACATTTGGGATTTTAGGTAGCCGACCCCGATTGAGAATTCATTCTCAAAAAAATGGGACAAAGGCTAGGAGGATATGACATGACAAATATATTGATAATTTCAATTGAATATTACTTTTCCCCGAGTTCTAAGTAGTAGCATAGCTATTTCATGCTTGCATTGCGTCGAAAATAAGTTAAAATTTTGTCAATTTCGAGTAGTTTTTGAAACAAAAATTATCAATGAAAATTTTAAACTGTAGGTTTTAAATATATACCAATAAAACGGGTCTATATCTGTTTGTCTAAAATTTTTTGGCCGATATTTTTTTCGGCACATATTTTTTGGCCTAATAATCTTTGGTCGATGGTTCTTTACGTCGAAAATTGTTTGGCCGAAATTGTTTTGCATATATTTTTTTGGCCGAAAATTGTTTAGTCTAACATTTGTATGGAATAACATTGTTTGGTCGAATGTATTTTAGGCATAAAATTGGTATTCCGAATATTGGTGTCAATAATAATCGCATTCAAACTGTCGCATTTATTAAATTAATATTACTTAGATTTTGTTGGGGACGCAGTTCTAACCTAACCTATTAACCTACTGTTCTGGGAGCGCCTTATTTTTGTCAGGGACGCAGTTCAAACCTAACCTAACCTACTGTTCTGGGAGTGACTAATGTTTGTCGGGAACGCAGTTCTAACCTAACCTATTAACCTACTGTTCTGGGAGCGCCTTATTTTTGTCAGGGACGCAGTTCAACCCTAACCTAACCTACTGTTCTGGGAGTGACTAATGTTTGTCGGGAACGCAGTTCTAACCTAACCTAACCTACTGTTCTGGGAGCGCTTTATTTTTGTCAGGGACGCAGTTCTAACCTAACCTAACCTACTGTTCTGGGAGCGACTAATGTTTGTCGGGAACGCAGTTCTAACGTAACCTAACCTACTGTTCTGGGAGCGCTTTATTTTTGTCAGGGACGCAGTTCTAACCTAACCTAACCTACTGTTCTGGGAGCGCCTTATTTCTGTCAGGGACGTAGTTCTAACCTAACCTAACCAACTGTTGTGGGAGCGCCTTATTTTTGTTAGGGACGCAGTTCTAACCTAACCTAACCTTCTGTTCTGGGAGCGACTTATGTTTGTCGGGAACGCAGTTCTAACCTAACCTAATCTACTGTTCTGGAAGCGCCTTATTTTTGGGGACGCAGTTCTAACCTAACCTAACCTAGTGTTCCGGGAGCGACTTATTTTTGCCAGGGATGCAGTTCTAACCTAACCTACTGTTCTGGGAGCGACTTATTTTTGTTAGGGACGCAGTTCTAACCTAACCTAACCTACTGTTCTGGGAGCGCCTTATTTTTGTCAGGAACGCAGTTCTAACCTAACCTAACCTACTGTTCTGGGAGCGCCTTATTTTCGTCAGGGACGCAGTTCTAACCTAACCTAACCTACTGTTCTGGGAGCGCCTTATTTTTGTTAGGGACGCAGTTCTAACCTAACCTAACCTACTGTTCTGGGAGCGCCTTATTTTTGTTAGGGACGCAGTTCTAACCTAACCTAACCTCCTATTCTGGGAGCGCCTTATTTTTTTTAGGGACGCAGTTCTAACCTAACCTAACCAACTGTTCTGGGAGCGCCTTATTTTTGTTGGGGACGCAGTTCTAACCTAACCTAAACTATTGTTCTGGGAGCGACTTATACTTTCGCTTGCTCGCTTCAGCATATGGGTTTTTAGGAGGTTTTATGTTAGGCTAAAGAATAATTATACCTAACAATATTATACTTTTAGCCTTTTAGTCATAAAAAAAATATACTAAACAATTTTAGGTCAAACATGGTTTAGGACAAAAAATATGTATGCAATAAAATCTTTATGCTAAAGAATAAGTATACCATTAAATATTAGACCAAACATTTTCGGCCAAACAATTTTAGAACATAAAATTTTAGACCAAGCGAAGGGCACCCCAATAAATCCCATTAGCCCTTTTCTAAGTAGTATGTTATCAATAATATGTTAAGACACATGGTTGATCATAGAGAAAGTATTTTTTTCAAAGTCATAGTCGAAGTCTAAGAATATATGGCAATAAAAAAGTTTCAATATTACAGCATTTATGAAATAAACTCACGAGGTCTACAGCTCATAGACCTCTAGTGTAGGTATGTACTTAGGTAGTCTAAATTGAAATTAGAGCCTAGATCATAGACAGCTCCATTCCAAATAATTAACAAATACTTATGTTACTTCTAGACTTAAACCACGCATAAATAAATAAAAAAAAAAAAAAAAAACAGATAACCTCAAACATGTCTAGTCCAAAATTAAGCTCAGGAAGGCTTGTATTATGGATACTAGACGACAATATACATACTTATATTATACTTAAATACAACCAAACTTTTGCCTTGACCGGGATTCGAACTCGGTACCGCCGGCTCAGTTGGCAGGTGCTCTACAATCTGCGCCAACCACGTCGTCGATTTTATAATAGCATAAATGTTGCGAGTTTCTAGTGGTTTCCAACGTTGATATTACAAACGGCAAACCCAATGCACGAATGAAAATGAGTTATTGAACGAGCATGAACCTTTAAAACGGGAAATGAAATCCGTTCGCATTGCGGCTCGGGCAGTATTCCGTCAAAAGACCTTACAATTTTCCAATTCATGATCAGAGCCCGTCACACACATTGCAGTAATGTAATATACAGGGTGGCCCATTTAGATTGATCTGTATGGGAAAGTCTGAAACTATAAGACATACGAAGATCTGTTCTTAGGAACCATGTCATCTATATAGTTGATATCAAAGTAGAAATAATGTTAGTTTAATTTTTCACTTCGTCCGGGTTCGATTCCCGAGTCGAGCACAGCTTTTTTTTATATATTATGAATGCAATTTTTATTTTCATTAAAATCGATGACATGGTTCCTAAGAACAGATCTCCGTATGTCTTATAGTTTCAGACTTACCCATTCAGACCGATCTAAATTGGCCAACTTGTATATGTATATTTATAATAGTACATTACTTCATACACCGGGAAAGAAGGGCCAGCCGGGTGAGTAGGTATACGTATAGACGTTCGCAACTTCGTACAGTGCGACACAAAAGAATAGAAAATAAATGAGGGCGCCACTTCCTTCGCAACTGTCACATTTTTGACGTAAAGTGCTTGAATATGGTAACAATTTTGTATGAAAAATTTTAGTTCCTTTTTCATCCGTTTTCTACTCTTTTGTGTCGGGCTGTACGCGTATTTTTTTATACCGTAGTCGCGTGGAAAGTATCCTATAACCATCTCCGGATGTCCAGCTATCCCTGTACCAGAATTGGTTAAAATCTGTCCAGCCGTTTCGGTGTGATGAGAGGACAATGGAAATTGTGACCACTAGATGGCGCCAGACTGGCATGGCGCCGCGCACCCATACAAATCAAATGACGATCCTGCTGATGCAGAAGTGTGAAGTTTTTGAGATAACTAACCTTTTAGCAGAAAAAAAAGATCAATAATTAAAAACGTTAGTATTTGGTATCAGATTGCGCTGATTCTATAAGTGATACCGCTTTTGTATGTATGAAAGGTTTATAGTAAATTTATTCAGGATTATTTCGTTCCTATACACTTTGTATGTATCGTACACGGTTTTCTTTTAAAGTGGAAAATACCGCGCTCCGGGACACATTCGAGGGCGCGGGGGGTGACGCTCACCCCTGAGAGGGGGGGAGAGTAGATAAAATTAAACTTGGCTCTATAACCTACATATCCTGATAGATATGTTGTTCTTTAATTTCGCAAAATTTTCCATACATTTCAATCTAATTTTCTTGAACTTAACATTATATGTAATTGATATTACTACCTAGAACAGGGCTATTGGGATTAATTGGTATATATTTGAAACATATAGTTTGAATTTTTCATTGATAATTTTTGTTTCAAAAGCTACTCGAAATTGACAAAATTTACGCGGATATTAGTTTTTTCAACTTATTTTCGACTGCACGCAATGAAAGCATAAAAAAAATGAACGAGGAAGAAATCTCGATATTTATGGAAAAATAAGCATGTATTTCCTCTCGATCAATTCAATTCAGTTAGCATCATTGTTCCAATTCTATTTGTCCAATCAAACCACCAATAATTTACGCACTATTTCACGGAAATAATGATCAAACGGCAATGCATGTGTTACGGATTCGGCGTCCAAGTCGGACCTAGACCAGGACACCATCAAGCAATGCTTACGTCATTCAATACTGTAATAATGAGGAGACAAGTGATCGAACGGTAATGTGCATGTGGTATCCAGTCATGCTACACCTAAACCAGGACACGACTGGGCAATACTGACGTCGTCCAATACTGTTATAAAGAGTAAACTAATGATCAAACGGCATTGTGTGTGAGATTATCAAATCGGCTGCTCATAGACCAGAACACTATCAGAATGCATTTTTTTATATAGACCGACAATATGGCCATCCTGCGTCCTTCATACGTCAAATTACGCGCGAAATTAATGGACATATTGTGTTAGTTGTGTTTTATTTGCACCATAGAATTCAAATGAGACTTCAAAAATGGGTCTTATACCCGTAGTGGGCTGTGGTGTAACTAACTGATACGTGTACGACGCGAATGGATCATAATGAGACAAACCTGACAACAAATATGGAAGGTGGAGCCAAACACCATGGCACACGCCACTCCTAGGCAGTTAGCTCGCTATGCGACGCGTACGCCCTTCTCGCTACAATCAAAACGTACACTTACCTATATTCGACAACGTGGATCTCTCGCATCGATCCCCCAGTCTACCCGTTTAGTGTTAAGTTTGCTGTCAATTGACTAAGCGAAGCCCTCTGATTGGCTCCGTTTCATCGATCTGGAGTAGAAGGATGTAATTCCATATTATATCATCGGCAGATGAGACCTTTTGAGTTAAAACGAAATGTTAGTCAATTGTCTGGTTTTATAATTCATTCCAGATAAGATTCAATTCTAGAAGCAGGGGTTCTAAACCTTTTTTCTACTCCAGTACTTTATTCTGTCATTTATATAAATAGTTACTAACTCTAATATAAAGACATAAATTATGAAAGTCTGTAAAAGTCTATACTCTATTGCCAAAAAAAAACACTGCTAAACGATGTTATAATGTCGCCAAAAAAACATCACTTAGTACCACAGGTTACAAGATAAACAGCTGCATTCACACAATTTGCAATTAAAAAAAAAAGCTTATTGTACTAAGGCATTGCTGCCAACTTAAAAATAAAGTTTTATCTTCAGTGCATGGATGTTTACTATACCTCTATGTATAAGTTCATATTTTTTTAACAGATGGACGTCAATAAAAGAAAAGTTTATCAGAGACTATTTTTTTTTTAATTTTGTTGATTCCGAGCGGGAACTTGTAATTATTTTATTTGTTGTTTATTTGCATTTTATTTATGAAATGTCGAGTCGTAGAAAAATTATTGTATGCAACGTTGTATAAGTAGGTCAAAAAACGCTCGTGGCATCTTTCTTACGATGTTCGCTACGCTCAAATCGTAACAACTCGCGTTATTTGCCCCCTCTTATACAACGGTTGCATAAAATACTATTATGTGAAATTGTAATACAATACAATACAACAATATTCTTTATTGCACCCCAACAAGAAAAATGTTACGATTGAAAACTAATTCTGACGACGCGTTTGGCTCGGTTGGTAGACACCTGCCTACTGAGTCGGCGGTCCCGGGTTCGAATCCCGGCCGGGGCAACTATTTGTGCAAATATTTGTTCTTGGATCATGGATGTTATCTATATATGTATTTATATATTATGTATATCGTCGTCTAGTACCCATAGTACAAGCTTTGCTTAGTTTGGGACTAGGTCGATTTGTGTAAGATTGTCCCTTAATATTATTAATATCAAAAATTTAAAAATGGTAGACAATAGGTGGTCTTGTCGCTGAAGAGCGAGCTCTTCCAGACAACCTTAATACTATTTTTATATAGAATATATTGTAAGTAAGTTAGTAAACACTTTATTGTACACGAAAGTGTTTACTAACTTACAATATATTCTATGTATTATCCACTCAATTGCTTCGAATTTTGAGTTGGACTCTATTTGTATAATAAAATAAGAGCGGTGACAGGAGCCATAGTTACCAAAAGCAATTAAGTGGTTATTGTTATTACAATATACTGTTTTTTTTTTATATGTACTTGTAATATTATTTTTATAAGATTTACGCAAGATTTTCCCTTTTTATATATTTATATTTTTAAAGAATATATTTGTACTCGTAAAGATCATGTATTTTTACTTTATATATTATGGTTAATAAAATTAAATATGTAACAATAACAGTAAGTATTTTATTCAGTAATTTATAGGCAATCGGTGGTTTTTAAACTAGGTCCTTTTAGTACAATGGTAATTCGCTAGCCTTCTTCAGCGTATTTTTTTACATATATATATATTTTTATCATAATACAGCTGTTATGACTATGAGCTAATAATATCGATTATTAAACAATAACAATTACAAACGCAAAGGTGTCGGTATAGTAGAGTTGCTAAGCCGCAAAATTGTGGGCATCGGGTTACAAGCATGAAATTTCTACCACACATAGAGCGTTCCACGGTGATTATTTTCAGATGTGGAGGGAAGTCAGATTCGTCCCCTGTGTGGTGGGAGAGCGGGGTGAAGAGGACCAAGTACTGCTCTTTTTCTTTTTTTATTACTGATCAGTTAAAGCTATTAGGGTTTGTGCGACATCGATTTCGTGTAAAATAGATTTCAGCTGTTAATTTTTTTATGTTATAAAAATTTGGGTTTATTGCTGAAAACGTGAAAATCACAACAAGTTTTTTTTTATTCAGAACGATAAATTAGTTACATATCCTGAATATTTTCAATTTATAAAAATATAACTAAACAGCAACATTTAATCTTGTTTCTAAAAATGTACATATATTTGGCACATCTGATACAAAAAATACCTTGAAAAAAATGTTCATGTTAATCTTAGCCTGCGTGCTCTAGTACATTTTGCTAAGTCGCGAAATTGTGTGCATCGGGATACAACCACGAAATTTCTACCACAGATAGAGTATTTTGCGGTGATTATTTTCAGATGTGGAGAGAAGTCAAATTCGTCCCCTGTGCGACGGGAAAGCGGGGTGAATAGGACAAAGGAGTCCTCTTTTTCTTTTCTTGTTATTGTTCAGATAACGCTACTAGGACTTGTGTGGTGTCGTTTTCGTGTAAAACAGATATCAGCAATTCATTTTTCATGTTATTTATTCATAGTACTATATAAAAATTTGGTTGTATTTCTGAAATTGAAAAAATCACAACAAGTTTTTTTTATTCAGGGAGATAAATTAGTTATATTTCCTGAATATTTACAACTAACAAAAATATTGCAAAACAGCAAAGTTAATCTAGTTTCTAAAAATATATACATATTGGGCACTTTTCATACAAACAGTAACTTAAATAAATTGTTGATGTTGAGATTAGCCCGTGTGATCGTGATACATTAGCAAAAAAATATTTTGTTTTAATTACATTAATTTCTTTTTCTAGGACGTATATAGTAAATATTATATGTCAAAGCATGTTAATAATCATTATTTAATGAAGCGAAATAGGATGCGTTCGGAGATTTACGTTGGTTACGCCGACGTAAACATATATTTTAAGCTACTGTTTGTATGAGAAGTGCCCAACATGATGCATATTTTTAGAAACTAGATTAAATGAGCGTTTTAAAATAACAATTATAATTTGAAAATGTTCACAAAATTGAACAAATTTACCTCACTGAATAAAAAAAATTGTTGTGATTTTTACCTTTTCGGTCATACACCCATATTTTTAAACAACTATACAAAAATAACATAAAACATTAATTTCTGATATCTGTTTTACACGGAAAGGATACCAAACATGTCCTAGTAGACTTAACTGGCCAGCAATAAAGAAAGAAAAAAAGGGATACTTGGTCCTATTCACTCCGCTCTCCCGCCTCACAGGGGACGAATCTGACTTCCCTCCACATCTGAAAATAATTACCGCAGAACACTCTATCTATGGTAGAAATTTCATGCTTGTAACCCGATGCGCACAATTATGTTAGAAAACAGCGGACTAACAACTCTACTAGTACGGTAAATAAACAACTAAACGTCAATTGAAACGAGAGACAAGATATCAGCCTATATTGAAACTAAGAATTCCAAATTTTGTAGTTATGTTCAGTTTTAGTAGCATTTTCTATATCACTCATTGAATGAGGGTCTCATGATGACCGGCTACTTGCGTCGAGTGTGATTTAAATTTTTACTTTTGGTTAGTTATTAACGATTCATTCCGGAATGATCCAGATTGTTAGTAAAATACAGTGAAAATTTAAAATAAAGGTTTTTACATACGGACGGTATACGTAAGGGCTGAGTTACACCGATCGACAGTACAGAACCCGAAAAACTCGGAACGGTTAACGTGTCGCCGCATTGTTGGTTAGCTGTCGCTCAGTTGTCGTCCGTGACAATAGGCGTCAGCGAAGAAGCACGGATCTCGCGTGGCTACTCCAGTCAAAGAAGGCTTAATTTTAATGTCCTGCAGTACCTCTGACCTCTTGTTTAGAATGAAGCGAAAAATTGAAAAATCGAGATCAGGTTCAGTGGCACAATAGGTAGGCGCCCTGTTGGCCTGGAAAGCCGTTGGTGACGCAGGTTCGAACCCCACCTGAACCATTTTTTTCGCTTCATTCTAAACATTTGGTTTAGGCTAGCAGACGTTACTGCTTTAATGAAAATAAAAAAATAACCTCTGGTATCAACATTTGCACTAGCTATCGTCCGTGTCTTAGGGTAGTTATATTTATTGATTTAAATTTACACTATTTTCATAAGTACATGACTATAAGAAAACCCTTGTGTTCGTTTGAGAACTCGTGGGAATCGTTGAGGCAATTAAATACATACTTTTAGAACGCGATTAAATCCCGTTTTGTTATAAAAAAAATAGCTTTTTTTTTGACGTTTTGAAGTCTGTGGTCACAAAAAATCTCAAGGAATAAAACTCGCTGGGCGGTTTGCTTATGCTATATTTTTTACTTAAGCCGTAAATGAGTGGTGTAATGTAATTTTTGCAAATGTGACTTGTCCAGTTTTTACCCTTGGCCATTAAGGCTCCTTATGTGTTCAAAAATGCTGATAGTTTTACACATTTTTCTCTATGATCAAACATTTTTCTTAATATTTTTTTAATTTTACTTGTTAGAGTCTGAACGGGGCTATTGACATTTATTGGTATATATTTGACATCTCCAATTTGAATTTTTCATTGATAATTTTTGTAGATAAAACTACTCGAAATTGTCAAAATTCACGCAGGAAACTGGTTCTCCCAACTTATTTTGAGGTTGCCTGATATTTATTTATTTATTTTCGACTGCCCGCAATGAAAGCATGAAATAGCTATGTTACTATCTAGAACTCCGGGCAAAGTATTATTATTCACTTTAAAAACTTGGTTGAAATTATCAATATATTTATCATAACATAATATGAAAAATAGCCATTTAAAAATGTATACGAACTCTTAATCTACGAGAATGACACTCGTAAAACACTGGTCACGGTCCAGTATGAGTAAGTTCGTATATCTGAACACGATTTTATGCTCCTGACAATAGGGTCGTGTTCAGATATTTTTGTTCTCGTATGTGTGTAGATGTAAATGAACTCGACTGTACCAATTTCCGCCACATGTCCCTATTTCAAACTGGAATATCTCAGCTCTACAATGGAATCCAGCTTGGTGCCCATAATAAAAAAAAAATGTATATTCAAATATCTATCTAATGATTTAACTCTCATCTTTGATTCTTGGTCCAATTTGCCCATTGTCCCTTGTTTAACTCATTCAATTGAGAGCACGAAAGTGCAATTATTGCGACGATTTTGAACTGCAGGTACATGCACGCGGTGAATTTATTATTGGTGATGGTGGTAATTTCTTTTAACGGGGTATGACTCAATTAATTTTGATTGCAATCGCTAAAAGTTACTTTTGAAAATTTAACTTAAGTCCGGCTAATTCTTAACAATCAACTTGTTTGCGTTGATTGGTCTACTCAAAGAAATGATATTTTTATGATCATAATAGACAGGAGCCGGTACAAAAGGGCTATTAAACCAATAAGTAAGGACAGGGATAAAGTAATCTATTTTCCGTAGATACAATGGAATAGTGTACGATTTCCAGAACGGGTATTATATGCTGGGAAGCTAAAACATTATACACAATAGGCTTCAATAGGCTTCCTTTACAGATCAGATCAGGAGCTTAATTCATTTAATAGTGAGTGAAATAATAAGTACCTACAATAGCCGCAAAATCTATTGCATCTGTATACTAGCGACCCGCCCCGGGTTCGCACGGGTGCAATGCTGATCAATTAATGTATTATTACATATAAAACTTGCAACAAAATCGGTTGCGTATTTTTAAAGATTTAAACATATATAGGGCCAGACAGCAGGAACCGACTTTGTTTTATACTATGCAGTGACTAGCGACCCGCCCCGGCTTCGCACGGGTGCAATGCTGATAAATTTATGCATGTATTATACATATAATAATAAAAATAATCAAATATTTATTTGTTTATTCGGGTATTAAACATATAAACCTTCCTCTTGAACTCCACTCTATCTACTAAAAAAAACCGTTGTGTCTTTGTTTTATACTATGTAGTGATAGGAGGTGTATCTTGAAATAGAATATAACTTGGATCTCTTCAAGTCGAGTCGAGAGTGAAGAGGCATATTCTACGCAAGCATGCTCCATCTTGGGCTATTTGTCACTTAACTGCGTCCGATCACTTAGGTGCTGTCGAGTCAAATGCTTGGCTATAATTATAGCACTAATATTATAAAGGCGAAAGTTCGAGTGTGTTTGTGTGTATGTTTGTTACTTCTTCACGCTCAAACGGCTGACGCAATGTCGATAAAACTATGTAGTGTTCCCGTGGGATGAGCGGATGGTTTATGTCGAATTATGTTTCGCAAACGTTTCATTTCGCAAAAGTTTCATTTCGCCAAAAGCATTTTTCACTGAAACTGTAAACTATTTCAGATTGTTGTAAATATCATCCTTTAGATTAGGTTAGGTTAGGTTTGTTTTATAAGAATTCGAAATAGTTTACAGTTTGAGTGAAAAATGCTTTTGGCGAAATGAAACTTTTGCAAAATGAAACGTTTGACGAAACGTAATTCGGCGAAAAGGCAGAGAACCGAGCGGATAAAAGCTTGGCGTAGAGAAAAAACCGTTATGATAGATTTTTTATGTAATGGAATTTAGATTTGAATTGCAAGTTAGATTTGACTCACTTTTTGATTTCCGATTGAGCTGAAATTTTGCAGGAATATGCAAATCGCGTGACAATGCAATATTATGATGACGTTGAGCTGATCTGATGATGGAGCTGGAAGGTGGGGATAGGAACTCCGTAATAAATAAAGCAATCATATCGAGTTTGGGCTCTTTAGAATCGTCTCTGTGAGCAAAGAAAAGTGCTATAAAAGCTTGTCACAAAAATGAAATTTTTGACAGAAACTTTTTTTGTCGCTGTATTTGCTATATCTCGGGAATATGTTAGTGAAATGTCGCACTATGCCTAGAACGGGGTAACAATTAAGTGGCGTTGTCGGCATCCAAGCGAAGTTATTTGACGTTTCGGCAAAGTTGTAGATATTAGCCCGCAATAGTTGGCCTGGAGTAAATATTTGTACAGATTTACTTCAGCTAGGTTTACTATTCTGACAACAATGTTAGGCTGGATGTTACTGGGATTAATTCGGGTACTGAATTAAATTCTGTTTCCAATTTTACAATTACAAAGATGGAAACAGTGTTAAGCGGTATACACTCACGTGAAATTGTCGAACTCGTATGGAGCTCTTCATCAGGGACTGCTACCGGTACAGCGACCCGGCAACTTTGTCACTGATTCTTTGATCGACGCTACGCTCTAATAGCGCGCGCCGACGTGAGTGTAAACAGCTTAATACAGTAATGAATATGTCTCAAGAAAGTTTTACCAAGATCGTAGAAACAGTGTTTTTTTTTCGACCCTGACCAGATTTGAACTCTTATGCCATGCTGGGGCGATACGCTCTGACCAATTAAGCAACAGAGTCTGGTGAGGATGTCTTCGAATTGTGTCACTGCTTTTAAAGTTGATAATCTTAACCTAATAAGACGATGTATTGGAACAACTGTTTTCCAACAGCAAAGAGGCCATACATACATTTCGAAATGTATTTTTTTTATATTATGACAAATATACTGATAATTTTAACCAACCTTTTTAAAGTGAATAAATGTTTTGCCCGATTTCTAGATAGTAACATAACTTACATAACTATTTCATAGTACAAGCTTTGCTTAGATTGGGACTAGGTCGATTTGTGTATGATTGTCCCTTAATATTTATTTATTTATTCATTTCGTGCAGTCCAAAATGAGTTGAAAAAGTTTTCTGCGTGAATTATGACAATTTCGAGTAGTTTTCGAAACCAAAAATTATCAATGAAAAATTTCAAATTGTTGGTTTCAAATCTAAATAGTAACATCGTTAATATGTTAAGAAACATGTTTGATCATAGAGAAAAATGTCTAAAACAATCAGCATTTTTGAACGGATAAAGAGCTTTGAGTTAGTCGCGCATGCTTGTAGAGCGTGTCATTCTCATTTCGTAACCTTAGCTTTACACTACTCTCGAAGGTGACCGAAGTTGGCCGAAGTATGGGTTTCCGCAGCGAAGTGCCCTCCACCACAGGCGCGACAGCGGCCTATCGGTGTAACTCGGGCGTCGGTGACCTTGTAATGCAGAATCCCTGGACAAGGCATTCACGCGTCCCGCGCTCGCCCCTCGACACGCACACATACCTGCGAGTTTTGTACTGCACACAAGTGTCGCTGTCGTTTCTTTTTACGTTAGTATATATTATATTCTTTGCCTCCACATTATCATATTCACCCAACCTTGGCCAGCTTCGCGAGTAGTGTCGAGCCGCAATTAGAGCAAAATGCAGCGCTATTATAGTTAGAAGCCTTCCCATGTCCGACTCACACTTGACCGGCTTAAATTAAAAACTAGTGGGTTTTAATTTTTAATACACTTCTTTAAAATTACATCCATCTGCATACGGACTGGTTTCAACAAGTTACGAGCATCAAAACTAGCTACATTTCCGCGTGGCAAAGGAAATTTTATGAAAAACGAATTTGAAGTGAAAATGCTACTCTGCTGTCCGAGATTCGATCGTCATATAGTGTCGTCCCTCTTGATCTCTTGTCAAACGTAATTAGGGAGAGCGGGACGGCACTATTCGACAGTAGAATTTTGAATAACAGAGTAGCCCTGGCCGTACCTAAGTGAAGTTGGACTTTTACGAGTAATTAACTTGTTTTGTGGTTTGCAAATGTTGTGGTACTTGTTTGGTCATGCTCTCGCCAGTTAGTTTCGGAATGGCTGAATTTTGTCGTTAACGTGTTACGTTTTCAACCCCCACATTTTGAAAAAAAAAACTATACTGAATCGAATTTAAAAAATCTAATTGATACGACACACTATTATTGGCGTTTATCAATACGAATTTTGAATCGCGCTGATAAGATTTTTACTGAAATTATAATGACTGCTCTCCATAGGAAACTAATTAAATACAGTTTTAGAATTTTATAGTATAGATAAGCTCTCTCTAATGCATTTTGAAGAGCAAAATCGATAAACCTACATAATAGGCCACTAGACCCATTTTGAAATATATTTGTAATGCTTATTAATTAACGCACTGGCACTAAAAAAAGATATTGTATTTGTTATTGAGCTAGAAAACTAAATTATATTAATTGAAAATAGAAATATCATGAACAGACAAAAACGCCGTCCACCATTTTTGTCTGTGGCGTGACGTAGGCGATGCCGTAAATATAGACTGTAATACACTCTTGTCTATTATGCGAATGACGTTTTTAATTAAAAGTTTAGATTTACTGGATTGGTGACGTCACTATCAAGCGTGAAAATGGCGGACAGCGTTATTTTAAGCATTTCTAAATACAGAATAAAAATCATGTTCTTAATTTCAATTTGTTCAGCCATCTTCTACGTTTATGAACTGACAAATATATATTTACGTTTCCTATGTCTTATATTATACGAAATAAACATTAGTTTAATACAATTTAATGCATATACATATGGTAGCAAAAATGATTCCACATTTTACTTCTGAAATGACTTCATAACAAATCTAATCCATGACAATTTTGAATTTGAGACTTAGCTTGACAAAGTTTGAATTGACTTTGATTTTAGACGTGTGTCATTTCAGTGGTATCGTTTTTAGGGTTCCGTAGCCAACTAGTTTCGCCATGTCCGTCTGTCCGTCTGTCCGTCCGTCCGCGGCTTAGCTCCATGATAATTAGTACTAGAAAGGTGGAATTTGGTATGACTATGTGTAATTGTAATTGTGTATGTATCACGCCGACAAAACGGTGAAATAAAAACTAACAAAATAATTTTTTTTCGGGTACTTACACCTAAAGTGGGGTGGTTTTTTTTCGTTCCAACACTAGTATGATGGGGTGTCGTTGAATAGGTCTTTTAAAAATAATAGGGGTCTCCGAACATTAGTTTTTGATAAAGTCAGGAGTTTTGTAATTATTCGCTCCGGAAATCCAAAAAATAGCGTCCCCCCTCTAACTTTTCAAACATATGGGTCAAAAAGTTATGGGAAAATTCATGGAAATGAATCCTTATGAGTACTTTCAATGAAAACTATATTGAATAAAGTCGGTCGAGCCGTTTTTGAGTTTTCGCAAAATTTCATAATTTTCTTTAAAATGACGTAATGCCGCGCGGTGTCCTTATACTTCGAACGTTACACATATTAGTTAAGTGCCATACTGCATTAAAACATTCCACCCAATCTGGCGCGTATAATCGATAACTTCCAGAAGGTAATAAGCAATTACAATTAATTTGGCGTTTACGACCTTTTTATAGAGCTTGAAATCTTTCTCGTAATTTACCCCTTGGAAAACCGCTGTTTTAAGCCCGATTATTGTGAAGGATGGGCAACGACGGAGCCCTACACTGAGCGTGGCCCGACATGCTCTTGGCCGGTGTTGTTGATACTTCATGCACCTAATGGTTCAATCAGCAATATGCCTACGATACAATATACATCAGCCTCACTCCCACGACTACCACACCCTCTAAATACAATTAAGCTCTGGTTGAAATGCTTTTAAAATCCATTTAAAACTTCACGGCCCGCGTCGAGACCATGACCGGGACGGAACGGTCGAAACGTCAGTGCCTTACCATGAGTTTATACTGACAGTACTCGCTAGCGACTGCGTAAAGGATTTGTATGGAGAATAGTAGTTCTACAAAGTAACCGCTAGGGGGCGCTGTACAATCATTAACGCTGTCGCTAGCGAGTATGCTCACGTTAATTCATATGGTACAGATGTGCAACGCAATGATAATTCTAATTTTTAACCTCGAGAAAAAAGATGGGTGTTAAAATTAAAAGTTTAACATATGTTCCAAAATCCAAACTGATACCTAGTCCGTTCTGAATGCGACTGTTTTAAATGTAAAGCCTTGTCATTCTAGATGGTTTCTTAGCATGTTGATTCACAATTATTTTTTTGTTGATTATGAGGATTCTGAAAACAATTTCAAATTCGCTTTTGGAATAAAAACAGGTCCTCTCTTCAGCTCCCATATATTTCAGAGCACTTTAACTTTTTTTGTTTGTTTTCTTTATTTCATGACATAGGTATTTAGCTATTTTTAATCCCCGATGAAAAAAGAGGTGTATTAACTTGACTCTGACTTGTTTTGACTTGTATCTGTATGTGGCATCGTAGCTCTCAAACGGATGGATAAATTTAAGTATGTTTTTTTTTTCTAATCGCAAGACTTCCCTGTCAAGATGGTTCTTAGCTATGTTTGGTGGAAATGGGACCAGTAGTTTCCAAGATATTCAGCTTTAATTGGAACAAGTGACAATATTGAAGCTAAGAATTGCAAATTTTGTACTATGTTCAGTCACTCATTGAATGAGGGTCTCAATATGATGACCAAATACTTGTGTGTGGGTGTACAATACGGGGGTGTTTAAAATTTTTCATGTAGGTTATTATTTATATAAGTGCATTTTTTTTTTTATAATGGACAACCTCACTCAAATCGACCTAGTCCCAAATTAAGCTCAAGAAGGCTTGTGTTATGTGTACTCAACGACGATATACGTGCTTATATAGATAAATATATACTTAAATACATAGAACAACCATGACCCAAGCACAAATATTCGAGTTATATTGTATACATAATAGGCTAGTAGACCAGTTTTGAAATATATTTGAAATGGTTAATTATGATCCCACTAGCTCAAAAAAAATGTCTTGTATTTTTGTGAAAGCTAGAAAGCTAAATTTTATCAAATTAGAAATTTCATGAACAGTCAAAAACGCCGTCCGCCATTTTTGGCTTTTGCTAATCTGTGGCTTGACGTAGAATTACCTGTAAATATTCGAAATTCTACCGTCGTATAGTGCCGTTCCGCTCACTCCAATATACTTGGACAGGAGATCGAGAGGGACGGCACTATTTGAAGTCGTCAAAGTAGACTTTTAGTTATCTTTACAGGACCGATGACGTCACATATATTTTCAGCAATCTTTCACTTTTATGAATTGAAAAATATATATTTAGGTTAGGTTAGTATTTCGTGTATTTCGTGTTGCCAAGATAGATTAATTTCTCGGCTTCCTGCAACATACATAGGGCTGCCATCCGACCGGGTTTCCCCGGATTTATCCTAGTTGAGAGGGCGTCCGGGGAGCGTCCGGGCGGGGTTTTATTTGTAGTCCGGTCTTAACATTTTCACGCACAGTAACAGACAATAAATTATTATTCGTAAGTAATTTAAAAGAATATCTACGTAATAGATAATGCTTTCTACTCAGTCGATGAATTTCTAAACAAAAATAATTAAATCGATGCAATAATATAATTTATGTAATACCTAAATGTAACGTAAGTACCTAGAAAATGTAATAATAATGATTTATGTAAACCTTGAAATGTAAATAATTTGACTTGTAACTGTTGTGATCAATTAATAATTGAATTTAATTGAAAAGTTCGTCGAGAGACGTAATTTAGGTCGTTCGTGATACCGGACGTTTGTGGACGGTGACTTTTATCTTCATGAAACTACCAATCTGAAAACATCATGAAACAACCAGCTAAACAAAATTTGATGATGAAAGACTTTCCTTGAAGGAAGGTTGATTTTTAATTTTACACAGTAAGTACTAAAAAAAATGTGGACATGTTCGCCCCTTGTCCTGGTAGTAGGGCTGCCATCTCTTAATTCGCCGAACCCGGACAA
The DNA here is from genome assembly GCA_905147355.2 of Apotomis turbidana. Taxonomy (NCBI): domain Eukaryota; kingdom Metazoa; phylum Arthropoda; class Insecta; order Lepidoptera; family Tortricidae; genus Apotomis; species Apotomis turbidana. Next base: position 2,547,635 of record LR990280.1, read on the forward strand.
AGACATAACAAAACCCGGACATTTGGCGTTAATCACATTTTTCCCCGGACGTGTCCGAAAATAATATAATTAAAAAAATATTCAATCGCTTTTTTTAATAAAAAGTGTCCGGGCTTTCTTCGGACACTTATTGAAAACCAACCACCGGACGGCCCCCGGACGGCCTCCAAACTAGAACAAATCCGGGGAAGCCCGGACGAATGGTAGCCAAATTTGAGATAATAATATAGCAACCCTGTACCTACATGATCCATCAATTATGGATGGGTTTTTAACTTTCAGTGCCTGAATGCATCGTTCGCCACACGTCATCGTTAACTATGAACAATCGGTTTCGCGTATCAAAGTTATTGAAGAGAATCAAAAACAATTACTATTTATTATTATTTTCTACTAATTAATTATTTTTATATGATACGTGAATGTGTATGAACGTTTGTGTAAAATATTCACAAGGGCGTAAGGTGAAAAAATTATTCACCGTTCATTACTTATTAACTCCTGACGAAAGAAGAGGGGTGTTATATTATAAGTTTACATGTGTATTAGTGTGTCTGTATGTGGCATACGGGTGGACCGATTTGGGTTCGGTTTTTTTTAATTGAAAGCCTGGTTTGTCGAGATGGTTTCTTAGCTTTGCTTGATGTAAATAGGAGCACTCGTCTCCAAGGTAGTTAGCTTTTAGTGGAACAAGTGAACGGACCTCAGCCCATATTGAAGCTATGAATTCCAAATTGTGTTGTTACGTTCAGTTTTAGTAGCATTTGCTATATCAATACCACTCATTAAAAGAAGGTCGGAGGTGTCTTACATTTTTATTTTATATAATAGTTCTAGTAGTAACGAATCGGCCAAGCCACATATTTTGACTAAGGTACCTATAATATCATCAAAAACCGCACTTGACTCTATAGTCGCACATGTCTCAGATGATCTAAGTCATCATAACACTAATATTATACAATGTGTTACCGCCAAGCAGGCTTTTCTTAAAGTAGAGTAAAGTAACATAGATCTTTAACGTATCCATGACCTTAATTTAATTAATTAACTTAAATTCAGGCTTTGTTAACTTTCTAACAAAATTTTAATTGCCAGTAATGTACAGTAAATAAATTGAAAAGTGAGTGTTAAATGACAGCGTGATATGAGTAACGACAATTACGCTGTACACCCACTACATTGAATGTGCGGATTTAAGAAATTTAATTGTGCAGTTAATTCACATAATTATGATTAGCTAATGGTTTATCATCATTTGCTAAACAACTTTTTACAAATAATCACTTAACAAACAACGATTTACAAACTATTAATTTCACAAACCTATCATTCCTTAAAATGCTCATTTTACAAATAATTACTCGACAAATATACATTTAATAACTTAGACGCTTTATAAAAATATTAAATGACAAAGTTTCATTTAAAAAATGTTCACTTCATGAATAAATCGTTTTTAAAAACAGCTATATTGCAAAACATTATTTGATAAACTATTGTTTCATAAAAATATTAAAAATAACAGCTCTCTATGTAACGAAACGCAGGACGGTATGAAGTCTAAAACTCGAAACACTTGGGCCAAATATTAAACAGGCAAATACTTCAGTCTGTTTCTGGGACTTAAATTTTTTAAACATTTTTTTTTGCTGTTTTTGGACTTAAATTAGATTGAAACTTGTAGATTACACTAAAATAAGCATGCTTTGTTCTTTAAACTTTTTCTCTCAGAGCGATATTTACCGAGATATTTTGCCCGGGGGCCGGGCTTTGGTAGATTGAGTGATGTTCCATTTTTTAAGCAAGCATTTTGACGCTCCGCTATACATGGTCATAAAACAAACCTAACCTAACCTACAGTTTTTGATTTTCGAGCCATGTTACCTTAAAAACCTCAATAACCTGAACACTAAGACGTCTGTATGCTCATCAGAACAATTATACTTTGTTAAAAATTAAGTATGTTAATATTTGTACTAGTAGAAAATTACACACATGAATGGCGTACACACCATGATGATTTATTAAACGAAATGTTTACCAAAAAATGCATTTTATAAACGTTGTTTTATCATTCGTTATTTTGTTATTTGACTAGAATAATAAATGAATAATTTGCGAAATAATGTTTTGTGATATGATTTTTTGTCCAATAAATAATTTGTATCATGATCTATTTGTAAAAATATATTTTATGCAACGTCTAATTTGGGAATCGTTAATTTGTCTAACGTTATTTGTAAAATGAATATTTATGAAACGTTGTTTAGCAAGTGATTGGCTACCTTAGCTAATACATGCAAACAATTACTAATGGATCATATTATTATCAGTTTTAATATATGCCCGCATGCCGGTAACAGGCTGTATAGGCGAAAGTTTGTGAGTATGTTTGTTACTTCTTCACGCTCAAACGGGTGGACCAATTTTGATAAATTTTGATGCGAAGGTAGCTGACACTCTGGATTAACACGTAGGCTACTTTTTATCCCGCAAAATTATGTGTTCCCGTGGGATAAGCGGGTAACACCGCGTGGCGCAGCTAGTTTGATATACATAAAGTGTTTTCTGAAAGGCACTTAAATGCATTTTCTGCATTAGCATTTTCTGGATACAATTTTACTAGAAATCTAAAACGAATACTTACAGCGATCAAAATAAAATAGAAATTGCATACAGGTACGAGAAGGGATGGGGAAAAATGTATCTGAAAGAGAATCAATTAAAAAGGATTCGCCCAGATTCGCTCTGGGTCGTATCTGGTTCAACAGATTTCGTTGGCCATACAACGTGGGAACGCTGCCAGTGGGCCAGGTGCGACTCGTGGCGAGCCTTTTTAAGTCTTTCTTCACCTTAAAAAAAAAAACAAAAAAAAAGGATGCAACTTCCACGGCGGTGTTTAGGTCTAGGTTACACATGCATTATATTTGATCGACGAGTTGTATGAGCTTCCCATTAAATGAGTTCATACTATAAATAACTTGCTATATAGATACACAGATTAACACGCAAAGAAAAATTGGATTGCGCTCACACGTGGCCCACACCAGGACTCGAACCCGGGACCTTTATAATTGTAATTAGAAATAAATATTATTATTATTAATCACTTATTCATCTGGTCAAATGTATTAATATAATATAATTTAATGCATTTAGTAACGCAATTAATCATTTTAGACAATGTGATAATCATAAGTTAAGTAATTATTATTTAATCGTATGGCATATACAGTGGCATCAGACAACTCGAGTGCTTAAAATTACAAATCAATATTAAGGTTAGTTAGCCACTTAATGGTTCGTCACTGAGGGAGAACAGGTCTTCGGGAGGGCCGCCGGCATAGTTAAGTAATAATCATAACTTAAAACCTTCTGTTATTTGTAAAATAAGCACCAATGCTCAAAATTATTGACATTAACTTAGTGTTACCAATAAAGGATTTGTATTTGTTTGTATTTGAATAAATTAATTCAGATGAATATAGCGGGATGGCGATTGTTGTTGATTCAACGACCAAAATTGTTGACATATAGGTAACTTAGTGTTACAAATAGATTTGTATTTGTTTGTATTAGAATAAATTAATCAGTTTAATATAGAGGAATATCGATTCATGTTGATTCAACGACCAACGTCTGGATAGTTGTTTGGGTAGTGGACTTTATCCGAGATAAGAGTCACTGAATAAATAAATATCAACTGCATCGCTGCAAAATGCGCCGTATGGCTCCTTCACTACGGAACCACGGAACCCATATAAAGATATAATATTCCCGAAGCATCGCATAGACCGCGTCATCAGAAAAGGACCGTCACACAAAGACTCGAAGGTCCGATTCGGTTCGACGAAGTCGGTAAACATTATTTTGCATTCATGAATTGAATCAGGAAGGATGCTCTTTTTACAAAAGAAATGTAAGATAACAAACTGATACTTGGAAAGCAATAACAATAGTATTGTAGACCGAGAGCTAGTTTGGTTTTTCTTATTCTTGATCCGTTATATAGCCCCACATATCTTGACGGATGATTTAAGCAGCGGCTGTATGCGAGACAATAACGCCTCTTGAGATTATTACCTCTATGTTACCCTGGTGATCCGTACAATAACGTTTACCAAATGTGAGTATAATTTATAAGTGTGTCACGTAAAAAGATCGCTGATGATCTTCGTGCGCGGTATAAATTATTACTGCGCTAACTTATTCGCAATAAGATTGTACGCACTCTTACTCTCTCTTACTGTATTGAAACTAATTTTCTATAGTAAGAGCACGGGTAATATATTAACATATACATATAGAAAATATATGAGGGCAGAAAACGTAAAAAGCCGGTTAAGTGCGAGTCGAACTCGCGCACCGAGGGTTCCGTGGGAACTATGAAAGCGCCGCTCTAACGAAAAGATACTTAAAGTGTAGGTACTTAGTGACAAACTTAAATGTATACTATATAAACTTAAATATATATACTTATGGAAAACCGCTGCTAAAATGTATAGTTTTCTTATTTTTCTCAATACTTTCAATACTTGTTTTTTTACAGCAGCCTTAGACTTGAGTATACGGTTTTAATTTTAGCTCGGTACCTCCCCGCCACGTGTCAAATATAAGGTCTTGACAGACAGACGGATGGACAACAAAAGTGATCTTATAAGGGTTCCGTTTTTACCTTTTAGCCCTAAAAATTACACACTTCAGCCATTTCGACACAAACTCTAGATCTAGCACTTCTTTTGCCTCGCCCTTTCCCATTTTATTTGGGGTCGGCCCTCCGTATCATGCGTCTCCAGGCTGTTCGGCCCCGGGTCGTCTCTTTGTTCACTTCCTTTCTTTCTTCTTTTTTCTTCGTTCGTTCTTCTTTCTTTCTCCTTTCTTTCTTCTTTATTTCTTCTTTCTTACTTCTTTCTTTCTTCTTCTTTGAGGTTATTATTTACTACTATTCGGGATCTTCCTCGTCCTCGGGGTTTAGTATCGATATCCAGTACTTTTCTGGTCATGTGGTCGCATGGTCGCCTCATAACGTGTCCGTACCACCGCAGACGGCTCTTCTGTAGTTTTCTGGGATAGGTCTCAATGAAAGAAATGACATCTTAAAATCAAGAGATCTAGCACGCAGTCTTTATAATCAACTGGTTTAAGAAGAACCGGGAACATAATGTGATTGCCCAAGTTCCGAGAAATTGGCGTATACAGCAGCGGTTTGTAATTAAAACAAGCCATTCAAACAGTATTTCCCACACCAATTACCTTTCTAGGGTTCCGTACCTCACAAGGAAAACTACAGAACCCTTATTCGTACCTCGAAAAGAAAAACGGAATTTTTATAAGATCAAAACTTTTTTGTCCGTTCGTCCGTCCGACTGTTAGGACCCTTTATTTCGAGAACGCTTGACAGTATCGAGTTGAAATTAAAACTATATACTGACGCCCTAAAAGAAAGGTAGCAAAAAGAAAGATACGGATATTTGACACTCTCAAGGGAATCAAAAAGGGTATTTTCTGTTGATACTCATAAAACTATGTAATTTGCCAATTAACAATACAAGGACTCGCCTACTGTAGGGACCTGGGTAACCATTAAATGGCTTAGAATGACATCTTACAAATTCAGAACAATTCAGTAGGTACCTTGTAATCACATAAAGACAATGGAATTTAGAAAGATGAATGAATAAATGTTTTAAAACATGAAATGTTTAGAAGTAGAGGGAAAAATATGAACACTATTACAAAATATACATTTAAAAAAAAAGTCTTTATTGAAAGTATTTAAAACAGTTTTCCAACGGTCAAGTTTGTCGCGCAGTACAGTTTATCATGCAGTGCTTTCATTTTTCATTTCGTACGGAACCCTCAATGCGCGAGTCCGGCTCGCACTTGGCTGGATTTTTTTTAAACGGCTATAGCAACTGACAGGGTTTCAGTATTTTGTGGGGGTGTATATTTTGCTAGTAAAATCGAATAGGGCAGAAAGGTTGGAGCGGAAGTCGCGACGTGGGAAGAGCCGTTCTCGCCTACTTGTCGGGGCAAGCCCTTCTTTGCCGGCGTCTCCAGTAATGTACTATTATGATGTGAACATTGGTAACTAGCTCTTAGTCACTCGTGGCAAAACGCAATTATGGCAATATGATTGAAACTGCAACAGAGATTAAATACTCAGCGCGCCCGTTGCCTGTCTCACCGCGGGCCGCGCGATACTTGGTCGTTCTACTTATTGCAATTTGTTGACAATTTCATTTCGTACACTATCTTTTATTATTACGCTGTTACGTCGCCTAAATCCAACTAGATTTAAGTTTTTTTTTTATTTTATGTATGATTTTGTAGTTCACAGTGCCTTAGTTTTATTACTGTAATGTCTTTAGTTACTGGTGATAATTTACGACGCGCGAAGATGATAAAAACAGCGAAATTGATTACAAAACAGATAAAATAAATACGTGTCAAAATTTAAACAAATTATACAAAATATTTACATACAAAAATTTCAAAGAATCTTCTTAACGGATTGTCAATATACAAAAATTAAGGTAACACTGTAAAAATCTGGGGGCACGGTAGTGCCCCCGCCAAAACGAGCAAAAAGGAAGCGGGGCACTACCTACCTTTTCTCGAACCGTTTCGTCTAATTTTCAAACCCTCATAGCTTCGTCCCAGTTAACACCAGAGCGCCCAAATTCACAGGTTAGGATGCAGTTAGGGAACATATAAAATGTACTTAATTTAATTGATCTAGCTTTTATACTTTAGGTTTTATTGGTACCTAAAATACGCCGATTTTGCCACTCATGTATATATCAAAACCTCTGGGGTACTTCCCGATGACCTAGAAAGCTGAAATTTGGTATGTAAGCTAGGTTTAGTACACAAACAATAGAATAATTCTGAAACTTGGAACTTTTACCCCCCAACCCCTTAAACTAGGGGATAGAAGTTTGTATGAGACTTCTGCAAAATTTGATACTAGAGGTCTGAAAATTGATATAGGGACTCCTTGCTATAAATAATAAAATACGTATTCTAGAATTTTTAGAAAATCGCCCCCCACCCTTTAAATAAGGGGATGAAAGTTTGTATGGGTTTTCCATAATGGGGGATAAAAGTGTAGTGTAACCGTAAATAAGTCTAATGGACTGTCCGGCCTATATGGTAAGGAATTAAATTTATATATATTATCATGAAGACATAAACTTAACTTCTTGATATCGTATGGGCCAGACGGTCCGTTGGAAGTCCAACGGACGGTAAATAAGTATTTACGTTACTTTATGAAACGGCCAAGCCATACCTTTGAAGCCAAGGTGTAGGATTAGTAAACCCAGGGCTTAGGGGCTTGGCTTTTCCTGGGATCTGATAACTTTTTTACAGCGAAAGCGTTACGAGCATGTGAGTCTTGGCCGCCAATTTTACATGAAATGTTTTTAGTGGGATAACATTTAGAATTACAAAGTCAAATTAGGCAAAAGTTAGGAATATGGTCAAAATTAAGAATCTTTTAAATATTGACCAATATAGGTACAAAACTAGCGTATAAATAAAAACAATGTCAATTAAAATGTAAATTACATTTCTATATACTCAATTACTCATTTGCTGAGCACCTAGAAATATACAAAGGATCATCCTATAAAAATAAGTTTCTCAAATTGCCGTTTAAAACTGTCGTCAGATGACTCGGTTCGAAGTTCGGCGGAGACATGACAACAGTATACTACATTATTGCGAGTGAGTTGTATGCACAGTTATACTTATGGTGTATAGTTAACATGACAATACCAATTCATATGTCACAGTAGTAGGTTAGTAAGTAACCAAGAAAGCGATAGGTAAAAAACGTGTGGTAAGAATTCATTTCCTGTGAGTTCATCAGTTCAACAGAATAAGATGAATTTCAAACATTGAGCGTCTATTAATAGTACATTACTGCAGACGCCTGGAAAGGAGGGCTTGCCGGGATAGACGGCCGACCGTAGGGACGCCGGAGAGATACGAATCTGTTCAGCCCAGTTCAGCCTGTTCATGAACAGACGCCATGTTTAAATATAATTTACTTCCCGGCTTAGGCCTTCAATTTTGTATGAAATTATTTTACAGTTCTCTCGTGTTGTTCCGCCCGAAACGAACTTAGAAGCCTGTTATAACGCACCTTATGACGAAATTTTATTGCATGTCTGAAAAAAATCTTAACAGGACAATGCTGCGGCGTAGCGCCAGGCATACAGCATCGTCTCAAGAGACGTATCGACGGCAAAAAACGTTAACGCTGTAAACGCCAATGAATTCCCTTGGCCTTGGCAATTATTCTTTGCCCTCTCATCACGCCGAAACGGCTGGACGGATTTTCACTAATTTGATTGCAGGAATAGCTGGACACCCAAAGATGGTTATACGATACTTTTTACCGGCCTATGGTAAAGAAACATGGCGTCTGTGTTCATGGACAGGCTAAGCACCTATTTTATTGGGTGGTGTATTTTTTTCATTGCATAATTATGTTTGAGAAAAGCACTATACATGCCTTACCCGACAAGCCCTTCGTTCCCGGCGTTTGCAGTAAAGTACTATTCTCGAAATAATGATCTGTCTCATTGATCTGTTCTTCAATACAGTTTAATCGTGTATATTTTCCAGGGTATAAGGTTTTGAACTTGGACTTCTGTGCGACCGCTGCGGTAACCAGTTATAGTCTAGCAGAAAAGAGTAAATTAAAAAGTGGCAATACTATAGTGTCGTCCAAGTTTTCTTAGATTGATTAGAAAGGGACGACACTACAGTATTGCCACTTTTTAATTTCTACTCTTTTTTGCCAGACTGTTGTACAGCCCAACAAGGAGGTTTTCACGTCATATTGCGGTTTTTAGTGGTACTAATTTATTTTACTGGCAATGACACATTTTTGGTAACTGACGATGAATGTCACTGATGTAAACAAAGAGGAAACAGGACTAAATATAACGCTTATTTCAAGTAATTTTTGCATAATAACTCCACAATTATCCACAGTGATGAAAATCATGTTTTATCAATAGTATTCAGTATTTATTTCGCAAGAAGAACGAAGGATTGAGAAGCATTCCGGTAAACAATGTTTTGAATTAGTTTGATGACTATTCTATTTTTTTTTTTAAATGGCTACCGGTCACAGTTAAGCGACCATTACTGCCAATGTCTCGTTGCCAATCGCACTCGGCGACTAGATAGAGGATTGATACCACGTTGTACGGTCGGTTGAGAAAATCGTGCTTTTTGTAAAGTGATAGCTATTTACAAAAAATCACTCGGACTATCGGGCCTTGACCCAGGAAGGGTTATGAACGCTTCAAGTTGAATTCTTCATTAGCTATTCACTCATACGTTAGATCACTGCACAATACGCTATTAATACTACACATTGAACAACAAAAATGAATAAATAACGAACAACGAAACTTAAACGCATGCAGCCATCTTGAGTCACGGACCGGAAGCCTAGGTTGATGGCAAATCCTTGACAAATCGTTACTGACGTTTAATAATGCAAATAGTTGACGTATGCACATTATTGCCATATGAAAGCTGTTTGTATCGCCACTATCACCGGGCCGGAACGACAATTGTTAGGCTATACAATCGTGGCACTTCTTCACTATCACTACATACTTAGTATAAAACAATCGTGGTACTTCTTCACTATCACTACATACTTAGTATAAAACAATCGTGGCACTTCTTCACTATCACTACATACTTAGTATAAAACAATCGTGGCACTTCTTCACTATCACTACATACTTAGTATAAAACAATCGTGGCACTTCTTCACTATCACTACATACTTAGTATAAAACAATCGTGGCACTTCTTCACTATCACTACATACTTAGTATAAAACAATCGTGGCACTTCTTCACTATCACTACATACTTAGTATAAAACAATCGTGGCACTTCTTCACTATCACTACATACTTAGTATAAAACAATCGTGGCACTTCTTCACTATCACTACATACTTAGTATAAAACAATCGTGGCACTTTTTCACTATCACTACATACTTAGTATAAAACAATCGTGGCACTTCTTCACTATCACTACATACTTAGTATAAAACAATCGTGGCACTTCTTCACTATCACTACATACTTAGTATAAAACAATCGTGGCACTTCTTCACTATCACTACATACTTAGTATAAAACAATCGTGGCACTTCTTCACTATCACTACATAGTATAAAACAAAGTCGCTCCTGTTGTCTGTCCCTATAGTTATATGCATGCTTAGATCTTTAACTACAATACAATAATACAATAGAAACTCGAAGAGGGAAAATGATAGGTCATTTGATACGACACGACGATCTAATACAAAAGATAATGGAGGGGAAAATTGAAGGAAGGAGAGGAAGAGGAAGGCCGAGGATTAGCTATTTGGACCAGATCAAGAGAAAGGCAGACGTCGGGTCGTATCGGGAAGTCAAAGAACTGGCGTTAAGTAGAACGGACTGGAGAGAACTGCACCGACAAGAGTAAAACTCTTAAATAATAATAATATATAATAATATAGATCTTTAACTACGCAACGGATTTTGATGCGGTTTTTTACATAATAGAGTGATTCAAGAGGAAGTGTTACAATATGTATAAAACATGCATAGCATTGCACCCGTGCGAAGCCGGGGCGGGTCGCTAGTAAAATATAAGATGGTACTATTACACAAAAGGTCCATGTACAAACCCATGGGACTGAAGCATAATTATCTGGTAATTTATTCTTGCTACACAAAGGTTGGAAACAATTTCCTCTCAAAGCTGCTTAGTCGAAAAATGTCTTATCTCCGTTCGACTCCGACAATGTTATTGTATTTTATTATTGAACCATTGTTGATGTAATGTCGGTTATTCTGATATCAAGGCGACAGTTATTACAGACACACTGACATTGCTGCGCTATTATTAGACGTCTACTGGAAATTTTATTGTGGAGTTAAGTGAAGTCTAGATTTCCTGGCAACTTTGTTCGCATGAAAATGTTAAGAGTTATCACTGCTATGCTCAGACTATCAGTTTACACTAAGTTTGCACGGTGACTATGGCGTCGGATTCAAATGAGGTCCAAACTTAACGTAACCGGGTTACAAATCGAGGTTCGATTCTCGTCTGTTTCCTCCTACAATACTTAACCAATCTTTACGAAATTTTAGGAACTGAATAAGAAGAAAATGTTCTGTGTCGGATCACTTTGATTTTTGCACAAATGGTTATAGAATTTGTGTACTAGACGGTGGTTTGCGGCTCAATTTTAGCCACATTTAAGTAGTAACATAGCTATTTCATGCTTTCATTGCGTGCAGTCTAAAAGTTGAAAAAAAAAATAACAAAAAAGTAAGTAGCTTCTTTTTCAATTTTTCTTTAAGCTTTGATCTTTGTATTAAAGGCTTAAAAAAAGGAATCGACTTCAATAAAAACTGAAAAGCTAAAAATAACCCGATCATGTACAAATTACATTTGAATCACCTTTTGAAGTCGGTACCAAACCACTCAATTAATACTATGATAACAGATGCCCGATTTTACGTGAGGTTGCCACCGACTTCTAAGGTGATTCAAGTGTAATCTGTAAGGACCGGAATTCTTCATAGCAAAAATCAAACTTTGAGAGGGTTCGACCAAAGTGTTTAATCGACTATCGATAAATAATTTTCACTTAACGAAACATCGTTAAAGTAATGAAATCAGGCAAGCATAATATCCAAAGGATATATACAGTGGCGTTCAGGTAATTAGGGACATCATTATTTTATTCCATACAACTGCGTATAAAATATAACTTTAGAAATTTGATGAACAACGTAGGATGCGGTTGACCAATTTTATTATTAATAACATAGTGTACACGTGTTTAAACAAGTTTTAGTAAAATGCAAATGAAACATATATAATTTGCTCATAGATGTATTTGTCAGAACTGGGCCACATTTAAATGGGATTACATGGGAAGCACCAGCTTTCAAATAAAAAAAGAATCATCAAAATCGGTTCACCCAGTCGAAAGTGCTGAGGTACCAACATAAAAATAGGAAAAAAATACAGTCGCGTCGAAAAATAGAGAACCCCCCTCCTTTTTTTGAAGTCTGTTAAAAAACAGTTTTGTCAATTTCGAGTAGTTTTTGAAACATAAATTGACCATAGTTATGCAGAAAGCGGCCATCGTAGATTTTTTGTCAATCAATTTATGAGTTTGGTCGCTTTTTGCATTATGAAAAAAAAATCTTTGGTCGCTTTCTGCATAACTACGGTCAATTATCAATGAAGAATTCAAACTGTTAGTTTGAAATATAACTACCAATAAATTTCAATAGCCCTATTCTAAGTAGAAACATTCAAATTATGTTAAGAAACATGTTTGATCATAGAGAAGAATGTCTAAAACAATCAGCACTTTTGAGCGGATAAGGAGCCTTTACACGAGTTATAATCCGCTGAAATTGTTTAACATAAACTATCTCTAGAAGCCGACACGAGACAACATACTGAATATCAACTCGTAAATAACAATACTTATAAGTTTTATGGACTATAAAATTGCTTGAATGGCCGAGTTGATCGATTAAAGGGTTTAAGTGTCGGACACATTCACTTTAATACTCAAAGGCTATTGATATAAACAGACAGTGTACCCTTTGAGTTTAGTGACCGTACTCGCTGGCGACTGCGTACCAAACGATTTGTATGGAGAACTGTAGTTCTACAAAGGAACCCCTAGGGGCACTGTACTATTCGGCATACAAATCGGTTTTATACTCGCGTTCTTTAATCTGTCAATTGTAATTTCACAGACAAAATCACAATAACGCACTTTTTAATCCTGTACCAAAATTCTATACTCTATGGTACCCGCTACAGAACTTTAATATTCATAAGACATTTCTCTACTCAACTCTGATAATTTCAAAAAGAGAACATCAGGATATTTGATTTAAAAAAAAGCACACTACTGTTCACTGATTGGTTGAAATTTGTACTTGTCAAAAAATTTAACCAAACACGAAGCACCCGCCATGACCATCGCGATCATGTATTCTTTTAATATTAGGTCAGTTTTAGTTGAACGAAAGAGGTTACATCAAAAATAAAAATTCATAGTGGGGAATGACGATTAAAGTTAAAAATGTTTCTCTGTGTTTTGCTCGTATAAAAAGTATTGTATGCAATAGTTACACAATTAGATCTCAAAATCTCGTACCTTACTTAGGCCACTCGGCAAGCCTCGTGGCCTAAACGCGGTACTCGACCGTAAGAACCTTCATTGTGCAACGATTGCTTAAATACTATTACGCTGTCGCTATAACGAATACATTCACGTTAACTCATGGTTAGGATACAGGGTGGTGTACAGTTATGTTACCATGAGTTTTCAGTGACCGTACCACAGTGTGACTTTGCCTCAATTTGAATCACGGCTGTGTTTTCTGCGCAATACATTCAACTTTTCAAATGACAGCCTATAGTCAAACTCCTTGCCCTATCTCGCACAATTTTCGAATAATAAATTAAATCGAGAATCATCCCTAGAAAAGACTGCACCGAGCGTTAGCGACTGAACCATAGAGCGCGGAGAATGCGTATTTAGATCGGCGCGCGGCCGCCATAGTAAAAATGTATGGATAATTAAAAGCACTTTTTGATATGATAAATCTGGACCTTTAATACCAAACAATAATTGAAATATTTGATACGGACACATTGTAATGTAAACATTCATCTTTTTTTGAACTGGAAATCAGAATAGATTTCCATTGTTAAAGTATTAAAAAAACACTTAACTCCTGCTTACGATTATACAATTTTTGACCAACTTTACTTAGTTTTCTAGGGTAAAATACGGAGAAGTTGTTAACACATTCTTCGAAGTGCTAAATATATAGTTTAGAAATGGATTAAACAACTAGTGTTGACGTTGTCTACTTAACGGCAACTGCCTATTTATACAAGCTTTTTTATTATTTTATATTTAACTTGCATTGTATGTTTAAAGTATGTTTGTTCGGGTGAAATCTTGCAACTCAATTTTGAAGCAGATATCGTCAACCGATTGAGCTGAAATTTTGCATACTTACTTAACTTTGATGACAATACAATAATATGGTACCATGGGGCTGATCTGACTCACTAAAATGTCTATTTTGACAGAAACTTATTCACAATTCGCTCGGCGCAGTCTTAAGGTCCTTTGTCCGTTCAAAAATGCTAATTGAGCCATTGCGATTAGACCAGGGCCATTGCGAGTTATTGGTACATTTATATCCTGCAGTTTGAATTTTTAATTGATAATTTTGGTTTCAAAAACTACTCGAAGTTGACAAAGTACACGCAGAAAACTCATTTCAGCTTATTTTTGACTACACGCAATGAAAGCATGAAATTACTATGTTACTTTCTAGAACTCAGAGAAACTAACTTCAAAAAGTTGGTTGAAATTATCAATATATTTGTCATAATACGTGTTTTTTTTTAAGTAAAAAAAATTCTAAAATTCTCAATAGCCGTCACTTATTTAACACAATCATTTTAATATAAGCCTATTAGACTAGTTTTAACCTACCATTATTATTAAACAAAAATAAAAAAAGCGAACATAAACAACGTTAGATGAGTTTTTTATTTTTTCTAAATACCGTCGATTAAGTTTACTTTAGAACGTTCGTTCGAAAACCGTCCAGCAATGTCACTGATAACCCAAAACCAGATACCTCGTAAATCGCGAGATAAGCAGCTCTCTACACGGAACAGGGCATGGGGGTCTGTTCCAAAGTGCTACCTATCCGTTTGTAACCAGGCAGTGATAGAAAATAACGGGTTATGTTTTCGACGCGTATCTGTGTTCCCTACTAAAAGCCGTTTTTCGGCCGGTGTTAGCTTAAATATACGGCATGTATTTATAGGGCAGAAAGGTTCTCGAGTGATGGAGACCGCGTACCGGCAAGCGCAGTGTAGGGCGGCCACCCATAAGGTGGTTGGACGACCTGGTTAGAGTTGCGGGACTCGCTGCGGGATGCGGGTCGCTGCTATCCGGCCCATGTGGAAGTCAATTGAGGAGGCCTGTACCCAGCAGTGGACGTCCTATGGCTGAAATGATGATGATGATGATAGGGAGTTCTCCTTTGGCAGGATGAACCTTCTGAACCGTCACCATCAAAGGCCTTTCAGTCTTAAACAGACTATACATACAGTGTCATGTAGCAAAAGAACACTTTTCATGGATATGCAAACCAATACGAGAACGGCACACGCGACCACGGGCTTGGCAGATGTAAGACTGGCCTGCGCGCGGTGAGCAAGGACCGAGCTGATGTCTTTTGACATGCTTGGTAGCGAGTGTCCTGAACCATATCTCATCTAAGGTCTTACGCCCATCCAGTTGGATAGAGGACAATTTGTCCCTATCCACTGCGGACTCCAAGTTATGGACACGGATGTTAAACGCGTGCATGTCTCGCTTGGCATCTTTGTACTGATTACGTCCTATTTCTAAGCGGAATACAGAAAAGTAATAAAATCGTAGTCTTAAAATATGAAATTTTGTTGATTGTGTACTATAATAGTCCATGTAGCCTGTTTGATCACTTTGACCTTATGAAACAACGACACATTCGCACGTAAAAATAATTTTATTTCTTCCGTGCGCAAAGGCTTTCCAATGCCATAGGGACGTGTAATAGACATGGTGGACTGATTTTCAATCGATTCTATTTTTATTGTGATCAAATGTATACATGGGACTGACTAAGCTTAAACTGCTCTAAAAGTCAGTAATGACCGTCAAAGTTCAACATTTCTATGTAGCGCTAAAAACACTCCATACAAAAGGCGTCCAGGCTAGTGACGTCACAGGCCGGTTTAGGTACCAATATTGTATGGAGAAATTAAGAAATTTGCCATTTTGACCGTGAAAAAGTGCGTTTAAGTTCATGGTTGCCTTACAATTATTGTTTTGTAAAGTTATGAGGATTCAGAAAACATTTTCAAAATTTCTTTTGGATTAAAAAAAAATCATACAATTTGCGTACCCTTTAAGTCACATATTTAATAAAAAAAAAATACTTTTCTGGATTTTTTTCTTTGTTTCGTGATATATTTAGCTAATTTTATTCATATAAATACAGTACGCTGTAGAATTCAACATCAGTCAACATGTCCATTATGCTGCCTGCGTCATGGGCACCTTACCGACAGGTTTTTGTTTTAGGAATATATTTTCTCAATCATGCAATGAAATAACGTCATAACAGGCTTCCAAGTGTCACGTTTCGGACGGAACAATTCGCGAGAACAGTAAAGGAATTTCATACAAAATTGAAGGCCTAGGCCGGGACGCCTAGAGACCTTTTCTACATCTCTGAAAAATCACTTTATTTTATATATTTTTTAGTGTAAACATTGATTTGGAGAATCTTGTACATCTCTAACATATATGTGTCAATTACCTACTTATAATATAATTGTATTAGTTTTTAAGTATAATTTACGAAAAAATGACTTACTATTGAGTTTCTTTCGGCTTTCTTCTCAACAGCGGTCTCCTTCTTGCGAAATGTCGGTAGACTCACAATCTGACTTGTAAAAGTGCCCTTGTGGCCTAGTTACTGAATAAATTGTTTCATTTCATTTCAGTATTTTTTGTAACATGGCGTCTGTGTTCGTGAACAGGCTGAATAACTAAATTATATTTTATTGGAGTGGTGTATTTTATTTTCATTGCATATGTTTGAGAAAAGCACTATAGGTGCATGCCTTAGCCGGGAAAAGGGCTTGCCGGCTTCGTATCACTATCCGGTCTCCCTACGGTCGGCCGTCTAATTCTATACCTATTCACCCGGCAAGCCCTTCTTTCCGGGCGTCAGCAGTAATGCACTATAATTTCTTTCTTGCAAATGCTTTCCATAGTATGTATATGGATACAGCGTGTAATTATGTTGCCTGCGTCATGGGCACCCTACCGAGAGGTTTTTCTTTTAGGAATATGTATAAATCTTAGTTTAATTATTAGTGTTTTGACATAAATGTCCCATGTCCCATAAATTGGCATTAATGACGCGGTTGGCGCAGTTTGTAGCCGGCGGTCCTGGGTTCGAATCCCGGCGCGGACAAATATTTGTGTGATGTATTTACTCGAATCTTTGTTCCTGGGTCATGGATGTTATTATTATTATGTATTTAACTATTTATATTATTATGTGTATCGTTGTCTAGTACCCATAGTACAAGCGTTGCTTAGTTTGGGTCTAGGTCTATTTGTATAGGTATAAGATTGACCATTCATATTTATTTATGAAGGCCAGAATAAACTAAATGAATCTGCCCCCAGCGAGTTTAGGCTTGTATTTTTTTTGATCATGTAGTTTTTTTATTAGTAACAAGGTATTCTAAACCTCACCGCCCCTAGCTTTATAGAGTTTTTATTGTGCATTTGTAAAGATAATTATAAGGCCTTTGTGTTTTATATTTTCATTTTGGCCAATAATAAATATTGGTAATAAATTTTAAATACTAGTTCACATATTTATTTATTGTTCCTGGTTGACTTTTTAGGATTCCGTAGCCAAATGTCAAAAAACGGAACCCTTATAGATTCGTCATGTCTGTCTGTCCGTCTGTCCGTCTGTCCGTCTGTCTGTCCGTCTGTCCGTCCGTACGTCACAGCCATTTTTTTCCGAAACTATAAGAGCTATACTGTTGAAACTTGGCAGGTAGATGTATTATGTAAACCGCATTAAGATTTTGATGCAAAAATAAAAAAATAATAATAAATATTGGGGGCTCCCCATACTTAGAACTGAAACTCAATTTTTTTTTTTTTCATCAAACACACGTGTGGTGTATCTATGGATAGGTCTTCAAAAATGATATCGAGGTTTCTAAAATATTTTTTTTCTAAACCGAATAGTTTGCGTGACAGACGCTTCCAAAGTGGAAAAAAGTTGGTCCCCCCTCCTCTAACTTCTTAAATAAGAAAATGAAAAATCAAAAAAAAACATATGATGTACATTACTATAAAAACTATCAAAGAAAATGGTTTTGAACGAGATCTAGTAAGTAGTTTTTTTTTAATACCTAACTTTGCACCTAATTTATATGGGGCGCTATACATACCAGGTGCAAACTTAACTTAACCACTTAGGGATGGAAAGTGTTTGTACGGAACCCTCGGTGCGCGAGTCCGACTCGCACTTGGCCGGTTTTTTTTATTACTTCAATGTTTTCAATGAGCCGCAGAATTGCATGGCCCGAATACAGTACAGTTCAAACAATTATTATCTGTGTTTACAGATAATAATTGTTTTTCGCAGTCATCAATCTTCGCATATTTTTCATATTTTTTCTATTCTGTGGTTTATGTTTCTTTTTCGAACTGGTAGCTTCATTTTCTGTCTGATTGCCCCAGCGCGCCGTAGATTGGTCGGCGGTTAGTTGCAATTCGGATGGGTCTAGTATTTGGAAAGCGTTTGATTGGTTCAATCTATTGACGGCATGCGCGGGCTTAGAATAATAACGCCTAGAAACCCAGTTCACGCGCAACGGTGAGGCCACTAAAAGTTAGCCAGAAATGGCTAAAAGCGTCGATCGGCTTGTCAGTTGCAAGGACACGTGACAGGTGTAAAGAGCTCCCGCATTTTCAATTATTATGACGGTTTGTGCAGTGATAGGGTGTCACAATGCATCTGATAAAAAGGATAAACATGCTAAGACAACATTTCACTCGCAAATATTATTCTTTAACTCGTATTTTTACGTAAAACAGTACTTAATCAAAATCTCATATTTTCTATAAGCGGCATGACAACGCCAGTGTTTCCAGTGTAACGGACTTTTTTTACCCATAATTCTGTCCTGATAATATACTGGCCTATTTTTGGGAGCCTATAATTTCAAATACAAATATGAAAAAATTAAGAAGATTAATCACTTGATTTTTATTCTCCTTTTATTTGACTTGCCGTGTATTTTAGAGTATGTCGGGGTCAAATATTGCAAATCAAATTTGAATCGAATTTAAATTTTGTACACCTGTTTAAATCACGTGAGAATGCATTATTATGGTACTACTAAGCTGGTCTGATGATGAGGACGGAAGGAGGCCATAGTTAGCTCCTAAATTACACAAAAACACAACGTGTTAGGGCTCGTCACAAATGTCTTGATGATGAGTTGACGACTGTGCAAATAAAAGTGTTACGCCGGTGGATTACGTCAAAAACTTCGAACATACATTCTAGTGCTTTAGAAGGGTTTCAGCTGGCTGAAAAGTCATTTCAAGATTTGACCCTACCTACTATTTACGATTTTATTTATTTTCAAGTGACATTGCAAATTAATAATAATAAATAAAAGAAACCTTTTTGTTTAATGTATTTAATAGTGTTTGAAGTCAACAACGGGTCTATGATTCAATTAAAATTTAGAATGTAACCAATCACCACTGGCATGAGTATACCCCCAATTACAGGGGAAAAGTGATTGCGCTAGCAACATTATTTCTGTGTTTGTGTGCGTATCGGCGCGTGTAAATACGAGTTGTTCACAACTACATGAATCCATTTTATGCCTCACGTGTGGCGCCTCGGCCGGTTGAAACTATCCTTCTAGGCGTTATTATTCTAAGTGCGCGGGTGGGTAAAATGATTTTATCTACATGGAATGAATGAATGAATGAATGAAAATGTTTTCGTAAAAGTACACGAACTGGACAAAACATTAAAAATAAAGTAAAATCGTAGGTTTATATGCCACGAAAAGGTCACACCTCAGCATAAATGCTGGCCCGGGAACCAGCGCTGGTCTTCCGGTGTAACCTATACGTGACGCCACGGGGAACCGTACACACACGGCTGCACTCTAAGACTGAACGCAGCTTAAGCGCATACAGTGCCAAGACAATGACATTGACAGAAAGTGCTGTCAATGTCAATGCAGACCGCTAGCGAAGAAAGAGAAATGAAAAAGAATCTAAGAAAGCAATGCCCGTATGTGTACAGCTGACTATGTATGTATACGTTAGTCCATTTAAATTAACATATGAATAGCTATTATATTACATTTCCATTTCTAATGTCTGCTTCGGTTTGATTTCCAATGGGAATACACAAATATCTCATTACCGGTGCTACCAATGTATCGATTCTCACTCACTTCTCATTCCCGACAGTATTGCAACTTAATATAATTTTTTTAAACTTCGATGTCACAATCCGAAGGTATACAACATTACTTTGGTCTTTATGGAATTAAGAGGCCTTATTCCTTTACCAACTTTTTGAAGTGAATAATACTTCTCCCCGAGTTCTAGGTAGTAAAAATAAGTTGTAAACACTAATTTTCCGCGTGAATTTTGTCAATTCAAACTGTAGGTTTCAAATATATACCAATAAGCCCTGTTTTAGTTAGTAACATCAATAGTTTTTTTTTTTTTTTAACAACCAGCATTTTAAAAGGAATACGGCCTCTTAAAAAGGCAAATAAAAAAACTACTAACAATGTCACTACAACGTTATGATTTTCCTTACTGATTCTTTGTGGACCAAGGTAATGCCTGGTAAGGCATAAAATTGTGTACCTTCGGAATTGTGACCAAATGTCACATTGAGGTTTAAAAATTGGGCAAGTGCGAGTCCGACTCGCGCATGAAGGGTTCCGTACCATAAAACAGGTTTGTTGTATGGGAGCCCCCCTTAAATATTTATTTTATTTTTAGTATTTGTTGTTATAGCGGTAATAGAAATTTTAAAAACACAGGCGGTATTTAAAAAACACAGGGTTATTTATATCCCAATTCCTAGACCCTGATAGTCTACGTCATCGGAGAACACTACAAGAAAAATTACAAGAAGCTAGACAGCGCGGTCAACACGCAGTGCTGCGTCATAATAAATTATTCATTGACGGAACAGAATTAATTTTGGCAAAGCTACAATCCAACACACAGACTGCAGCTCAGATTACGTCTTCAACCAGCACAAACTCTCAGCCCGAACGCCAGTCTGAAGAACGATCATGTGACAAGATTTTGCAAGACACGCCGACTACAACAAAATTGACCTCCATGCCATCTCACAAAACTTTTCGTTCCTAAACTACAACGTTCAAGTATATTGTTCCAGAATATGTGTAGCATAAAGAATAAAATTCACCTCACCGAATCCCTTGTACACGACCTGTGTATTACCGAAACGTGGATCACAATGGCCAAACTAGACCTGTTAAAATTAGAAGGCTATAACTTAGCAACTTTTTATTGTAGATCTAACTACGAAGGAGGTGGTGTATGTATATTTCTGAAAGAAAACCTAAAATATATCGAGTTGGTAGAAATTAATATTTTATCTGTAGAATGTATTTTTGAAACCTGTGCAATCGAAATATGTAATCTTAATGTAGTTTTAGTTGTTGTATATTGGCCAAATAATACTCGAAGCCCTGACATATTTTATGAACAACTAAATAAACTCCTGTATCTACTACACAAGAAGTTCGATAAAAAAAATGTGATTATAGGAGGAGATTTAAATATTGACGTACTAAAAAAAACTATTCAGTCACAGAATTTATTAAATTTATTCAGGAAATGTAACTTTCATCAACATGTAAAAGAAGCGACTAGAGTTACACAACATTCAAAAACATGTTTAGATATTTTGTTCTCAAATTTTGATGTAAATAGTATCGATGTTGAGGTTATAGAACTCGGCTTCTCGGACCATAAAGCAGTTTTAGTCAAACAACAAATTATATCTGACAAAACAATTGATCAGCGTTGCAAATACTCATATTTGAAACGTTTTTTTCTCTGATAGTAACGTTGACACATTTAAAAAAGAATTACAAAACATTGACTGGACATCTATAATCAGCCCAAAAAATACACTGAATGAAAACTTTGACTGCTTCCATGACACTATAAAAATCCTTCTTGACCGATGCATCCCTAAAAGACAAATTAAACCAAAACCCACACCAAAGAGGCAGTGGCTAAGCCGTGGTCTAAAAGTCTCATGTTTACATAAACGTAATCTTAGAAAATTAGTAACTCAAACAAATGACCCAGTTTTAAAACAACATTTTAAATTTTACAGCAAAATTCTGAAACGATCTATTATAGTCTCTAAAAAAATTTACAACACAAAGAGAATCAATAGATCTTGCAATAAAATACGAACTGTATGGCAAATTGTCGGCGAGCACACCAATAAACAAAGGATAAAAAGTAGAAAAAACATAAGTTTAACAGTAAACGGTACAGAAGTAAATGACCCGCTATTAGTAACTAATACGTTTAACAATTTCTTTGCATCTGTGGGACTGAACACATCCAGCAGTAAACCGTGTGGACGTCCAGTCCTAAACCCCACTTTAAGTACATTTTTCTTATCACCCATAGACCGGTCTGAAGTGGAAAAAATTATGCACCAGATGAAAAATAAGACCAGTTTTGGAATCGATGACATTCCCCCTATCCTTGTAAAAAAGTGTGTAAACGAGCTCGCAACTCCGCTCTCGAATTTAATAAACCAATCTTTTTCGTCTGGAACGTTTCCTGAAAGATTAAAAACTTCTCTTATAAAACCAATCCCAAAAAAAGGCGACTTAACGCATCCAAAAAATTACCGTCCAATTGCTTTGCTCAGTACATTTTCAAAAATCTTTGAAGCCCTTATGGCGAAGCGTCTTAACTCTTTTTGTAACAAATTTAATATCTTCGACGAGAATCAATACGGCTTTAGAAAACAAAAATGTACAACTTTAACTGTGTATCAGTTCATTACAAAAATTCTAGAAATAATAGATAATAAAGAAAATGCATTCGGATTGTTACTAGACATGAGTAAAGCGTACGACCGAGTCCAACATGATATCCTTTTAAATAAGCTCTACGGGATAGGAATCCGCGGCGTCGCATACAATTGGTTTGCGTCTTACCTCGAAAACCGCCAACAAATTGTCGAAGTTGAGTTCTATGACGATGTAGCAAAAACTTTGAGAAGAGTCCGCTACTCTAAATTAAGCTCTGTCTGCTCAATCCCACAGGGAAGCGTGCTAGGATGCATTTTATATATCTTATATATCAACGACTTACCGAAAATACTTAATAATAATAATATTCAATCATTTCTTTACGCAGATGACATAACAATTATATTTTGCAGTGATAACAGTGAAAAGGTTACGAACACTCTAAACACCACCCTAAATACAGTCTTCCACTGGCTTGAAGATCATAATTTAATTTTGAACCTGAAAAAACCGAATTTAATTCAGTTTAGACCCCATCAAAGACTAGCTTTAGAAATCAACTATCAATACTGTAATGATAATGATCCAATACAACTTATGAGCACCTGCCCTCTATTAGGTTTACAAATTGACGAGCATATAAATTGGAAAGCTCACACTGAAAAAATAGCCGCTAAATTATCTAGATTCACATACGCCCTTAGACAAATAAAAATAAATACAGATTTAAAGACTGCAATTTGTGCGTACCATGCGTTTGCTCAAGCATGGTTACAATACGGAATAATATTGTGGGGCAATAGTGTAAATGTTAAGGAATTGTTTCTATTACAGAAGAGATGAATTAGAGTACTAGTAAACATAAAAAATGACGAGAGCTGTAGGCCACACTTCTCAAAGTTAAAAATGCTTACTCTTACATCATTATATATATATTAGAAAGCTGCAAGTTTGTTCGAAAACATATGAACCTATACAATAAACCTCAAACTTTGAACTCCCAATCACACAACTTGCGCCCCCGCAATAAACTGCTTCTACCAGTCCCTGCCGAGCTTCAAATGACAAGCAAAGGCCCCCATGCAATGTCAATTAAAATCTTTAATAAAATTCCCCAAGACATTTCGAAAATAGAAAATTATAGCACATATGTAACTAAGCTTAAAACGTATCTTATAAATAAATGTCCGTATTCAGTAGCAGAGTTCATGGAATATTCGTAAACATTTTGATAATAAATAAGGTAAGTAGGTATATTTCTAAGTACTCATGTAAGATATATAATTGTATAGAAATAGTTTAGCATAAGGCTAATATTGTTGCTATACCCTAGTAGGGTCCATGTTTGTACTTCCACAATAACAACATCTGTAATACGATGGTTTCGCAATAAAGAATCTGAATCTGAATCTGAATCTGAATCTGAATCTGAATCTGAATCTGAATCTGAATCTGAATCTGAATCTGAAATACATCATCTGTGAAAATTTTAACTGTCTAGCTATCACCGTTCTTGAGATACGGCCTGGTGACAGACGGACGGACGGACAGCGAAGTCTCAGTAATAGGGTCCCGTTTTTACCCTTTGAGTACGGAACCCTAAAAATGATATCTAAAGAAACGTAAAAATAAACAAAACGAAGGTTCTATCCAAATTACGTATGTATACAATTGGGAATAAATACTTAATACTTTGACGCGGTTGGCTCGGTTTGTAGTGCAGCTGCCTACAGAGCCGGCGGTCCTGGGTTCGAATCCCGGCCAGAGCAAATATTTGTGTGATGAACTCGAATATTTGTTCCTGGGTCATGGATGTTATCTACATATGTATTTTATACATCATGTATACCGTCGTCTAGTACCCATAGCACCAGCTTTGCTTACGATGGAACTAAATAGGTCGATAAGTGTAAAGATATTTATTTATTAATGTTCTCAAGGTACTTTACAATATAACGCTTTTGTATTTAACGACTTAATACTTAACCATTCGATTCGTAACTTCATGATGCATGAAATTGAAATAAATTACTACTTATCCGTCCACCGATCATTACACGACTGTTAACAGGAAGCCTTCAGTTATTAATAATGCAATATTAATATTTATTAGTTGAAATTATTTTATATTTTCTTGGTTATCACACATTTAACAGCGTTTTAGGTAATTATTTGAGCGTTTTAACCATCAAAAATTCTTCCGTTTATTTACTCTCAAAAAAAAAATCAAAAAAATTCAATATTATTTATTTGCAACTATTCTCCCGATAAAATTAAATAAACAGGTGCGAGTCCGACTCGCGCATGAAGGGTTCCGTACCATAAAACAAGTTTGTTGTATGGGAGCCCCCCTTAAATATTTATTTTATTTTATTTTTAGTATTTTTTGTTATAGCGGCAATAGAAATACATCATCTGTGAAAATTTCAGGTATCACCGTTCTTGAGACACAGCCTGGTGACAGACGGACGGACGGACGGACAGCGAAGTCTCAGTAATAGGGTCCCGTTTTTACCCTTTTACTGAGACTTCGCTTTTACAATTTCGAAAATATCTCAATTTCTGATTAAAATTAAAATATTCATTTCAAAAGTTCCTCACTGTCGGTGATTGGTCACAGCGCAGAAAATCGTACAGTAGGAGAATTTTATAACCAAGGCGGATTTACAACGGAAATTGTACTTCTGTACTCCTTGTGCGTTGTGACTGGCAACTTTTCCACAAGGTGACGTTGTTTCTAGCTAAAAATTTGGGGCTACGTTTCTTTCACATTTTTCTCAATATGTTCAAAACGAATATGTAAATAGGTATAATAAAATAAATAATGGTTTTGATATACGTGAAGCCGCATAACAAACTTATGTATGTGCGATACCTACATCTTCCATATACATATCACTACATAGTATAAAACAAAGTCGGTTCCTGCTGGCTGTCTGTCTGTCCCTATATTATGCTTAGATCTTTAAAAAAACGACCGATTCTGATGCGGTTTTTTTAAATAGACAGAGTGATTCAAGAGGGAGGTTTATATATATATGTTGGCGCGCTGTCATGCTCCATAATGCAGAGCCACAATGATTATTTTAGAATACTATTGAAAGCCACATAATATGAACTGGTGACGGCAGTGAGTGACGGTGGTGAGGAGTGTGAATGAATAAACGTTTATGATAACTACTTGGTGTTGTATTTCTCGTAAAAGTTCACAAAGGAATGAGCAGAGACGTCACTGCACGGTATTTAAGGACTATCAAAGTACCATTAAATGGAGGGGAGAAACAAGTAAGTGGTAGTCGTCAAGTAACTAGGTGTTAGTAACATTTTTAGTCTATTGACACACTGTGTAAATAATTTAACAATACTAATGTTGAATCTACTATTTCTTAAATTGCTATTATTAATTACAATATAACTCATGCACTTCACATGGACTAATAACTTATAACTAAATTATCAAGATACTCAATGATCTATTCAAATGTGCTTCTTAAGGCGCTATCATATATATAATAGACATGTTGACTAATTTTTTTTGAGGATGTCAATCGATTCTATTTTTTATTGTGATCAAATGTCTATATGGGACTGACTACACTTAAACTGCTCTAAAAGTCAGAAATGACCGTCAAAGTTCAACATTCCTACGTAGCGCTAAAAACGCTCCATACAAAACGCGTCAGGCTAGTGACGTCACAGGCCGGTATAGGTACCAATAATTGTATGGAAAAATTAAGAAATTTGGCATTTTCACCGTGAAAAAGTGCGTTTAAGTTCATAGTTGTCATACAATTATTGTTTCGTAAAATTATGAGGATTCTGAAAACATTCTCAAAATTAATTTTGGATTAAAAAAAAAAAAAACATAAAATTTGCGTACCTTTGAAGTCACATATTTCCAAAAAAGATATATGTTTCTGGATTTTTTTTCTTTGTTTCGTGATATATTTAGCTAATTTTATTCATATAACTACAGTACGCTGTAGAATTCAACATCAGTCAAATAGCCTATTATAGATTCATAATGTATCAGCATTGCACTCCTGCGAATCCGAGGCGGGGCGTTAGCCTTACATAAATAAATCAATATAATAATACAAAAACATATATACTTAAATAGATATAAGACATCCATGAACCAGGAACAAACATTCCATCTGACAAATTTTAGCCTCACTTGGGACTCGAACCCAGGATAACTGATTTGGTCTGTAGCTGCACAACCTCGGAACCAATCTCATTGTCAAAACCACACTCGCATAATTTTTACAGGTAAGTGTCAAGATTACTTCTCAATATTATTTACTGAAGCGCCGCCTGAAATGTTTACCCACAGACGCTCCCTCGCGAAAACGTCTTAATTCCATAGAAAATGCGTGGCGGTTACGCTCTTTCGATTTGCTTAATACATCGGCGCCCGCGCAGCCTGTAATGATACTATATAATCGGAGGTCTTTAGCGTCACGCAATAGCAATATAAAGTCAAAAGCAATCCTAATTCATATGTCATAGATATGATAATCGCATAACGTGTTTAGTAACCTTGTAGTACTTATTGATAGAAGCTGAAGTTATTGTTGTATTGATAGATATAGAGTTTATATTGGAGCATTACCACACGTTCTCATCTTCCGTCTCGACTGGTTGGACGGGAGGAAACGAGATGGATGGACATCTGATGGTTTTGTGAGTTGCGCTGAAGCCTTCAGGAAATGTAAAAAACTTAAGGAATGCCACTTATGTAAGTAAGTAAACACTTTATTGTACACGAAAATAGTTAAAAATACATCTATTACAAATAACATACGTTGCAAGGCGAACTTATCCCTATAAGGGACCTCTTCCAGGTAACCTTTGAGCAATTGAGTGAGTACGAGCATATAGACAAACTAACACCGTGTACAAAAAGGTATTAAAAATAATAAAACTATAAGTTACCTACACAAATCACTACCCTAAACTAACTAACCCTAAACTAACTAATCACTACACTAACCCTACGAAAATCAGTTTTCTGTGGAGATTTTGGAAATCATTATTTTAGGAAAACTTTTAGCAGCGCGATCCAGTATTAATATGGACGCGCGGCGCCAGCCTTTTAGCGCCATCTGTAGGTAAACATTTGTTTATCCACTCATCACGCCGATACGACGGGACAAATTTAAACTAATTTTGGTAATCCAAAGATGGTTATTGGATATTTTTTACGTGACCACGATAAAGAAGAACAATTACGCGGCCGAAGTTACATCCTCTAGTTACCAATGTATTATAAAAGTCTAATACTCAATTACTACAAATAGAGGAAAGCAATAAAAACCGATCGTGTCAAATGCCTTTTCTAAGTCACAAGGTTAAGGAAATATCATAACTTATTGAAACATTATACTTTGACACGGAAGACATAACCGTGGTCAGAATTTTCCGCTTCCAATGTTAAAGTATTATTTGAAAGCGCATTGCTATTGCATTTTCCACGTTGTGATAATTTTGTCCTAAAGTGGGATTCTACAAGTAAGACAACCGCATTGTAAGGCTTTTTTATACAATATAAGCTATATGGGTAATGTTGGGTGTGTAATAATTCATAGAACAACAAATGGTATAACGTTCATCACATCGAATAACATATAATATAATTTCAACACATAGAATCGATCAATTGTTAGAATTATCATTTCGTAGAAAATCTTATAACAACACTTGATATATTTTTTGTTTCGTATATAAACACTAAATATAATGAACACTTAATATAAAAAATAAAATAAATAAAATAAATATCGGACAACCTCACACAAATCGATCTAGTCCCAAATTAAGCTCAAGAAGGCTTGTGTTATGGGTACTAGACGACGATATACGTACTTATATAGATAAATATATACTTAAATACATAGAACAACCATGACCCAAGCACAAATATTCGAGTTCATCACACAAATATTTGCCCTGGCCGGGATTCGAACCCGGGACTGCCGGCTCAGTAGGCAGGTGTCTACAAACCGAGCCAAACCCGTCGTCGAATAATGAACATTTAATATAATAAACATTTAATAGAATAAACAAATAACATAATGCATACTTAATATAATGAACATTTCATACAATAAACATTTAATAGAATAAAGAAATAACATAATACACACTTAATATAAAGCTACGTAAATCTCGCTACGCTTCGCTCCCACCTGACCTTCTAACCTAACCCGGCCACGTCGGATCTGCTCTGGAAAGTTTTGGTCGCTCGTATGTTTTTTTTTTGCCTTAGCTCCGAACTTAATACTTTCCTGGAAGTGGTTGGGTGGATTTGTTCTTGTATGTAAACAGTGGGTGCGTAACGATGGCTATAACAACTTTTGATATAATTTCAGTCGGTATAACGCTCATTTGATATAATTATTGAATGATATAACAACACTTAATATATCAACATTTGATATAATTATTGTTTCATATACTGATCATTTTATCGAATAACATTTAATATAACATTCTTTAAGTATAATGCATATTTCGTGTAATGAATTTATGGTATAACGTTTATTTTATCTAACGTTCAAATGGCATAACGTATAGGGTACAGAGAAATAGGGGGGTGGGGGGCGAAGCCCCCACTTAAACCAAAAGTTCACTTAGAAACGTAGGTTAGGTTAGGTTAGGATAGAAAAGAAAAGGAAAAAAAGAGGAAAGAGGAAAAAAATAATAATAATAATAATAATAATAATTTTGAACTGCATCCCCCAGAAAAAATGGACTCCTACCAGAAAAATAGGTTAGGTACGAGCACTACACAAATGTTGTTATACCAAATGAACATTATACCATATGATGGTTATAGGAAATAAGTGTTATACCAAATGATAAGTATACGAAATAAAACGTTTATTATATCAAATGAGTCATTATACCATATGAAATTATCAAATGTTGTTATATCAAACATACTTATACCATTTATTTTTATATCGATCATTACACACCCGTAAACAGTAGGTATGAATACAACCAAAACTTCTTTCGGTACGCAAAAAAAAAATACCTCGAAGGCCCGGCGGGAGCTCGCTACGCTTCGCTCCCGCCTGACCTTCTAACCTAACCTGGCCACGTCGGATCTGCTCTGGAAGGTTTAGCTCGCTCGCTTCGCTCGCTCGCTTGTTCAAATTTTGTAATTTATGAATTCGAAAGTATATTATACGAAAAATACATTCTATTAAACGTACATTCTATGAAAAGTATATTCTATTAAACGTACATTCTATGGAAAGTACATTCTATTATACTTACATTCTATGAAATTATTGTTATAAGAAAAGTGCATTATATTAAACGTGCATTCTATGAAATGATTGTTATAAGAAATGACTTTCTATCAATTGTGCTTCTACGAAATAACGATATATGAAATAAGCATTCTATGAAACCTTGTTATACAAACTGAAAATTCTACCAAACGTATGTTCGGTCATATGAAAATATGTTAATTGTTTTTCTATGAAATGAGACGCACCCGGTAATGTTGTGTAACTCTATGAAAATATTTGTATGACATAGCGTGAAATTGGGCTTACCTGATCAGAATAACCACCTTTACCAACTCACGAAATTTTATCGAAATCAAAAATAAATAACCCGTTGGATATAGGTATTAGAAAATATTTACGATACTCGTATGCCGTTTACTAAGCCAGCGTAAACGGTGCCTAAACACTGGAATGAGCACGTTGGCTTAGGTTAGTCAGCTGTCAGCCGCAGGCGATGCAGTTTGGAAACCTATGCATTGATATTGTGTATCCTAATTAGATATTGTAGAATTCATTTCATAATAAAGAGTTTTTTGTTAACACCGAGTAAGTTAACAGCGGAACGCTGTTTGTCTCTAAAGTCACTAATGTAAAAAAAGAACGGGTTGCACTCCGGGAGGGCCGGCAGAAATTAACACTTAAAGATCAACTTTGTGCATTTTTGAATATTTTGGAATGGTTAGGGAATAATTTCGCACAAATTGTTTTATTTATCAGTATAAAAGTACCTACTAAGTATCATGTATGTGGTAAAATACAATATTCATTTATTGCGCTATCGTAGACAAATTGTCAATTTATATTATGTACATAAAAAAATTAACACTACAGAACTATTATAATTATTTTACATCAAAAAGTTTATTTCTCAGAAAAATCAACTTTCATCCATAATTTCAACGAATCTATCACCACCACCAATTTTCTTTTACCAGCATCATCATCGCCAATTACTAAAACTGATATAGGTAATAGGTTTATGGTAGCTGAAGTAAGAAACGAACAATTTTGATTTGAATCTATTTAAATGTCTTATAAAGACCGCATCAATACTAGTTTTGTACTTCGTTGTGCTAAGATTGCGATCATTTGACATCTTTAACCCAAATTCATTATTTCAAAATTCAATTAATGGTTAATTTTTATCGTCTGCAAAGTTTATGTTGAAATCTCCACTCAAAAATCATTGGCAAATTATCAAACCTTTTACTCCTAATATCAAGAACCAATGAGTCACGCGCGCATTGCTTTAATGTATTATTATAAATTGGGGAAGTGCGAGTCCGACTCGCGCATTAAGGGTTCCGTACCATAATCTATAACAAGTTTGTTGTATGGGAGCCCCCCTTAAATATTTATTTTATTTTATTTTTAGTATTTGTTGTTATAGCGGCAATAGAAATACATCATCTGTGAAAATTTCAACTGTCTAGCTATCACCGTTCTTGAGATACAGCCTGGTGACAGACGGCGGGAAGGACAGCGAAGTCTCAGTAGTTTTTGCATAATATAGCCTTTTGGCACACAGTGATGAAAGTTAAGTTTTATCCAATAAAATTTAGGTAGTATTTATTTCATACAGCATTCCGGTACACAATATTTTGATTTTTTTCGATGACATATCGCTTGACAATGCATAAAACGGTATTTGATGACAGCTCAAACCTGCTACTCTTCATGAAATGTCTAAATCGATTTGTTGAGCATGAAGTTTCTATGAAGATACTGGCTTGTGACGTCATAAAAATCAGTACCTAGTCAAAACACGTCTTCTTTTTAGTTTTTCTCCAATAAAAAATAAGTATCTGTCAAAAAAATCATTTTAGTCACAAGCTTTTAAAGCCGACTGTACTTTTCTTTGAATATCCATCAAATGCTCACAGAGATGATTCTGAAGACCCCAGACTCGGTAGGATTGATTTTTCTATTATAGAGTTCCTATGGCCACCCTACGGCTCCATCATCAGATCAGCCCCATGGTACCATATTATTGTATTGTCATCAAAGTTAAGTAAGTATGCAAAATTTCAGCTCAATCGGTTGACGATATCTGCTTTAAAATTGAGTTGCAAGATTCCACCCGAACAAACATACTTGTTACATACATACATTGCAAGTTAAATAAACGCTTTTAATAATATAATACCAAAAGTTAGTGGTAGTTTATTTGGTTCCGTGTATTTTTGAATTTTAATGATAAAATTTATTTTTACTATTTTCAAATAAGTATTGGCATATGAAAGCTGTTTGTAGCGCTATCCTAAGGCAATACCGCAGCATGCTAGGCCTCACTTCCATCTACGGCAGTGTGGAAAAAAACTGGAGATTAAATGATAAGTGTGATGTAATCCGAAACAGAGCCAAGCTGACGATACACTCCTTATAAAGGCTGACCTAACCGTTTGGCACTGTCACGGCCTCGCCTTAAGAGACCTTATTCCTATTACCTAAAATGTATTTTTTTCGTATTAAGACAAATATATTTTTACCAACTTTTTGAAGTGAATAATACTTTTCCCTGAGTTCTAGATAGTAACACAGTTAGCTATTTTCATGCTTTCATTGCGTGCAGTCGAAAATATGTTGAAAATAAAAACAGTTTTCTGCGTGAATTTTGTCAATTTCGAGTAGTTTTTAAACAAAGATTATCAATGAAAAATTCAAACTGTAGGTTTCAATTATATACCAATAAATTGCAGTAGCCCTGTTCTAAGCAACATTGATAATATGTTATAAAATATGTTTGATCATAGGGAAAAATGTATAAAACAATCAGCATTTCTGGACGAATAAGAAGCCTAACCTTTAGCTCGTTGCCGAACAGTGTGCTACGTTTACACGCTTGCCAAACCTCGGCAAGCCTACAGGACGCAGTTATATGTTAGAGTGGGCACGATGTAGTTCCGTCTCACTTTAACATATGACTGCGTCCTGCACGCTTGCCGAGGCTTGGCAAGCGTGTAAACGTAGCATTATATAATCTAACAAGCGCCGGTCGGCCCAGGGATAGTGGCTTTACAAACAGCTTTCATGGCAATCATGTGCATACGTCATATATTTGCATTATTAAACGTCAGTAGCGATTTATCAAGGATTTTTATTGAACTAAATTCAAAACATTGTTTACCGGAATGCTTCTCAATCCTTCGTTCTTCTTGCGAATTAAATACTGAATCCTATTGAAAAAAACTTGACTATCATCACTGTGAATACTTTGGGCTTTATTATGCAAAAATTACTTGAAATTTGCGAAATATTTAGTCGTGTTTCCTCTTTGTTTACGTAAGCGACATTCACTGACTATCAACGTCAGTTACCAAAAATTTGTCGTTGCCAGTAAAATTAATCAGGATCCCTAAAAGTCCGCGACATGTGGGCTGACAAACACCCCGTCGGGCTGTACCATGTACTGCAGTAGTTTACAGTGAAGATATGCACTAATGCGTAAACGATGTGTATGGAGAATTGTAGTTCTACAAAGTAACCGGTAGGGGGCGCTGTACTATTCTCCATACAAATTATTTACGCTGTCGTTAGCGAGTACGGTCACGGTAACTCATGGTAAAGGTACAAGCCTCAACCATACGCAAGCCCATACGGAAGCGGCTGCGACGTAAAGTAGAGTTTTTTATTAGGCGAACCAACTTGACAGTTCATTGCTCACGAATGTTGCCACAGTTTCGCTAGTGTTGTTAATATCGATATTTAAAAAAAACAGTTCATACCAGAGGTTTAGTTATATAAATAGCATTAAAATTACGTGTTTCATAAATTTTTCATTATTGTGTTTGAAATCTAACTAATAATTGTATTACACGAATCAATAATAAAAACACGGTTGGTATTAAAATACTTACATCGAACGAACTTTATTTTTAGGACATCGCTAAGAACGCTGTCTACCTTTTTGTCTTCTTGACAGTTCCACTATCGAATACACTGAAAACTGTACAGTGTACATTTGTAAACGAATATAAACCTTATTTCAACATAATTAAGGTCTATGGGTGTATTGTTAAGGTTATATCGACGTATTTATATCGACATAAACCAATCACATTTTTTTTTATATTTCTGACAACACTTTCAGCTGTCAAGTGAGTTCGCCTAATTAATAACTCGACTGTAGTGCCAGCGCAACGACGGCGGCGTGGCGTGACGTGACGTCGTCGCACGCGCTTGCGGCGAGGTGTCCACTTTTTAGCGTTCCGTACCCAAAGGGTATAAAGGGACCCTGTTACTAAGACCCCACTGTCCGTCCGTCTGTCTGACTGTCTGTCACCAGGCTGTATCTCATGAACCGGGGTAGCTAGAGAGTTGTTATTTATTGGTTTTGCCATTTTTTCCTCGATACTGTCACCAGGCTGTATCTCACGAACCGGGGCAGCTAGACTGTTGAAATTTTCACAGATGACGTATTTTCATTGCTCCTATAACAACAGACACTAGAAACAGAATAAAATTGTATATTTATGTGAACCTCATTTGTATCCGGCGTCACATTTACCAGGTGCAAATTTCACTAACATTTAATAAGGAATAAAAACACCACAAAATATAAAGTATATAACTAAACCTCAAGAAACTTATGATCTAATCAAACGTAACTGAAACTATTGGGACCTAAACTATATGTACAGTCAACTAATGTGATTTCTAGGCAGCTATAGAACCTTGTCACAGTGACAATAATATGAAATCACAAGCTGCTTTCATATTGGCGTTCACTGTGGCAAGGTACGAAATGGCCTAGGAATAATCAAATTGGTTGACTGTACCTATCTCCCCTAGGTCGCTACCATTGCGCACAAGCCGGCCGCGTTACCTCGCTGGATGGCAATGCCAATGCATTGGGCGAGGAACGAGCCAGCCCTACGGTCACCGGAGGACCGGATAAGCAAATATCTTAGCTTTTTGAAAAGCTTAGTTGCTTCCGGTCCCCACGCTCCTAGGGTCTCCACGGCAAACGCCGCAAATACGTAGCTATCACCGAGAGCTGCGTACTTGCGGCGCTTCGCTGTCTCTTCCGCGGCAGCCGCTCCACCTGCCCTCAACGACAGCGCTAGGGTATCCACACATGTGGCGTCCAATATAAGTGTTTTTACGGAACCCTCGATGCGCGATTCTGACTCCCACTTGGCCGGTTCTTTCCGTTGCTGTCATGGGTGACATCCACGCGCGGCCTCTCCGTCGACAGCTAGTTAACATTTTGATTTTAAAATGTTTAACTAATTTTGGAACCCCATCTGGACATCAAAAGATAGGATATTTTTTACCGACTACGCGGATTAAGTTGCATCCTGCATCACGTATGAAGATTTTTTCTGAAATCTCAGCCCTCTCCGTAAAGAATTAGTTGTCATACAATTTTAGAATTTTATTTTTAGTATGGGAAAAATCCGGTTATTAACCCGGTTATTTTCATACAAAAACGGTTTACAGTTGCATTCCCTAGTTTTATAATAGTACAGATATCTGTACACACGTATGTAGGCATATTGCCACTCGACTAAAAAGTTTTACTACTTCATATGCTTTGTATATCAGATAAGAAGCTTGCCCCTACTTGAACTATAAATAAACATATGAAAAGTAACTCGAGAACTCAAGCTGCGGCTAATAAGCAACCCACTATTGTACCGATCCTTTTGAATTTAATTTTATGTCTATACCCATCTTTTAAATAAAACACTTTAAACTGATTATATCGCGTATATTAATTATTTGAGCCTCCCTGACGTTTCGGTACTTTTACAGATACCGTTGTGAGGAGGCCAAAGTTTGACTGAGAAAAACACAATTTTACTCTGTCAGTTACATTTGTGCAAACTACCCATTTTATAAATTGAATTTAAAATAAAGGTGTATATACACACGTGCCAGAAGGGCCTTTATTATTTTATTTTAAATATCTCCCAACGGTTCACTATAAGGCTTACTGAGGAGAATGAACCGCCGAAAGAAAACTCCGAGATTGCCTTATTACTATGATATACTTTTAAACACAACGGTGTAGCTGTAAAGCTACCGAAACGTCAGGGAGGCCCAAATAATTAATATACGTGATAACCGTTTAACCTTTTTAACGCTTTTCTCCAATGTCAAAATGTGGCTTATACGCAAATAGTTGAAAAAAGAACAAGCGTAAATATACCTTATCTGTCAGCAGTAAAATTGCTTTGACAACGTCCGCCATTACCCCTTTAGTGGTCGTTGGCGTGGCAGACAAGACAGCACACGACCACTTTAGTGGCTCTTGGCGTTCAAAGGGTTAAAAATTACTATAACAAGTTCAGATACTATAGGTAAAAGGACCTACATTACTTAGCAGCGACCAAAATCAGGGATGTTATTGTTATTTCATAAAAGTACTATTCAGTACTGTTATGATTATAAAATAACAGACGGGGCATATGCCCCGCGTGCACACCTTAACAGTATCAAATGGGTCATTGTCAGTTCAAAAAACTAAATTTGTCCCTTCGGTGGTCAAAAGTCAAGAGCTTGTTATGAATCTAGGTTATGTTGCTATTACATTGGATTACAGAAGAGGGAACGTTCTTTATTCTCACAGGCATTTAATCAGAAAATTAGGCCCTGGAATCCTTAATTTCGCAAATGTCCACCGGAAAGACGCGCACCTAAATCTGACAATGACCCAAATATGACTGTTAACTTCTAGCCCCTAGCAATCTCTCCTAACTCAGCTAGGCATTGTGGCATTCCCAATTTGGTTTATTATGTAGTATGGTATTTGATATACAGGGTGATCAATTGGGTCAGTAAGGAAGAATACGAAAACTATAAGAGATGAGGAAATCTGTTCTTAGGAACTACGGCGTCGATTTTAGATTTAATAGAATCTGTTTTTTTTTTTTTTTTATAAGTCTCATTCTTAACCGGGAATTGTACATGGTTAAAATTCTGTAAGTAATTGCTTGTCGTATTGTAATCTTTACAGCGGCTTTTGACCGGGTTATTATGAAAATATGTATGACTATGAGATTTATAAAAAAATAAAGATGCAGTTTTTATTTACTCTAACATCGACGCCATGGTTCCTAAGAACAGATTTTCCTATCTCTTAATATTTTGTGACTTCTCCATACTATTTGGATTGATCACCCGGTATAGGTACTTCTAAGTACCTACCTAGTATAAAAATTGCATGGTATTTTCGCGATCTGGAATATTAAGCTAATTTTCTGATGAATCAATAAGCTATTTATTATGATGTCTAAACGCTGGAATAGTATGAAAGCTATAAGAACAACACAAACTATAACAAAAATCTTTCGCTTTAGTATGTCTGGATGTTCGGATTTCCGGCTGTCCTCGGCTAGAGAGCGCATTTCTGAACCGATTCTCATGAAATATTCAGGGTAGCTATCTGCCCCAACGGCCATCGGTTCTACGAGCGATGTGCCCCACCCATTATTAGATAACAACCAACAATTATCGTTTTAAGTAACGACTTAAACTAAGTCTACGAGCACGCATAATATTTCGATCATCTCTTGAGGTGCCTTAGATGTTAAGCGAGCGGTTTGGTTTCCTCAATAATTAGACGACGCGTTTGGCTCGGTTTGTAGACACCTGCCTACTGAGTCGGCGGTCCCGGGTTCGAATCCCGGCTGCCTTAGATGTTAAGCGAGCGGTTTGGTTTCCTCAATAATTAGACGACGCGTTTGGCTCGGTTTGTAGACACCTGCCTACTGAGTCGGCGGTCCCGGGTTCGAATCCCGGCCGGGGCAAATATTTGTGCAAATATTTGTTCTTGGGTCATGGATGTTATCTATATATGTATTTATATATTATGTATATCGTCGTCTAGTACCTACCCATAGTACAAGCTTTGCTTAGTTTGGGACTAGGTCGATTTGTGTAAGATTGTCCCTTAATATTTATTTATTATTTATTTATTTAAAAAATTAAAAATAACATACATCTTGGTTGAAGATTAACTTCTGCGTTATTAGTTATTACATATATAAATAACATGTGGGTCCTGTAACAGGAGCAGAAATTAAAACATAGATTTCATAAAATTAATACTTTTCAAACTGAACAATATCTATTCAGTTTTTTTTTTAATACTGTTTTCAAATGTTCATTATTTCAAACAAAGTAAATAGCATTTTCAATGCACGACGTCCAACATTGGCATCCACTTAGCATTGACATTGACATAGCTGTAATTTTACTAAATATCAAATGTTTCGCAATACATCGCTTCTTTGAATAAACTTTATTTTACAGGTTTACATTATAAATTAGTTATTTTTAAAAGTTGTTTAATAAAATGTTGTATTGTTTGAGTGGTAGAATCTATGTTTTAATTTATTGCTCCTGTTACAGAGCCCACCCGGTATACTATTAAACAATTCTAGATTTGTATCGAAAATCAGTTTTTTCTATAGCTAGTTTTCATTATTTCAGGAAAAATCTTAATAGTGTGATGCAGGATCGTCATTTTTTATGTCAGTCTGTCGCCACCTGATGGGGCAAAATTTCCTTTGTCCTCAAGTCACGCCGATACGGCTGGACAAATTTTAACCAATTTTGGCACAGGGATAGCTGCGACAATGCGGTTGGCGCAGTGGTTAAGCAACTGCCTACTGAGCCGACGGTCCCGGGTTCGAATCCCGGCAAGGGCAAATATTTGTGTGATGAACTCGAATATTTGTGCCTGGGCCATGGATGGTATTTGTATTTAAGTATGTATTTCTGTTGGTCGTCTAGTGTCCATAACACAAGCCTACTAGAGCTTACTAAATAGAGACTTGGGACTAGATTGATTTGTGTGAGGTTGTCCGATATTTATTTATTTAGAGCTGGACATCCGAGATGGTTATAAGATACTTTTTCTCTCGACTTACGCACGTACGTAGTTGCAGGCAACTTCTAGTTATATATGTATACCTAATATACATATCTAATTGCGTTAATATTAGTTATTGCTTTCACAGGAATATAGAGCCAAGTAACTATTAAACATAAATAATAAATGACAACGAATGACTTTAACAAAATAACCGACTTTAACGAAGTCAACGGAAAAAAATGTATTTCCTAGGACAAATTAACGAGTTACTACAAAAACACATCGAAATTAATTTAGATGAGCACAAGTCAAGCAAATTACCAGCCACCGGACAAAACGACACCATAGTTTTATTTTCACAACTAGCTAATTATACATTTATGAAACATGTAATGTCTCATGAGTCATGACACTTTATACTCTCGCGGTTTGTACACATAATTAATATCGCGGTACACCCGTTATAATTTCTGTTAATTATGTAACGTCTCATTGTTTTATTATTTATTTATTTTATTAGATGTTTATTAGAAACTTTACAATTTCCTTAAATCAAAATACATTGTCCCACAAAACCAAAGGCTGCTTTGACTGTGGAATCTCTGTTAGGGAATCTCTATTTTAGGTACAAAGTATGTATTACAGTATTAGTGCGAAAAAGTGTTTATTTAACATGCTATTGAACTTCTTTTTGTTTGGCTCTCGTCTTATTTCTCTGGTAAACTATTGATTAGGTACGGGGTGCGTTTCTTTAGGGTTCTATCCCCAAAGTAATTGTTTACCCTTGGTACCAATAGTTTTCCGGAAGTCATAGACTTGGTGTTATGGATATGTTGTACAGGTTGGATTATGGATGCTTCTGTGCTATAATAATAATCAAATCAACCTAGTCCCAAATTAAGCTCAAGAAGGCTTGTGTTATGGGTACTAGGCGACGATATTCATACTTATATAGATAAATAAATACTTAAATACATAGAACATCCATGACCCAGGCACAAATATTCGTGTTCATCACACAAATATTTGTCCTTGCCGGGATTCGAACCCGGGACCGTCGGCTCAGTAGGCAGTTGCTTAACCACTGCGCCAACCGCGTCGTCAAATGCTATGCTCTTGGGGGCTATGGTTATGCATGGCAAGAAGGTATTTATGTTTTAAGCTTATTGCAAATTTTATAAAGTTATTTTTATGTGGATATATCATATTATTTTTACTGTCTTCTAATGGGTTCAGAATTTTTCGAATCGGTTTATAAATGACGGATTTCTTAGGCTACAAACTAAAAAACAAAAAAACATTCTAATTGAGTAATTTCTTTCTCTTTTTTGAAGTCTTTTTAAAAACACAATCAAACTTAGACCAGTCTCCTTTGCTGATGCTTTATTGCTACTTTATAAAAGTATCATAATTTAATTAATTGGCTGATTTATTGATCGAATTTGA
Source organism: Apotomis turbidana (assembly GCA_905147355.2). Lineage (NCBI taxonomy): Eukaryota > Metazoa > Arthropoda > Insecta > Lepidoptera > Tortricidae > Apotomis > Apotomis turbidana. The sequence goes on from LR990280.1 coordinate 2,587,985, forward strand.
ATTAAATATTTATGTATACCAACGTAGCAGCTTATTACAGCTGGTGTAAGCGCACTATAAGCGCTAATAAAGCCAGTGTGCTATTGTGTAACTTTCTAAGGACTATTTATATCTAAATAACATCAAACCTCTTTCCCAGCTAGTTCACCCGTTCCCGAGAATTCCGGAAATCGTCTTGAGAACGTTCTCCTTCCGTATAAATCAGGAAATGTTCACTAGAACGGCACATCTCTATTCACAGCTTACCTCCAAATCTGACCATCACGCGCCATAACTGTAGGGTGTTTCTCATGATTGTTTGGACTGCCAGCACAACTAAGGTCTCTTTATGGAGGATATATTCACGAAAAGCCATACAAATTCGAGTACAAAATCTTCTCAAACATTGGCACCAAGTCTGAAGCTGCATGGAATTATGCTGTTCCCAGAGTAAGCAATTACTATGGGGAGGCTCCTCGAAAAGCGCTTACTATACTTACTTAACGCCTTACGTGCGACCATAAAAAAAGCCTTACCAAAATACTACCTCGACTGTATTTCATTTATTTAAATTTCTACTATATCTTGTTATTAATAAAGATTTCTATAGATATATTATAATATTGTATACATAGACTCATGGATGCCACAGTGAAACCGTGAAAACAGTACTTTGGGATGATGTACCTAGTGATATGTACTTGACATTTGAATAAATATATATATAAACTAGCTGCGCCCGCAGCTCCGCCCGCGTGGAATTCGGTGTGTCAGTAAGCTGCTAATACCTCACCGTTTAAACCTTCCCTGGACCACGACAAACACTTCAAAACCAAAATCACCTAAATCTGCCCAGCCGTTATCGAGTTATAGCGAGACAAACGAACAGCAATTGATTTTTATATATGCATAATTTATAAATTATAAATAAAAATAGATAACCCGCATATGGCTTTCGAGTCTTCAATGAAGCCGTCAAAAGACTCAAAAGAGAGAGCCATGGTTGTGACAGCGGTTCGAACGCTCATGAGAATCACCCAGAGTACCTATCTAGAAACAGTGTCGTCAACTCAGCTGTGACTAAACGCAAACAATACTAGAGATTCGGCAGAACTCACTTCAGGGACTTCCAACTCCCTCGCGGACGCATCAAATACAACTCTAACTTTTCTCACTAAGGCTACAACGACCGCATTTCAAGTGTGGCGTTTAGAGATCGCTCTGCACGCTTTTCATTACCAACCGTGGGTTTAAACGAAAACGGCGGTAAATATTTCAATATCTAATAGCGATACTATTGAATACAGCCTGCTTTAAACCACTCGTAATTATATTTTAGATATATATTTATATTTGGCGTAATTCGTTAACGGGTGGCCCGTTCAGCGTCTGTCATACCTGCGTGTCCCGATGGTCAGATAAGCCGAACAAATAGAATTTAGGTTGTTCCAAGCGCACTGCACCCGCGTCGCGTGCGAACGCTCGCACTATCCGACGGCCACTGATAACACTGATAACTACCTGAATAACGTAGCCGCTATCTCTTTCCCACTTGAAAGCCTCTAATAAAGAAAAACAAGGATGTCGCATCGATGGGACGTCGGCGCCCGCGACTGTGACGTCATGCATACGTAACTGTATCACTCGATACGAATACAACAAGGTTGTATGGAGGTTGATTGGCGTTTTGGACGTTTTGGGTTTGGATTTGGTGTATCTGTTTGACCGATGGCTATGGCCGGCGCGTGGTTTTGTTGATTGCTTTAGTTATCATGCTTTAGTTTCATACAAATAATTGTTTGTATGTAAGTTATTGCCAAGTCTCGACAAGCGTACAGGATGCAGTTATGTTAGTGAGCACGAAGTAGGTAGTTCCGTCTCACTCAACATATAACTGCATCCTGCCGGCTTGGCAAGGATGTAGCCTTGGCATTAGTGTTGAAGAAAGTATTTCATTTAGGCATGAATTGGATTAAGTACGTCTTTTTATATATTTTTATGACCACGCCCTCATTTTTGAATCATATAAAATAAAGATGAAACGTAACTTACGGATTTTTAACCCACGAGGAAAAAAGAGTGGTGTTATAAGTTTTATCTACCCAAATATCATAAACCCTCCATGATGCGTTCAAGAACCGCACATTATGACCAACATAAAAATAATCTGTTTTGTTAGAACAAATTTCTTATCTGTGAAAATGTTATTATTACCAATTATTACTAATTAATAACATCGATTTCGATAATATTATATCATTCAAATTTCGAACATCTCTGAAAACCAAAGAAATTTGGTTTGACCTCTATTCTAATATCAGTCGAGATGACTTTTAGTTCGAAATGAATTGTCAATTTGCCTTAACGATATGGTAGTTCGGGCCCACTCTAGTTTGTCTCTGAATTAAAAAAAACTATGACAGCTGCCAGAAAAGAAAAGAAAAGTTTTCATTGCCGCCATTACCGGTTAGAATTTGTTTTAATGCATAAAATTGATCGATTTGTTGAATATCAACCATAATCATAAAATGAGCTATCAAGATGATATAGATATTTCGGCGACGCCTCCTGATATCCGTAACAAAGCACCTAACGTCATTAATTACTTATTACCAGCTAAGTCAAAGAAACAGTAGGTATGGTGGTCATAATATGCGGCTCCTGAATGCATCATGGAGGCTTATGATATGTGAGTAGATAAAGTAGTGTATGTAACTATACATAATAAGGCATTAAACACTCGTGTGATGTTATAATGACACTCGCCTTCGGCTCGTGTCATAAACCCACACTCGTGATTAATGCCCTTCATTATGTACAGTCACATAAACTACTATAACATATTATTGTGTATTCTGTGTATTTATGTATCTATGTATCTGTCTGTTTCGTAGCTCCCACGGATGGACCGATTTGAGTGCGAATCGAAAGACTTGTCCGTCGAGATGGTTCTTAGCTAACTGGCTATGTTTGGTTGAAATAGGACCAGTAGTTTCCAAGATATTCAGCTTTTATTGGCACAAGTGACAAGATCTCAGCCAATATTGAATCTAAGAATTCCTTGTAGTTTTGTTCAGTTATAGTAGCATTTTCTATATCATTCATTGAATGAGCGACTCATGATGACCAGCTGCTTAATGTGGGGTGATTTTTTATTTTTTATTTAGGTTATTATCATTAAAATTTATCTAAAGTACGCAATGTATTTTTTACAAGCATGTATTTAACTAACAATGTATGTATGTGTATATGTCTGTTCGGGTGGAATCTTGCAACTAAATTTTCAAGCAGATATCTTCAACCGATTGAGCCGAAGTTTGTTTCTCAATATTTTCCTAAGTTTCCGCAACGGTCACATATCTAAATATGGCATATATGGCATACTCGTATATGTATGTATATCTGGCACTGGCACACGTTTATTTTTAATTCACTTTCCATCAGGTGATACCGAGGTCAATCGCCGGTCAGTTTGTGAATTTAAAGCCTGACCAGAAATATAATACTAATTTCTTACACTGGCAATGATTTTATGATGGTTTGTCAACAATGTATATGTCATTCGAAGTGATTTCTTTAAAAGAAAAATATTTAAAATTATCCAAAGAAAATGCAGAAAATCATTCACAGTCGTGAACTTAAGATTATAAGTTAAGTGTACATGTATTTACTACACGAAAAACACTCAGGAAAAGAATGCATTCCATTCCATTAAATGATATTACGAGGCTAACATAGTGGAACTGACAGGTATTTAAAACTAATGTAATTTTAGTGGATTGCGATTGGTTTCAAAATTGTTGCCATATAAATCTTATAAATAGCGCCCTCTTGACAATCCTCATATATTTCTGGTCAGGCTTTAAAAAAATATATCATCATCATATATTGAAGAGCTAAGCTCTTGTCGGTGGAGTGAGTTCCAGCTTATTCTACATTCCGCCTTCTCTTTTACATCTTTATACAATGAAACATTTATTTTTTCCTTTATTTGCTCCATATATGTCCTTCTCGGTCTTCCCCTCTTCCTTTTCCCTTCTATTTTTCCTTCTGTAATATAGTCTTCATGTAATTATCGTGACGCAAGAGATGACCTAACATTTTTCCTCTCCTGCTCTCAATTATTTTCAATAAAGATCTTTTTTCGTTAACTATATTGAAAACTTCCAGATTACTTTTCTTTTCTGTCCAACTGATCTTTTCCATCCTCCTCCAACACCACATTTCGAACGCTTCCAATCTCTCTCTGTGTCTTTGAGTCATGGTCCACGTTTCGCAGCCGTAGAGGGCTATAAAAAAAATATAAAATATAGTTTATGTCGTTTGCATACATGTAACTTTGACAGAGAAAAATAGTGTTTTTCTCAGTCCACCTTTGACAACAGTAACTGGAAAGGTACCAATACGTCAGGGAGGCTCAAATTATTAATATACGCGATATAATCTGTTTAACTTGTTATATTTAAATAAATGTTTCTCATTCCATCCGAGACCGTGTTCTATGATTAAGATTCACTTTTGGTCAAAAAAATCGAAGTCTGTTTTGCATCCCTTTTGCTTTAGATGGACCGCTATACCAGTGAGCGAGACCACGCTTAACGCGCACCGCTGTCGCGCAAGGTCGTGACATCTCAGTGCACTTAATACTTTGTATTTTTTCTTATATGGGATTCTTAAATGGAAAAAATTACTTTCAGCAATTACGAAACGAACCCGTGAAGTCTAGAAATCTTAAAGCCAACTAGTGTTATTATGTATTTGCTTACAGCTTAGAATCAGGCGCTAGGACCTGAATTGACCTCAATTATTGATCTAATTTTAACATACAACTGTGCCATAAAACTTTAAACGTATTGGTCACAGCAATTTTTGAAACAAGATTGCTGACTTGAAATTAAATGAAAATTAAAAATTGTTCTATAAAACTATTGAAACAAACTATACATTATATAAATAAAACGATTTAAATAGATTGTATCGCGTAGGTATATTAATTATTTGAGACTGACGTTTCGGTAACTTTAACGTTTTATTAAATACTATTGCAACGCTATATCCCTGCATTTTAAATCTGTAATATCTTCGAAAATATTCATTTAAATTACATGCTAGTACATTATTTTGATCCATCTCGTAGGGGTCAGCCAGCGTTTGTAATGGAAGCGCAAAAAAATGGGTTTATTTACGACATCACATTAAAAACCTCTAAAATTATCCGTGTTTCTCTATACATAATAAACCTCCTCTTCAATCACGCTATCTATATAAAAAAACCTCATCAAAATCCGTTGCGTAGTTTTTAAGATCTAAGCATACATAGGGACAGACAGACAGACAGACAGCGGGAACCGACTTTGTTTTATAATATGTAGTGATGACGATGTGACAGTCGCGGAAACCGAAGAAAATAAAAAACACATAGTTACCGAAAGGTGAGGCTATTTGGAATGCAAGGGGTTATTTGGTAGATCCTATCACCCGCGAATTTAAAATAAATTTACGCAACGCACCATATTTTGACTCCTGAGATCTGCTGGTTGGGAACCATTATATAAATAAATAAATACTAAATTTATTCACGTCATAATGGGTTAAGGGACAATCTTACACAAGTCGAACTAGTCCCAAACTAAGCAAAGCTTGTAGGGGTAAAACGTGCCGCGAAGTTGAAACTTGAAAGTAGAGTGGTAGAGTGGTAGATAAACCGAGTTAATATTTCCGATTGCTAAAATAGATGGCGTTCTGAATTATCAACTCAATAAAGTATACCTAATTTGAGTATAGTGAAAATAAACTTTATGATTGAAACCATCACTGGACACACATTCAAAAATACGCAGAACCAAATAAACTACCACTAACTTTGGAACGTTATAAGATTTTATTGGAGAAAAAGTAAAAAGAAGGCGTGTTTTGACAAATTCTTATGACGTCACGAGCTAGTATCTTCATAGAATTTTCATACTATCAAATGATTTAAACATTTCATAAAGAGTAGCTGATTTGAGCTGTCATCAAACACCGTATAGTCTTTGTTTGGCGATCAAGTAGTTATTATTTTTTTACATTTAAATCAGGGATATATTCGTATAGGTACTGCATAGGTTTTATCAATCTTCCAAATTATTTTCACTGACTGCCGCCAACGCCATCTATTGGATCACGGCGAATTCCTTGACAGTTCTAAAAGTGCCCGAATTTAGCAGTTTAAAATTAGCAGCAGTGGGAGCCGGCGTAGCTGTGAGTGCGTCTGCGCAACGATAAAAACAGGTACCACTTTACCGATTTAAGAGAAATACAAGGAATTTATTCTGATATTAGGCCCCTAGGGTACTTTTACGAGACTAAATCTACTGAAGATTCCTTAAAGATAACACTATTGAGAATAAAGCCGAAAGGAACTCTATAGTCAACATTATTTTGGTAAAAATGTACGTATTACGATTATATTAAGCTTTTAACCTATCTTAAGTGATCATAGCGATATCTTAGAGGACAATCGTATGAACTTTTCGGAAAAAATCGGTGTAATTAAGACGTTAGTGCACAACTCTATGTGGTTTAAATTTCATTGACAAAATAAATGAATCAAAACTTTCAATTTCATAGTTCTTATTAACCTTTATAGTATTTGTATAGCTAAAGGTATCAATTGAAAATAAGCTCAGTAATTGGATTTTCTTAGCAAAATATACGTACAATATAATATGTGATCGCGATCAACTTACACTCAGGCTTAAGAGGCCTTATTCCTATTTAAAAAATTTTTTTTTCATATTATGGCTAATATACTGATAATTTCCAAATTCCACCAACTTTTTGAAGTGAATAACACTTTTCCCCGAGTTCTAGGTAGTAACATAGCTATTTCATGCCTTCATTGCGTGCAGTCGAAAATAAGTTGAAAACCATAATTATCTTTATTTTTGATATTTTTGAAACAAAAATTTTCGATGAAAAATTTAGTGTAGGTTTCAAATATATCAATAAATCCCATTAGCCCTGTTCTAGGTAGTGATATCAATAATATGTTAAGAAACATGTTTGATCATAGAGAAAAATGTCTAAAACAATCAATGTTTTAAAAGTAATAAGGCCTCTTAACGTATAAAAAAGATACGGCCGTTTATGCCGCAAAAGACGTACATTTTGAAACTCATGGGTAATATAATAGAGCATTTCCCGTTGACTTAGAACTATGAAATTTAGCAAGTAATACCGTCATAAAGTGGAAGTATAGAGATAAATCAGAAACTATAGATTTGTCGTTAAATCATAATTATAAAATAAAGTCTTTATTTAATGTACTTACGTAAAACAGTTTTCCAACGGAAAAGTTAAATTTTGTCGCTACAGTAAAACAGCTGTATGCTACAACAAAAGGTTGCTTTCCCGGCGAGGCGCCTGAAATGCTGGTTGAAATAATTAAATGCTGCCTACGCCCCTCGCACGCGAAATGTGAGGCTTCCAATGGAACACAATGTCAATATTTCTTAGCATATTTGAGAAAATCATAAACGCATTATACGAGTACAATAACTTAGTTCTTTGAACAATCAGTTTTTTGAACAACAATGGCTTTGTATTAACTTTCTACATGCGGCATATAAGCATATAAACGCGGTGCGCCTCGTGTTTACAGTTTTATAAGGATTCTCGTGCTAAAAAAATTACCATTGTCAAAGAGGTTTATATAAAAGGTGGCCATGGGCCCTTGTACATAAACAACTTGCACAACGTTCACAGCGGGGGAGCTAACAATTCTGAAAAGTCTGTTTTGTGGTAAAAATAATTATTTTTTTCTCTCCCAGTGCCATTTATGTATTAACCCATTCATTGCCGAGGACGCGAATTCGCGTCCCATGTATGTGCAATTGTAATGCCGAGGACGCGATTTCGCGTCCTCGAGTTATTTGTTTTTTTTTTTCTAGAAAACAAGTGTACTTAAATGCTGATACCAAAATGTTACTTTATTTATGAAGGATAATAATTATACTGTTGCTGGTTATTGGATTCCGTGCATTTGTAATTTTCATAATTCTTATCTCGGATGCCGAAGACGCGAATTCGCGTCCCATGTATGTGTAATCGTAATGCCGAAAACGCGAAATTGCGTCCTTGACAACGTAATGCCGCGGACGCTAATTCGCGTCCTTGACAACGTAATGCCGCGGACGCGAATTCGCGTCCTTGAAATGGGTTAACCTAATGCCGCGGACGCGAATTCGCGTCGTTGCTTGGAAGGCGGCACTGCGTGATGAGTAAAAATATGAGGCGTCGGCAATGAATATGTGTAATCGTAATGCCGAGGACGCGATTTCGCGTCCTCGAGTTATTTGTTTTTTTTTGCTAGAAAACAAGTGTACTTAAATGCTGATACCAAAATGTTACTTTATTTATGAAGGATAATAATTATACTGTTGCTGGTTATTGGATTCCGTGCATTTGTAATTTTCATAATTCTTATCTCGGATGCCGAAGACGCGAATTCGCGTCCCATGTATGTGTAATCGTAATGCCGAAAACGCGAAATTGCGTCCTTGACAACGTAATGCCGCGGACGCTAATTCGCGTCCTTGACAACGTAATGCCGCGGACGCGAATTCGCGTCCTTGAAATGGGTTAACCTAATGCCGCGGACGCGAATTCGCGTCGTTGCTTGGAAGGCGGCACTGCGTGATGAGTAAAAATATGAGGCGTCGGCAATGAATATGTGTAATCGTAATGCCGAGGACGCGATTTCGCGTCCTCGAGTTATTTGTTTTTTTTTGCTAGAAAACAAGTGTACTTAAATGCTGATACCAAAATGTTACTTTATTTATGAAGGATAATAATTATACTGTTGCTGGTTATTGGATTCCGTGCATTTGTAATTTTCATAATTCTTATCTCGGATGCCGAAGACGCGAATTCGCGTCCCATGTATGTGTAATCGTAATGCCGAAAACGCGAAATTGCGTCCTTGACAACGTAATGCCGCGGACGCTAATTCGCGTCCTTGACAACGTAATGCCGCGGACGCGAATTCGCGTCCTTGAAATGGGTTAACCTAATGCCGCGGACGCGAATTTGCGTCGTCGCTTGGAAGGCGGCACTGCGTGATGAGTAAAAATATGAGGCGTCGGCAATGAATGGGTTAAGAACAAGAGACGATAGCACTTTCAGCGACAACGTTTCCTAACTAAAAATACATACGGGTAAGCTTAAGTATTAATCCCATCAAAAACATAAATGTTAAATTAGAGCCAAGTTCTCGCATGCCACGTTGTCGACTTCGCCGACAAAACAATTGAGATCTATATGGGCGCCAAGTTCTTTGCCCTAAATTTTTTAGATACAAGGACATGCGACATACTCAATGCATTTATTTTACATGGGGAGTAATTCAATATCAAGACTGGACTTGGCTAGTTTTTACATATAAATTTATATTATATTTGTCTAATCATTAACCTATTTTCGTAAAGGTATGTACGCAAGTTAGTGTACGTCCTGTTACTTATACTGTTAGCTTGATTAATAAACTATGTTACTTTGATAAAATGAAGTCAGTTTGTGAAAACTAGCCAAGTCAAATCTTGATATTGAATTACACCCCAAGTAAAATAAATGCATTGAGTATGTCGCATGTCCTTGTATCTAAAAAATTTAGGGCAAAGAACTTGGCGCCCATATAGATCTCAATTGTTTTGTCGGCGAAGTCGACAACGTGGCATGCGAGAACTTGGCTCTAATTTAACATTTATGCTTTTGATGGGATATCATTACTTTTTGTACATAAATTATTATGATGTGTTAATTATTTAATCATTACTTGTGTGTGTGCTATTCTAGTACATCTTTTAAACAAACAAAGAATTTTCCAAATCGGTTAGTGTTGGATTCTTGTGTGTGTGTGTGTGTGTGTGTGTGTGTGAGAGAGAGAGAGAGAAAGAGTGTGAGCTATGCTAATACATCTTTAAAACAAAGAAAGAATTTTCCAAATCGGTTAATAAATGACGGAGTTCTGAGGCAAGAAGCATAAATAATAATAATAATTAAAAAAGGAAATAAAAAACACTGTTTTCGATTTTTTTATGTGTACACACACAATTACCAAGCTGAATGCCAAATTTCACCTTTCTAGGTTACCTGGAAGTGGGTTAGGTTTTTGATTACTAGTCAGTCAGTCAGTCAGTCAGTCAGTGATAAAAATACCGTTTTTTGGACTTTAATATCTCAATACCTATTTCACCTATATTTATGAAATTTGGGGTTCTAGTTGTTCTAAAGGATCTAAATACATAAGCCAAATTTCATGTTTTTATGTTAAATAGATTTGGAGTTATTGAGGGATCAAAAGTGGCTCCAAACGGTTCGTGTAATATAACACACGGCTGCTGCTCGCCAGTTCTTGGGGTGAACTTGGCTGGACACGCTGCCGCGTGTCTAGATCATCTTTTCTGTCATACCAGTACATTTTAGTAGTAGTTTATGCAACTGCTACATAATGAGAGGTCTTTAAATACGAGCTGTAGGCGAGTCATAATAGGATCACACGAGTGTTTTAAGACCTAATTATGTACAGTTGCATACACTACTTTATCTAGACACATATTCATAATCATTATCATAGATTTTCTTTCATGAAAATATGAAACACTCAGTCCTGCCAGTCAGTCCGCGGAGCAGAGGAACACATGAGGTGACTCGCGCGGCGGGGGAGGTCACCATTACAGTATCAATTTTGATCAAAATGTATACTGTATAATGGTGACCTCGCGGTGGCTACTGTACTGTTATGAAATTACATCTCTGATTTTGGTCGCTGCCAAGTCATGTAGGTCCTCACCTATAATATCTGAATTTGTTATAGGAATTAAACAAGATGGGTGTAGATAAACGAATTTAGATAATAATCTAAAATGTACTGAGTTAACGGATGTCACGGCACAATGGTATGTGAAAACTAACTACTTAATAGTTTTGTATTCCGCGTAAAATTGAATAACTTCCTTGCGTAATACTTTTTGCCAAATTTTACGATCCTCGTAAGGCGGATAGCAAAATCATCATTATAACGGTTCCATTTCAACACAATGTTTTTAGAGTTCCGTACCTCAATCGGAAAAAACGGAACCCTTATAGGATCACTTTGTTGTCCGTCTGTCTGTCAAGACCCATTATCTCAAGAACGCGTGGAGGTATCGAGTTGAAATTTAAACCATATATACTTAGGTAAGTCTACGGTTCCTTGAAGCTATAAAAAAAACTTCTACGTTAACGTGGAAAAAAGATACGGCCGTTTATGTCGCAAAAAACTTTCGACACTCTCAAGGGAATCAAAAATGATAAGGTACTTCCCGATGACCTAGAAGTATGAAATTGTGCAAGTAATATCGTCACATACTACAAATACTTAAAAAAATCTGAAAACTATACATTTGTAATAAAATCATAAAAACTATAGTCCTTTTCAAACATCACATTTGGAGAACTCGGTTGCGTTAAGTTTGCACCTCGTTTGTATGGCGGCGCCATACATTTCAGGTGCAAACTTAACTCAACCAGGCCAATTAAGATGGAATAAGTGAAAATTTGTGCGGAACCATCGGTGCGCGAGTCAGACTCGCACTTGACCATTTTTTTGCTGCGTATGCCACGGAACCATTTATGAGCAAGTCCGTCTCGCACTGGACCAATTCTAGTTTCATTATTAACTACGCTTGCTAGTCATCCTGGAATTTTTGTATCTATAGCGGTAATATATAAGTTATAACACAGAATAGATAATAGAAATGATTGTCCATTGTTCAATTCCTATCTCTTATCCTTCTCTCACATTAGCCTATTAAGATTGCTCAATCTGGTGTGGCGTTATGTGGAACAGCAATGTGTGATTCTGTGTCTATATTAATATTATAATGTTCTGTCGATAACTTGACCATAGTGATAAGAGAATAGTAGTTCAACGCCGTAAATGAACGCAACCAGAGGATTCAATATACACAGGTAAGTATACTAATATTTTATATTATTATAACTGTCGTGAGACATCTTTAATAATTATAAAAACGGCATTTCGGGTCGTTCCAGACAATTTTTACGTGAGTTTAAACCTTTTTTATAATTATTTCTAAACATTTTATTTCTAAACACAATGATTTACGAAATTATTTTTTAATGCGGATAAATTAACAACACATGTTTATTGCTATTTTTAAAGTTGTTTTGTTTTTTGACGTGACAACGTCTTAAATTAGGTTGCGCTCGGAGTCACTCATGAAAAAGTGTAACGCCCGCTCACGTCTGTTACGAGGGCCGGTTGTCCCGCTAAAACTCGAGAACGGCTGAACCGATTTGGCTAATTTTAGAATTGAAATATTCGTGGAAGTCAAGGGAAGGTTTAAACGGTGAGAAAATATTGAATAAATGAGTGGAAAATAATAAAAACGATAATTTTATATTCCCATACAAATACAAACTGTTAGTACTTACCTGTCAAACATATGATGTTTGTTCCGTCGGTTCGGTATTTTTAGAATAATTACATGTAGATCTAGACTAAATAAGGGTTTGGAATCGACAACATACATGCATAATAGTCTGATTATCGCATATTTAGATTTAAAACACTTTGACATTAATGACACATGTGATGGGTGCGTTCAGAAAGTAACACTTAAAATGTTGTTACGGAAATTGTGAATGGATATGATACAAATAAATATTCTACCGAGAAAAAGACGTGTCACGTAAAATCTTCCTTCGCCCGTAAAACCGACTATACAGGCAACCATTTTTTTTTTTTTTAAAGACATATTGGTCCAAAGATATGGTGTTCGAGACCACGTATGAGCATTTTTTTTCTTTTCCGTGTTGTTCTTTGTATCTATATAGCAGTATGATTATATAAGTATACAGCTGTAAAATTATAAAGGCCACGTAAATTTTTATGCCAACCAAGTCTTTTTGTGCATTGAAAAAACCTCACACCCAATTTTCTGAATTTGAGAATTGTATGCCGTCTCTCCTCCTTATGATTATGAATCTGATAGGAGGAAAAAAGGTAACGAGCCGGCGGTCCTGGGTTCGAATCCCGGCCAGGGCAAATATTTGTGTGATGAACTCGAATATTAAATTTGTTCCTGGGTCATGGATGTTATCTGTATATCTTTTATATATTATGTATATCGTCGTCTAGTACTCATAGTATAGTTACATAGTACTTTGCTTAGTTTGGGACTAAGTCGATTTGTGTAAGCTGATCGTCCCTTAACATTTATTTATTTAAAGTACCGATTAGTGAGACGTAATATTTATAAATTCTGATTCTGAAGAAGTGGAAGCCATTCGATGAGAAATGAGGCTAAATAAAAAATACAAACAGTAAAACATAGAAATTCATTATTAATTCATTCATTCTCACTATTAATAAAAAGATCAAAGCTTAAAGAAAAATTGAAAAAGGTGCTACCTGGTGGAAGAGACCGGGAATCGAACCTGGTACCTCTGGATTACCGGTCCAGCGCGTTAACCACTTCGCTAACCTAGCTTTCGCTTAAATAAAAATTATGGTAGGTATACCCACATTAAAAAAATGAGACATTACATGTTTCATAAATTTATAGAACATTCTCGTTTTTTGGAAGTCGGTTAACAAAATGCTTGAAGTTTCTTTCACGCCCATCTTTCTACTTCTTTGAGTTGTATTACTGATTAGTGATTATACTATGACTCTACTTAGCTCTTATCGTAATATTAATATCAGCATTAACGCCTCAAGGCACTTAAGGGGAGATCCCACTGCTCGTTCTCGTCACACAAAAACAGACGCCGTACACAAAAATTGTATTAATCCATACTAAAATTATAAATGAGAAAGTGTGTCTGTCAGTCTGTTACCTCTTGACGCTTAAACCGCTGAATCGATTTTGATGAAATTTGGCATAGAAATGGTTTAAGATCCGAGGAAGGACATAGGATAGTTTTCATCCTGGAAATTATACCTAAAAACATTGAAAAGTGAGTTAACATTTCTGTTGGGGTGCCACGACCCTGTAGGAAATATAATGATTAGACCAAAAGCACAATTGCTCTTGAGCGTTTTTCAAACAAAAGTGTACACGTGACGAACCGGAAAACGTTTTTTTTTATAACACCGATTTTAAATTTTCTTGGCTTATTCAATTCCCCATAAGTTATAGTGTATTATTTGAGAAAATGGCATTAAAATATTAAAAAATATAGAAAATATCGACATTTTAAACTCAGATTGTGGTGAAACTAGTTCCGGATAGTCACAAATATAAAATTCATTATAAATTGATTGTAGTATTTTTTGGACCAGTTTTAGTTTACACATTTAAAATAAAGACAATAAACTATTTAAAACGGGTTTAATTTAAAGAATTAATGGAACGAGCAAACTTTGAGGATAAAATAAAGGTCCAGTTCGTCACAATCGCCACCAAATGACTGCTAAAACATGTATTTTTTTGCATTAAAATGCGACAAATCAACGAATAATATTTTTTATTACATTAAGGAATATTCATTTAGTAATGTTAACGCTTAAATATGTGAATTGTTACACTGCAGCAGCCAGAAATAATTATTTTCAACATCCCAAATCTTGGGACAGTAACTAAACGGAATCTCATGTGACTAACTGGAAAATGTAAGGAATAGTGTACATAGATTGAATATATTGAAATAAAATCACAAAAATATTATGTTATGAATCGTATTTATTGCAACGCAATCAAAATGGTAGGTATAATATATATTGTTACTAGTTTATATATGTAATAATAAAACATGTACTACGAGTATACTAGTAATAATAAATATTTACCATGTATATTATTATGTATTACATAAAAATCTTTCATGAGTAAATGACAATCTTAATATTGAAAGTTTTATTAGTTTTATTTATCTATTTTTATAGATTATTAATAATGTTTTATAATTTTTTTTTTAATAAAACATACAATGTTACTATTACCTTTAACAAGTAATAGCAACATGAACATTTCAAAATATAGAATAACAGTCTTAATTCTCATTAATAAAAAAATGGGCAAGTGCGAGTCCGACTCGCGCATGAAGGGTTCCGTACCATAATCTACAAGTTTGTTGTATGGGAGCCCCCGTAAATATTTATTTTATTTTCTTTGTAGTATTTGTTGTTCTAGCGGCAATAGAAATACATCATCTGTGAAAATTTCAACTGCCTAGCTATCACCGTTCTTGAGATACAGCCTGGTGACAGACGGACGGACGGACAGCGAAGTCTCAGTAATAGGGTCTCGTTTTTACCCTTTGGGTACGGAACCCTAAAAACGGTTGTAATTAAAATACTTACATCGAACGAACTTTATTTTAGGACATCGCTTAGAACGCTGTCTGCTTCTTGTTTTCTTGATAGTTATAAACGAATATAAACCTTAATGCAATATGTTAAGGTTTATGGGTGTATACTTAAGGTTATATCGACATAAACCAATCACATTTTTTTTCCTTCATTTCTGACAACAGTTTCAGCTGTCAAGTTAGTTCGCCTAATTAAAAACTCGACTGTAAGCGTGGCCCGACATGCTCTTAGCCAGTTTTTATAAATGTTTTAATTGTTATTTTGCTTTTTAGACATTTCTTCCGGAGATAACAAATACTTTTCTGAAAACCGCATCAAAATCAGTTCTGACAAATGCGAGATAATGGCGGATAAACATGCATGTATAACAAACATATGGGTCAAACTAAGTAACTCCTTTTTTAGAAGTCGGTTAAAACATCGATCACATTTCGATTGTGTACTAAGCTTTATAGTTCCAATTCGTCACAAAATCGTTCCGGTAGTATATCACGTCACTAACCGGACGTGACGAATTCTACCTCGACAATTTAAAATCAAAATTTCAACGTGTTCTAAACCAATTCAATGTGTTTTTGGTTTAGTTTCGGATACTACGATAGTTTCTTCTATGTCTAATTGTGTTTAAAAAGTAAATTATAATCTACTTACCGAAAAAACTGTTACTAACTCGAAATCCTATTTTTAGCGCACTGACACAGCGTCCACCTTTCGTCACCGTTTTCACGGAACTGACGTTTTATTTGCAATGAAATCCGATGCCTATAGCATTAAAATGTTGCCAGGATTGAAAAATTAACGCTTTTTGGGGAATATCGATTGCACAAGTATGTTAAAATCGCTTGTGACTATAACCGGAAGTTCCGGTCTGTCGATTTCTTTGGACAGTGGAAAAAGTAGTTTTTCGGCATTATAAACCGTATTTGTTTATAAATAAAGCACACGACTAAAATCTAGACTCATTACTTTATCTGTGTGACCACATTCAATATTCATACAAATTTATTTCGAGTTTCTGCAAGCCTCTGAACATGACTGAGTCGACGTGGGACATACCCATTTTAGCACTTTTCATAACTTTATTTTGCAATAAATCTAGTAATAAATATAATATAATCGTTTTAGAAATATAAAATGAATGCCCCACATCTACAGAATCAAATGATACCACTCATATACCCAAATACTAAAGGTAAAGTAAAAAAAAAACACGTTGAACGTGTGGGACATTCAAATTTTGCCATGTACACTTTTTTTGAAAAACGCTCTCTTACATTTGCTTAGGCGCCCCCTTTTATTAATTAAGGTGATTAGGTGGATATCTATTGTGTTGTACGAGGTTGCTTCCATACTTCCAAGTTCCACGCGGACGTAGTCGCGGGCAAAAGCTAGAATTATAAATGCGAAAGTGTGTCTGTCTGTCTGTTACCTCTTCGCGCTTAAACCGCTGAATCGATTTTGATGAAATTTGGCATAGAGATAGTTTAAGATCCGAGGAAGGACATAGGATAGTTTTCATCCTGGAAATCTAAAAACATTGAAAAGTGAGTTAACATTTCTGTTGGGGTGCCTCGACCCTGTAGGAAATACAGTTATTAGACCAAAAGCACAATTGCTCTTACATTTGCTTAGGCGCTTTTAATAATCCGTTATATCAAGTTCTACGCGTACGTAGTCGCGGGCAAAAGCTAGTAATAATATAATCGAATCGGTCTGACAAAGAATATTACCTTCCCTTTCAGTTCCTAAAATTTCGTAAAACATTAAGTTTTGGAGGAGGAAATAGATGAGAGCGATACCTCGATTGAAAGGTCTAAAGAAAGAAGAAAGAAAGAAAGAAGAATGTTTTGGTCGTGTGAACTGTATATTTGCATGTAATAGACATGTTGACTGATGTTGAATTCTACAGCGTACTGTAGTTATATGAATAAAATTAGCTAAATATATCACGAAACAAAGAATATAATCCAGAAAAACAAATCTTTTTTGGAAATATGTGACTTCAAAGGTACGCAAATTTTATGATATTTTTTTTTTCATTTGGAAATGTTTTCAGAATTCTCATAATTTTACAAAATAATAATTGTATGGCAACCATGAACTTAAACACACTTTTTCACGGTGAAAATGACGAATTTCTTAATTTCCATACAATTATTGGTAGCTATACCGGCCTGTGACGTCACTAGCTTGGACGCCTTTTGTATGGAGCGTTTTTAGCGCTACGTTCCTACGTACCGTTCCTATGTTGAACTTTGACGGTCATTTCTGACTTTTAGAGCAGTTTAAGTGTAGTCAGTCCCATACAGACATTTGATCACATTAAAAAATAGAATCGAATGACATCCTTCAAAAAAATTAGTCAACATGTTTATTATTGAATAAATAAATAAATAAATAATTTCACGCAAAATAGGCACTAGGAAAACTAGGCACAAGTAACTAACTAAATGAATAAATAAATGGAAAATGAGCAGTGTTACTTCCTCTTAAGCAAAGTCTCAACTTTGCCATTTCCGTACCTAGAGATAGCCCGCGATACCGAACTATTGTTATAATGTCGCATAGTTTTACGAATGATCCTTTTCAGAAAACACGTGCCTATGCTTAATACAAAACTACGATTACGACCTTTGTATAACGAAAATTAGTCATACAAAAGATAGGTAACTTTCGTTACACAAAATAATTAGTTTACTTTAAACCCCTGACGAAAAAAGAGGGGTGTTATAATTTGAACATTTGTAACTCTGTATTTGTTTATGAGTCATTTTCAAAATACATGTACATAGTTAAGGGTTTTAATAAAAACAAAACTTAATTGATTCCTTTGTGTAATGATATTTACCCATATCTTTTGTACTTATCAGTAACTTTCGTAACACAGAAGAAGCGATCGTAATTTTGTTTTTATCAAGCATGTACATGTTTTTTTAAAATTACTCGTATATGTGTGTCTGTCTGTAGCATTCTAGCTCCCAAACGGATGGAGCAATATGAGTGTGGTTTTTTTCTAATCGAAAGACTTTGTCCGTCGAGATGATTCTTAGCCATGTTTGGTGGAAATAAGACCAGTAGTTTCCAAGATATTCAGCTTTAATTGTAACAAGTAACTAGTTCTCGGCCAATATTGAAGCTAAGAATTCCAATGTTCAGTTTTAGTAGCATTTTCTATATAACTCATTGAATGAGGGTCTCATGATGACCAGATACCTGTGTCGGGGCGGGGGTGTCTTGAATTTTTAATTTAGGTTATTACTAATCTAAGACAGATTATCATACATATTCGAGCGATGGTGTTCAAAATTTTTGATTTAGGTTATTTCAATATGCGAGACTTGAAACGAATTTAATCGACATCGCAAACTTTGTGGCCTATTGTATTGTGTGAGGTTTATTATAGTTTGATACAGCGATCCAATGCGCACGCGCAATGTGGTTATTTCTATCCTTCCGTATTTCCAGCCGTACATCGACATATATTTAGATTAGATAGACGGACAATTAGTGATTCACTCCTGCACGGTGACAGCCCCGTTAGTGGGTTTGTAGGCCCACAACGTCCGACTGACTGGTAGTAAGGGCTAACCAGCCCTACGGGCCTATGACCCGGATCAGACGACGCAACGGAGCCACACTGTTACGTCGCCTAAATTAAAATAGATTTAAGTTTTTATTTTTATATCATGTATAATTTTGTAGTTCACAGTGCCTTAGTTCTATTACTGTTATGCTGTGTAACTAATTTGAATAAATAAATAAATAAACAAATAAAAAAAAATGATTGTTGCGTTTATCACGTGATATTCACTTTTGACCTAACATTCAAAACTATCGCTTAATTTATTTTATACTGATGATTTATTTTATATTTATTTGACGATGCGGTTGGCACAGATTGTAGAACACCTGCCTACTGAGCCGGCGGTCCCGGGTTCGAAATTCGGCCAGGGCAAATATTTGTGTGATGAACTCGAATATTTGTGCTTGAGTCAGGGTTGGTCTATGTATGTAAGTAAGAATATATTTGTAATTATATAAGTATGTATATCGTCTTCTAGTACAAAAGCCTTATTGAGCTTTATTTGAGACTAGATAGATTTGTGTGAAGTTATCTGGTAATTATTTAGTTTTTGAAAATATTTAATGTCAATTTTGGTGGCCTACGCTCTTCATAATCCTATGAGATAAAAACATAAATTACACGATTTTTTAACTTTACAAGCTGTTAAATTTTTCAATTTTATTTCTTCTTTACAAAAAAGACCCTTAACTAATAAATGAACTGACCACTTGAAGTATTGACGCTGGGCACTTTGATCGTTACAGGAAATTCCTCTTTATTAACGGAGAGGCTTATTTTATTAGATCTGTAGAGGGATACTTTAATCGAATACTTGATAAGAGAGCAGTGAAGAATCAAAAAAAATTTTAACAAAAAAAAGAACCGACTTCAGTAAAACTAAAAATCCAAAAATAACCCGTTCAAGTACAGATTACATTTGACTCACCCTTTGAAGTCGATCCCAAACCACTGTTATTATATTTATATATTAAAGTTTACGTGAGGTTTGGCACCGACTTCAAAGGGTGAGTCAAATGTAATCTGTACTTGAACGGGTTATTTTTGGATTTTTAGTTTTACTGAAGTCGGTTCTTTTTTTTGTTAAAAATTTTTTTTTTTCGCTTTTTAGTGATTCATATGAAATACTTATGGCGGGGTGATCAGGGAGGTCTTGAAGGAATGCATGTCGTTTTAATTATCTCCTAACTCCTAACCGTTAAAGAGTTGTACCTTCCATCATCAGTTCAGCATTGGAAGATGATGACTACCATATGCAAATACTTAAATAGTTTTAGAAAATATATGAAAAATATTATGACTGCCTATAAAATTTCAGGAATTCCTTCCATTCCTCATGGATCTCGTCATCCGATCTTCACCAAAATTTTATGGGACCAACCTTGAGATGTCTATTCATGAACCTAAAAAGAATTTTCCAAATCGACTCATAAATGACGGAGTTATGAGGTAACAAACATTAAAAAAAAAAAAAAAAAAAAAAAAAAACATACAACCGAACTGAGAACCCCCTCCTTTTTTTGAAGTCGGTTAAAAAGTGAATATTATCATCAGATACCGGATTTCTCCAAGCAAGTGCCTGTAGAAAAGCAGTGCGCTGTCATAGAGACTTCTCGTTTATCGACTTCCGAGTAACATGTTATATCGATACTTTATAGAACGAGATGAAATGAAGAAATGAGAATGACAGCTAAAAAGTTCCACGAGAGAACCGATCTCTGATTATCATTTCTTTTGTATATAATGTTCCTTGGAATGATGACTTTTTTTTAATAATTTTGTTCCAGGATGTCCCGCTGCTCGCAGCCGGACCCCGCGTACGCGGAAGCATGCTCCGCGCAGACCCTATGCAGCGCGCAGCGAGGGTTCCTGCGCGCACTGCTGCC
Source organism: Apotomis turbidana (assembly GCA_905147355.2). Lineage (NCBI taxonomy): Eukaryota > Metazoa > Arthropoda > Insecta > Lepidoptera > Tortricidae > Apotomis > Apotomis turbidana. The sequence goes on from LR990280.1 coordinate 2,608,791, forward strand.
CGAGCTTGCTGCTCTGCCATCGCCAGAGTGGCTGAGCTCGCTGGAACCTATGACAGACGCACAGAGACTCCAAGCGTGCAGGGATCAGAATGAGGTACAAATGAATCAAAGCTCTCGTGAATCTATGGAAGCTGACTGTATAGGTGCCACCGGATTGGCTAAGCTCGCTGGGATCTATGGCGTGCAGAGACTCCAATCCTGCAGGAATCACAATGAGGTCAAATGAATCAAAGCTCCCTCGTGTATCTATAGAAGCTGGCAGCGTATCCCCCACCAGAATCGCTGGAACCTATGACAGACGCACAGAGACTCCAAGCCTGCAGGGACCACAATGAGTTACGATCCTTACTGGAATAATATCTGAACAAGGAGCCAGAACACCCATCCCCATAATTGATACCCATCTAGAAGAACAGCGTATGTATGTATGTATGCATACTCCACGCAGCGCGATTCCTGCGCCCACTGCTACCCGAGGGAACCGTATTATATTGTAGTTATGTAGTTATGAACGTGTGGCAATATATGGATTGTTTATTTCAATATTAGACTGAAATTAGTGCTTGTCGCTTCTGCGGTTGCGCACTGGGGAACTTGATTACCTAACGGTAGCAGTCTCGGGCGCCGCGGCGTATATTCGGCTTCACTGAGGCCGTCATCGTCAGTACCACGATCAGACGCAGAGAGCTTGCTCGCACTCTCTCCAACCGTCCCTGTTGCGCACAATTGTTTTGATTCTTCTCTTTCCGCACACTTTCACTATTTAGATCTCTCTTAAACTGTGTCTGAACTATACCAAACTTTATACGTGTTTAAATATATGTGCTTATTATTTCCGTTAACTACAATTGTGACTTCCCGTCTTTGAACTGAGTGCAGTGAAGTGGTTATAGCGGACCCTTAGATTTTAGTCGTTATAGCTAAGTGCGCATAAATAATAATTATGTCTGATTCAGCTGCTACCGGAGCTGCTGGAGGTTCTGAAGTAAAAGCATCAGAACCAGCCGTGATGGCAGCTGGTGTGAAGATTCCGCCATTTTGGGCAGAGGAACCGGCGTCATGGTTTGCCCAGCTGGAGGGTCAATTTGTTTTGTCGAATATTGTTTCCGACGCGACAAAATTCCATCTTGTCGTCAGTAACCTGGAACATAGATACGCAGCCAAAGTTGAGGACATTATCACAAACCCGCCAGCATCGGAAAAGTTTGAAAAACTTAAAAATGAGCTTATATTGCGATTGTCAGCGGCTAAAGACAATCGCGATCGTGCAGAGGCATTAGTTTCGCAAGCGAAGCTAGGTGATCATAAACCCTCGGAATTTTTAAGACACCTTCGCGACCTGGCGGGCAATGATTTATCTGACGATTTTCTGCGCATTACATGGGCAAAACGTTTAACACCGCAAGTACAAACTGTCATCGCTACTATGTCAGACGTTGATTTGGACAAGGTGGCAGCGTTGGCTGACAAAGTGAACGACATAGTGATTCACACGCCCCACGTCGCAGAAGCTTCTTATGTTCCTAATGCGTCGACGTCATTCATACTTTTTGCCATGGAGGATCGGATCCACGAACATATATATGCAGTGGCACTACAATTAGATGCCTTATCGGCTTATATTGGTTGTAATGCCAGATCGCACGCTCACTCAAGGGAGCACCGTGATCGTTTCAGAAGTCCGCCGCAGACCGCAGGGTTATGTTGGTACCATGATAGGTTTGGTACTCGCGCTAACAAATGTCGTGCTCCATGTGTCTGGGCAGTCGGGAATCCCAACCCCGAAGCTGATGACGGCGAATAACTGCCATGATTTTCCAGGCCACCTATTCGTCTCGGACTAAAGTACGCGAGTAAAATTTTTAACGGATAGTGGTTCTGACCTTAGTGATCCCTAAAATCCAGTGCGCGTTATAAAGACATATATGAAGTTTTGGCTGTTATTGCGAATACTATTGCTACATATATGGCTCTGTTGCTTTAACACTCACCTTAGTTTTTAGCCACGCTTTTAAATGACAATTCGTATTGGCTGATGTAAATAAGCCTATCATTGGTAGATTGTCTATCTCTTTACGTATAAACTTTTGATAGATATTATAAATACGCGCTTAATAGACTACACTTACTGTTACTGCATGTTGCTGCGCACCGTGTCGTACCGGAACTCTCCGCTTGTTCGACCTTTGCAGAGCCTCAATGCTCTCCTCGCATCAGCACCTGACTGCGATGTTTTTGCGTGTAGCTGGGCGGTTGTTTGTGCGGAGTGTTTGAAGTTCTGTGAGGCGATGGATGTTCGAGAATCTTCTGTTTTTAAATAAATTGTTTACGTTTTTACCAATGTTAATTTTTGTTTGTTATGTTATGTGTTTAAGTTATTTTATGTTTACATTTTTATTTTTCTTTGTCTGTTATTTTTGATACTCACAGTGCCTTAGTGTAAACTGTAATACTGTGTTTGTGTTTGAATAAATAAATAAAAAATAAAAATAAAATGTTCTGTAGCTTCATGTTGTTTTTGCCATACTAAATATGTGACACCTCTCGTTACCATGAATTCTTGAAATTACGAGGCCGGCTGCTGATCTTACAGCGTTAGAGATGAAGCATAACACGCTTCACTAAATCCGTACCACCCCTAGTTTCTACGACATGGTGAGTTCAGGCATAGCAGATCGATGGAATAGCCCATGGTTTTTTGCCCCTTATTCCTAAGAAGAACAACGGCTGGTGATCATGCGGCGACTAGCATGCATTAAATGTTCATATCATACCAGATAGGAAACCTTTTATTCCACGCAACCTTGTCATGTTTATAGCACGCTGGACTGCTTTCAAACATGACTCCGTTGGACCTGTTTGAGCTCGGCTTTATGAGATTTGGTATACGTAACTTGGTAAAGCCTTCCAGCGCTGTATTGACGAGAACTTGGGAGACCTAGAGTTCTGCTTCTCATATACATATGATATTCTCGATAACGAGCAGGTCATCTGCGGCAGGCATTCGAGCGTCTGCGTAATCATGGTGTCTTGATAATTCTAAATTTCCACATTATCCTCGGCTATTACTGTTCTATTTTCAGTTAATGGAAGCCATACGTGAAGTGGTATCTCGGGTCGCCCCAGTATACCGCGGGAAAGACGCACGAGCATCGCGGGAGCGTCGATGCACCGCGGAGACAGAACTGGGGAAAGGGGGCGTGGAAGAAGAGGCTCTGGAGAGAGCTCTGGCTTTTGCCAGTGAAGCGGTGCTTAAGGCTCCTGTGACAGGTAAGTTGGATGGACCCAAATCGCTAATCAATAGGTTCATGACTCTTAAATGTTAACGTAATAGTTAAATTTTATGGTTAAATCAAGTAAGTACTTTGGGTATCATTCCTCGCATGTCCACCTTTCCGCTTAGTTCATTCGTCATCTCTCGGGTCTTTTATGGTATCGCTTAATATTTGCAGAAGACGACGAAGAAGCGACGTTAGCGCTAGCTCTTTGGACGCGAAGCGCCGTGCTGCTAGCTCGGGGGCAGAGGGGGGACCAGAGGGGGGACAAGAAGGGCGCGGGGGGAGCACGAGCGGCGCTCGCTGATCTACGGCTGGCGCTGCGTTCGCGTCTGCCGGCTAAGATGCGTGCGCACTACTATTGGAGGACGGGACACTGTTACAGAGGTAAAGAAAACTCAAGTTATATAGTCCTTCGGATGGTATTGTGTACGATCTCCTTAAGTAAAACAATACTGTTGTGTATTTTGTTTTACCTTATTATCGTCACAACGCCAACCAAAGGACTGTATTAATGAACTGCTAGGAACTGTTATTTGTTACTCCTCGGTCCAAAAGGTCCCCTCTATCTCACTATGGCGTATAATTACAGGCAAAATAAGTTCCTTAGCCGTGCTATTAGTCGAGATTTAAATAATAAGGCGAAAGAGCTTGATATTGATACATATAACTGTAATTCCTTCTGTGTGGCGAATCTTAACTAGTACGTTTTTTGATTGAGCGATTTTTAATACATGTTTGTGCAGTATATTGTGGATTAGGTTTTTTAGATTGTCTGCCTAGTAAGGCTCTATCTATAGGCTTAATGAATGTTCATAGTTTACATATAAGCAAGCTGAGCTGCATGTTCGCGTCGTTACATATATCGATGTCACTTAAGTGTCTGTTTCTTATACAATTACTTAATATTTAAGACTTCCTGTAATTTTGCTTATGCTTCTATTTAAGTTTCTATGTGTAGTGCATTAGCTCTTGGTTCTCCTACGACAAATAAATAAAAATAAAATATAGATGTAGTTATAGCCACGGGATTTGAAGCGAACGATAAAGAAGCAACGCTAGCCTTATGGATGCATAGCATTTTGTTGCTCGCTCTGGAATAAAGGGGGGACCAGAAGAGAGAAAAGAGAGGGGCTGACGCTTCGCCAGATCCTACAAAGTAAACTGCCTTGAACGAACATAACATTTTAAATTTTCGTCACAGATTGCGGCGAAGCCACTCGTGCGAAGGTGTCATATGAACTGGCGCTACGTCTCCTGAAACCGGACGATAACTCGTCCAGAGAGCGGCTCCAGAAAGACCTGGACTCATTAGATCTGAGCCAACCAGTGCCTGAAACGACTCCGGAGACTACAGGTCAGTAGGAGGTCTGTTAAACTCTGATTCTATCAGTGACGATGGTTTCTTCGGCCCATGCTTTGCCATGATGATTTTGGCCAGAGCTAACCAAAGATGTAGGTACTATGAGCTGCCATTGCAATTCTTGAGACTTGGGTCTTCAAAAAGACTTGGATTCATTAGATCTGAGGTAACCAGTGCCTGAAACGACTCCGGAAACAACACGTCAGAAGAGGTCTGTAAAACCCTTGTTCTATCAGTGACGCTGTTTTCTTTGCCATATGCTTTGACATGATGAGTTTGGTTTGAGATGCAGGCACTATGAGCTGGCATTGCATTTCTTGAGACCCGAGGGCCTTTCAAAAAGACCTGGATTCATTAGATCAGTAGGAGGTCTGTAAAATCAGTGACGCCAAAGTACCTGGGCTGACCAAAGGAGTGCTGTTATTGCGTGAGACTCGACAACACTTCTACCAGAAAGTGGCTCCAAAAATGCCATTTATTCGATCTGAGTCAACCAGTTACCTGTAGCTACTTCAGAGACGACAGGTCTGAAGGTTTCTGTAAAACCCCTGTAAGGTATCCTACGAGCTTTACAGATATTGAAGAAAGAAAACTTATTGACTACCAGATTTGTTTTATCTCTGAACTGCCTCCACCTTTTTGCATGTTCCTTAATGAAATTGTTTGACAAACTGGTTTAAAGTCGTTGTTTTAAATTATTTCAGGCCCTGCCCTTGCAGGAGGCTCTAAACCCAATATGCCAGCGCTTTCCAAGCTGGTCAAAATCGTCGAAGAAGAGGGAAAGGTATTGTACCGTGTCAGAATATTTATAGTCAGCTTAGGGTGCGTCTCCACTAAAGCGGAGCGGAGACGTGCAGAATAGACCAATCACCTGAGTTGAAATCTGTATCTCGGCTCCGCTTAACTTTTGTCATTGGTCGATTTCGCACATCTCAGGACTCACGAACCAATCAGGCTGCGTCTTTGTGAAACCCAAAAGAAGTGCATTTAAATCTAAGGGACGTAGTTGGTCAATTTTACTCATCTCAACTCCGCTGCGCTCCTGTGGATAGGCAGCCTTCAAACCAAACTAGAACACCATTTCGCGTTATGACATCGTGACCCGGCGTGGAACGTTGCACTAATACCGAAAACAAATGAAACCTGAGTGAGCGACAGTCAACCATAAACCTTTAGAACCAGGTTAGGTTACCAGCAATAAAGTATACAGGTTTATACTTTACTAGCTGACCCGGCGAACTTTGTACCGCCTGAAAGTCGATAGCTTTTACTATTAATCCCACGGGAACGTGATAAAAAGTATCCTATGTCCTTCTCCTGGTTCTAAGCTACCTCCCCACCAATTTACAGCCAAATCAGTTCAGCCGTTCTTGAGTTATAAATAGTGTTACTAACACGACTCTCTTTTATATATATATATATATATATATATATATATATATATATACACTCGGGTGCAAAGAAATCGGACCACCCCAGAATTTTTAGCAGTTTTCCATTTTCTATTAAAACTGTAAGCTCGACCATAACAATTTAAATACCACGTGATAGATAATTTTCTGCCCTATCAAATGACACCAATATTCAAGGGCGGGAATGGATATTGTGCAAAATGTGGGCGTGGAAATCACCCCCCTCCAACTGCCTCGTTAACGCATGCACTAATTGGCCACCTACCATTAGGCATAAAACCAGTAATTATCATTGTTTATGCATCATTCGTAATTGATACGTCTTCCTGAACACTGCTCTCATCGACTCGACCCTGAAAAACTGAAGAAACATGGATACTACCCCAAATGAAGCCGCCCAAGCAGTTGCCCTGTTGCAGAGTGGGCTTAGTCAACGTGAAGTGGCTCGACAACTGAACCTATCGAAGTCATCAGTTCAACGTGTGTACCAGAGGTTCCGCGAAGATCAGACGTTCTCCAGAAGACCCGGAACAGGCAGAACTCGCAGTACTTCAGAGAGAGATGACCGTTTTATCGCTGTTTCCTCGCTACGAAATCGTCGATTGAATGCTGTTCAGCTTCAGCAGAAGCTCCGAGAGACCCGGAATGTGTCTATCAGCCGATGGACTGTCAGAAGAAGACTGAAGGAGAAGGAATTGACAGCTCACAGGGCTGCCAATGGCCCAAAACTTACCCCAGGACACCGCGGTGCACGACGTGTCTTCGCTCGCGAACATGAAGATTGGACCCTTCAGCAATGGAGGTCCGTACTTTTCTCCGACGAGTGCAGGATAACTTTGTTCGGTAATGATGGACGAGCACGAGTTTACCGGAGGCCTGGGGAGCGGTTTTCTCAATGCTGCATCGAGGAACGTGTTGCCTATGGTGGCGGGTCAATCATGATCTGGGCTGGCATTTCTCTGGAAGCGAAGACGGACATTGTGTTCATCACAGGGCCAGGCACAAGGCGAAATGCGGGCGGTTTGACTGGTCCTCGATACGTAGAGGAAATCCTGGCTGATCATGTGGTTCCATTTAAGCATTTTATCGGCGATGACTTCATCCTCATGCAAGATAACGCACGGCCGCATACAGCCCGGGCCACTACAGACTACCTGGAGGAGGTGGGCATCAGCGTTATGGAGTGGCCAGCACGAAGTCCTGACCTGAACCCGATCGAGCACATTTGGGACGAGCTGAAAAGAAGAATCCGAGCCAGAAATCCCGCCCCTGAAACTTTATTGGAGCTTAGGTATGCGATCGAAGAAGAATGGGCGGGCATCCCTCAAGATACCGTAAGAAAATTAATAAGGTCGATGAAAAACCGTATGACGGCCTGTCGTAGGGCTAGAGGAGGCAATACACGATATTAAATTGCTGAAAATTGTTTTAATTTTTACTCGATTTCCTTAGAACCACAGTTTTCCCCTTAGGCAAAAGTTTTACTCCAGTACGCATTTTTAGGGCGGTAACGTTCTAAGCCCTGAAAATTTGAACGTATTGGCCGCACACCTTCGGAAATCAGATGAATTTATAGAGGAAAAGCTTACCATTCATATGGTATATAATATGTTATGGCCACCCTTACAGTTTTTACAGAAATTGGAAAATTGTTAAAATGCTGGGGTGGTCCGATTTCTTTGCACCCGAGTGTATATAAGATAATTGTATATAGAACTTTGACATGGAAAATCGGGTAGGCTAGCTGAAATGGCAACGGCTGGAGTATATAGCTCGAAGAACCGATGGTTGTTGGGGCAGATAGGTTCTCGAGTGGATACCACATATTGGCAAGCGTAGCCCGCAAGGTCGGACAACCTTGTTAAAGTCGCGGTGACTCGCTGGATGCGATCGTTTCTATTCCCGTGGGGAAGATTATTGAGGACGCCTGTGTCTTGCAGTGGTCATCCTATGGCTGGAATGATGATGATGACTTTATATCTTACTTTTGACAGGGACGGTTCGCCGCAGCGCGTGCGCCACTCCGACCAGGCGACGTGGTGCTAGCAGAGAGTCCCTACGCAGCTTGCCTCTTGCCAGATCACCTCGGCACGCACTGTCTGCACTGCTTCACCAGGTCAAGCTTGAAAAACTTCCTTAGTATGCTTTTATTACTCTTTCACGAACTTTTTGAACCACTTCGACTGAAACCTGCTCCAAAATTTGTGAGCTGAGAACACATGCAGCTCATAGCGTTTTAATGACAGTTCAAAGGCGATATGACTGAGATCTAATGGCGCTCTGACGTTTGGAGATATCTCATACGGTACACTGAAATGACGGCCCTGCTCGAAGCATGACTTCGGCAGAGACACGTTGGGTCACTTCAATCAGAATTCTGAATTGCAGAGTTCAGTAGGTTACGTTCTTTGAATCTTATGAATTTTAATAAGATTATTCGCAGATTTTTTATCTCAGTCGCGAGGTTTTTTGAATAAATACGTATAACTGCAAGGGTTTTGGAACGTTATCTCTATAAAGATTTAGATGAAGTTTTTCCTTCATTATTGACGTAAAGATATCAGAAGTCATGCTATTAACACGGAAATAAGTTCACAGATAGGGAGTTTTATTAGTTTACTGTGCTTAACTAGACAGTAGCTAGTAGACGTTCATTACACTCAGAAAGGCTGACCTCATCCCCCTGTTCTTATGAGATTCCATGTTTTACGAACTCTATGCTCAAAATAACTACATCACTAACTTCTTCCTGAATGCAGACTTTCCCTGTGTGATGAGGAAGCGGCAGTGTGGTGCCCGCGCTGTGCTGGCGTGGCCTTCTGCTCTCTTCGGTGCCGTGATAAAGGCATGGTCTACCATCAGCACGAATGCTCCTTCCAGGACTTGTTCATAGGTGAGGCTATAACATCAGGCTGTTTCTGTGTGAGGAGACGGTGTGTCGCGCTGCGTTGGTGTGGGCGTCTGCTCTTCGGTGCCGTGCAAAGGACAAGTTTACCATCAGCATGAATGCTCCTTCCAGGACTTCTTCAGAGGTGAGACTATAGCATCAGGCTCTTTCTGTGTGAGGAGACGGTGTGTCGCGCTGCGTTGGTGTGGGCGTCTGCTCTTCGGTGCCGTGATAAGGGCAAGTTTACCATCAGCACGAATGCACATTTCAACACCAATTCATAGTGCATAGGTAAGAATGTAGCATAGGTTTAAAAAAATTAAAAAACTTATCACCACCGTATATACGTCAAATGTACATACCAGTTACAGTCAACCAATTTGATTTCTAGGCCACTATAGAATCTTGTCACAATGACAATGATATGAGATTTCAAGCGGCTTTAATATTGACGTTCACTGTGACAAGGTACGAAATGGCTCAGGAATCAAATTGGTTGAATGTACATGCCACTAAAACGCAATGCAAACTCCAAATATGCACCTCGACTTGCTTAGTCTCAAAACATACAAAAGCAAAATGGCAACACGCCATATAAAGGTTCATTAAAGTTTATAGGACACTGCGTAGACTTTAACTGCTCTGATCTGCCGTATCACATTATCGCTGGAATCTCGTGAAATTAACGACATTTCCGGTAATTTGGTGAAACACACTGCCCTCTACCATGGAACTACAATAGACATGTTGACAATTTTTTTTGAGGATGTCAATCGATTCTATTTTTTATTGTGATCAAATGTCTATATGGGACTACAGACATCCTGCAGACCTCACTGCAGTGGCTCCATCTACAACAGGTCTGTTGAACTTTGTGTAGACATTGGCAGTCTTATTTAATAGACATGTTGACTGATGTTTTGAATTCTACAGCGTAAAAGAAATTTTGAAAATGTTTTCAGAATCCTCATAATTTTACAAAACAATAATCGTATAGCAACTACTCGTATGAACTTAAACGCACTTTTCCACGGTGAAAGTGGCAAATTTCTAAAATTCTCCATACAATTATACCGGCCCAATTATACCCAATACCGGCCCGTGACTTTACTAGCCTGGACGCCTTTTATATACAGCATGTTACCGGCATGCGGGCATTTATTAAAACTGATAATATTATGATCCATTAGTAATTGTTTGCATGTATTAGCTAATCAAAATCATAGTTATGTAAATTAAATGCACAATTAAATTTCTTAAGTCCGCACATTCAATGTAGTGGGTGTACAGCGTAAGTGTCGTTACTCGAATACTCATATCACGCTGTCATTTAACACTCACTTGTCAATTTTCTTTACTGTACATTACTGGCAATTTAAATTTTGTTAGAAAGTTAATAAATAAAAAATATAATTAGTAAAGTTAATAAAGCCTGAATTTAAGTTAATTAATTAAATTAAGGTCATGGATACGTTATAGATCCATGTTACTTTACTCTACTTTAAGAAAAGCCTACTTGGTAGAGCGTTTTTAACGCTACGTAGGAATGTTGAACTTTGACGGTAATTTCTGACTTTAAAAGCAGTTTAAGTGTAGTCAGTCCCATATACTCGTAGACATTTGATCACAATAAAAAATAGAATCGATTGACATCCTGCAGTGGCTCCGTGTCAGTAGATTTCATATGGCGTTTAGGATGATTCTTAGCACAGGGCGATGAGTATCATCAAATGATCCTCCTTTTACCTTTTAACGACGTGGTTGCGCAGTGGTTGCAGCTGACTACTGAGCTCGCGATCCTGGGTTCATATCCCGGCAAGGGCAAATATTTGTGTGATAAACTCGATATTTGTCCCTGCGTCATGGACGTTCTATCGTCGTCTAAGTGCCTATACCACTAGCCTTCTCATAGTAAAGCTTAGTGTGGTACTAAGTAGATAAAATTTTTGTGAGGTGGTCCGATATTTTTGAATTTTTTTTTGGGACATTAAATCATCATCATCCTCCTAGCCTTTGTCCCATATATTTGTAGAGAATGAATTCTCAATCGGGGTCGATACATGAATTACATTTACGTATTCCAGGTTCTGGCATGTCCATTCTCAGTCACATCGCGCTCCGCATGGTCACCCAGCTCGGCCTCTCCGGTACCATGGAAGTGTATACGCGTCACCTCTCGGGTGACGTGGCCCCGCTCACGCACGACGACATCGAGGGCGGGAGGAAGAGCAAGATGAAGTCCAGGAAGGAACGGTTGAACAGAACGAAGAAAGGGTTGAAGATGGCTGAAAAGGAGGAGGAAAAAGAAGATAAGAGTGTTGACGAGGATGAGAACGGAGAATTGAAGACGTCACAGGTAAGACAGATAAAATCTAAACACAGAAAAATTTAAAATTACAAAAGAGATAGAAAACAGGCGGTCTTGTCGGTAAAGACCGTTCTCTTCCAGACAACTTTTGGGTACCGGGCATTTTAAATGAACCTAACGTTATTAGTGATTTAATACTTTATCGTGTAAGTAGGCCTCGATGATTATTTTAAGTCTCTAATTCTACCAAAGTTTTCGAAGAAGAAAATTTCCTGGTGAGAAGAAGCGCCAAGAATCGAATAAAGATAAATAACCCAATTTGTATTTGTTCGTAAAGTGTTTTGTCTGTTTTCAAACTTCCTGAGATTGCTTGTCCACAAAAGCGGAGCGAAGCGGCTATTTTTAAAATGGACTTTTTTTTTATTTGACGCACTTGTTTCACGCAGTCTGATTGGTTCATTGTCTGTCCCCCCTCCGCTTCTGTAGACAAAATGTCTCAGGCATAGACAATCTGTTCTTCCGCAGATATATTCGTTGTGCACGCACTCGGAGCAGCGCACGGGGGAGGACTATGTGAAGCGGCTCGTGGTAGCGGTGTTCCTCACAGAATGCCTCGTCAAGAGCGGATTCTTCAGCTCAGTGCCGCCCCAGGACCTGGAAAATAGTGAGTCTAGGTTTACTGCACAAAATCAAAATCAAAACTTTATTCATAAGTAAACGACAAGGGCACTTTCATAGGAGACCGCTGTTGCCGAAGAAGAAAGCCGAAAGAAACTCAACGGTAAGTCATTTTTTCGTTAACATTAGTCATCATCCCTATCAGAGTTTTCAAACGTAGTACAGTATTAGTCCACCACGTGCCAACAACGCATTCCTTCCTACTTCGACCACATTTATGTGCTCGAAGTAGAATGTGCTGAGCTGAGACGACGATAATTTCGAAAAACTGGTCGTGGTTGGGAACACCAGGCTAGATAGAATCCGCAACGAGTACGTGCGAGGAAGCCTGTGCGTACGTGACATCGCCGATAAGCTGCAGGAGGGTAGGCTGCGATGGTATGTTCACGTAAAAATCCGACCACGTGGGGAACTTGTGGCAATTCAACTTTCCATCCCCGGTCGAAGATCCAGCGGCAGACCCAAAACGAGGTGGAAAGATGTAGTGCAAAAGTATATGAGAGAATGTCAAGTCTTCGAAGACGATGTCGAAGACAGGGCGAAGTGGAGAAGCAAAATAAGGAAGCTGATCCCACCACTATGTGTAGCTAGTAGGAAGAGAGAGGTTGGGAACACAGAAGTCAAAAAATCACGCGGTCGTCACCAACAAGATGGACCGATCAAGTAAAAGACTCATCGACCTCTAAATTCTACTCGGTTGTAAGTGACGCGGTGGACAGAAACCGGTGGAGGCAGATCACCCGCGCCAGCTGATGCAACCCTGAAGCTGACCACGATCCTCAGACATGAGGGACCGACTCCAGAGAAAGTCAGTATTCTTGATTTTGTCAGAGAGAGAGTGGTGTTAAGACAATATTGAAGCCTTTCACCAAGGCTGGTGGGAAATTACTCAGGATGCCGGGGCATGTAGAATAATGAGGGAGTTTTGCCCAGCAGTGGGATACTCGAAGCTCTTTAATTTTCTTGAGACATATTTAATTATTGTATTAAGCGGTTTACACTCACGTAAAATTGTCAGGACCGGCCCGACATGTTTCGAACTCGCATGGAGCTCACTTTATACCTACTCGTATGGGCAACTTTGTCACTGAAGATGTCGGGCCGATCCTGACAATTTCACGTGAGTGTAAACCGCTTGATACAAAAATTAATAACAACATAATCATCATCTCTTTCGTCAAACCTGCAAAATGGGAATCTAAGGAGGGTTAAATGGAGAAGCGGGACCTCTGTATAACCGAGTGTCTGCTGAAAGGTATTCAAGTGGTGGCGCTACTGTGGCTGAAATGAAAGTACTTGCGTTACTTAGCAACGGTTTGTTTATTTTGAATAAAAGTCATCGTCTACTAAAATGTTTTTCCTGTAAATACTTACTAACTACTCTACTACTTATTTACAACTTAGGAACTACTCTAAGACTAACTCTCGTCTCCGAAAATATTAAAACTTTCAGTTTGTCCCAGTTCGCTCCGTCTAAAACTTTTTTTTTTTTTCGTACTATCTAGCTACTACAGCGCTAATGCGGACGGCAATGGAACTTTTATTCTCTGCTTAACGCTGGACACTTTTTCAAATATTCTCCTATGACACATAGCGATCTTTCATACTAGAATATATTCCTTATTCCCCTTTTAGGGTGCCTCTCCTTTTAGGGGAGCGGAGACCTGCGGAATAGACCAATCGAGTTGAAATCTGTATCTCAGCTCCACTTCACTTTTGTCCTTGGTCGATTCCGCATTCTCCGCTCCGCTCCGCGTCCGAGTAAACGCACTCTTACCACTATTTCCCTTTTACCCTCCATAATAGGAATCAATTCGTTTCCGCAGCTCGCTGGTCGGTCTCCGCTGTGATCCTGCGCAACCTACAGCTGTTACAATTCAACGCCCACGAAGTGTTTGAAACGCTGCGGAGCGGGAACGGCGCAGACACAGGTAGGTGATACTGATAATGATAATTGATAAACTTACCCTTAAGAAAGCACTAGCGACCCGCCTAGATTCGCACGGGTGCAATGCTGATAACTTATGCATGTATTATACATTATAAACCTTCCTCTTGAATCACTGCATCTATTAAAAAAACGCATCAAAAATCCATTGCGTAGTTTTTCAAAATCTAAGCATATGTCGGGGATGGTCCGATATAGGTGTTAAAAGGTTACCTCGTCAAATAGAAAAACAGTCTACTTAGTGACCTCGTTTTATTTTACCACGCGTAATTTACATTTACTTTAAAACAACAGTAATCTCCTTAAGCAACTAATAATTAAACGACAATACTATACTCAATGGTTTGGACAACAAGTGCACGCGACCAGGCCGGTCCAGCGGCGTATTAAGTTTTTCTTTGAGCTTTGATCTTTGTATCACCATTGATACAAAGATCAAAGGTTTCATAAGAGTAGGTTAAATATAAAAAAAATTGGGCAAGTGCGAGTCCGACTCGCGCATGACGGGTTCCGTACCATAATCTATAACAAGTTTGTTGTATGGGAGCCCCCCTTAAATATTTATTTTATTTTATTTTTAGTATTTTTTTGTTGTTACAGCGGCAATAGAAATACATCATTTGTGAAAATTTCAACTATCTAGCTAGCACCGTTCTTGAGATTAGCCTGGTGACAGACGGACGGACGGACGGACGGACAGCGAAGTCTCAGTAATAGGGTCTCTGGGTACGGAACCCTAAACATTTTTAGTGTGTACTTACATAAAAAAATTGAGACATTATATGTTTCATAAATCTATCTTTATGAGTCAAAGTCAAAGAGATTTATTGCATTCATGGTCCAAATATATCGTCTGTTGGAAACCAAAACTCACACTTAAAACAAAGCTCGTATCTAAGTGTCAATGTACTTACTAGATAAGAGGTTGTGAAGAGCAGTGACAGAATTTTTTGTGAGTTTTGGTTGTCACCAGGCGAGATGTTATCTTAGGAGATTCACAGTAGCAGTAAGGGTCTTGTAACACTTTTCCTCCTCTAGGTGCGGGTCACCTGTTTCGCGGAGCCCGCGCGCAGCACATTGCGGTAGCCATATACCCTACCGGCGCACTGTTCAACCACGATTGCTGCCCCGCCGTCGCCAGGTCTGTATGAGGCGAGCTTCCATCAGGGCTCGTCGACACTAGTCTACACCCTTGCCATGAGTTCAGTGACCGTACTCGCTAGCGATTGTGTCCGAAACTATAAGGGTTCCTAGTTGACTATACGGAACCCTAAAAAGTATCACAACGTGAATGCCAATCTAAGCTTACATTAAGTGGACACAAGTTATATATATTTTTTCTTTAAAATCCAACACGTCACTTCACGCCGCCATTGCAAACGAACTGAGGCGAGAAGCATTCAAGACTACGTTTTGCTAAATAGTTCAAATAGATGGCGATAACTGTTTGCGTGGAATCTATAGCCCCAGGCAGTTTTACAACCCACGCCATATCGCGAATTTTTAATAGTTTTAATTTATTTTACTGGCAATGGCAAATTTTTGGTAACTGACGTTGAAAGTCGGTGAATGTCACTGATGTACACAAGGAAGAAACAGGACTAAATATTCCGCAAATTAGAAGTCATTTTTCATGATAAAGCCTAAACTATCCACAGTGATGAAAGTCTAGATTTTTTTAATGGGATTCAATATTTCGCAACAAGAACAGCATTTCGGTAAACAATGTTTTGAATTTCGCTAATGATGACAAATAGCTTTTGACGTTTACTAGAGCAAATATATGGCGCATACATTATTGTCATATGAAAGCTGTTTGTAGCGCCACTATCCCTGGGCCGGACCGACGCTTGCTAGACTATACTTGGGATCAACTCGTACACCTTTCCCCTAACTGTTCCAAACGGTCTATAGACCTCAAACCCATTGACCCATTCCTTACGTATGATTACTGTTTGCAGATACTTCGTCGGCCGTCAACTTGTCCTAGCCACGACGCGTCCCCTGTCCCCCGGCCAAACGGTCGCAGAGTGCTACGGCCCGGCGGCTGCGTTACGCGACGCTCGGTCTAGGAAACGCGCGTTAGCCGCGCGTTACTGGTTCACATGTGCTTGCGAGGCCTGCGAGCGGCCGAGTCTCTGGCCCACCATGTCTGAGTGCGAGAACGACCCGCCGCCACTTAAGTAAGACTTTGGCCTCTTTATTTTCTTTTCTTTTATGTGAAAAATTAAGGATACAGTAAATTAAGCTGCAGCGCGCTGATCTTCTGGTACCATGGCTGAGTGCAGATGAGAAACGCCACCACTCGTGAAGAAAAGAGAGACAGACAGAGTGCTAAGACCCAACGGCCGCCTTACGCGACGCGCGGTCAAGAAAACGCGCGTTAACCGCGCGTTATTGTACCCTTACCACGAGTTCACAGTGACTGCAATCGCTAGCGACTGCGCTGCGTAAACGATTTATATGGGGATTCGTATTTCTACAAAGTAATTCTCCATACAAGTCGTTTGCGCTTTCGCTAGAGAGTACTGTTACGTTAACTCACGGTAAGGGTACTGGTTCACATGTGCTTGCGAGGCCTGCGAAAGGCCGAGTCTCCGGCCCACCATATCTGAGTGCGAGAACGACCCGCCACCACTTAAGACTTTGGCATCTTTCCTTTCTACCGTGTGAAAAATTAAGGATTATAGTACATCTTGCAGTTGCGCACTGACCTTATTGCCCACTATGGCTGAGTGCAGAGACAAATCGCCAGCACCAGCACTGATGTAAGAAAAGGGAAACAAATAAAATTGTTAAAACAACTAAAGTCACTGCATTTCACGGTGTATGTAGCTCAGCTGCATCTTAGATACACAGGGTGTAATGATGGATATAACAACGTTTCATATAATTTCAAGCATAATTTTATTGGGTATAATTTCACTTAGTTTAAAAGATATTCGCACGATAACCCCGCTTCGCTCGTCGTCGTACTTAACCTTACAGTTTGAGTGTGTATTGAGCCTTTAAACGTATTATATCAAATTATCATTATACCATATGAAATTATAACTACCAAATATATTCCTTAATCCCATAGTTCTGACAGTGACACGATGGATCATGTCATTCAACTCCTGGCTCCTCTGACACTTTCGCAAAAATCAACTGTTCGTTTTCGTAAAACCGATAATTATCTTTCAATCTTTATCATTTCAGATGCTTAACACCAGGTTGTGCGGGCGTGCTGTCGGGAGCGCGACAGACGACGAAGCATGGCGCCCGATGCTCAGAATGTGGCGTCACGTTCGACGGGGCGGCAATGGAGAAGAGAATAGACGCAGTGGACGACTGTCACGCGCTCTTCCAGGTAATGTCACCCAAGATAAGGGCCTTATCATTATCACACTTCGCTGGCTCACTATTACAGGGTTCTGTTTCACTTTTGACGAATTCAAATTAGATTGTCGTAATGACATTAGGTAAGTAATTTTCACTACCCTGAAAATGTAACATAGAACCCTGTAATATTGGGCTAGCGATTTGAGAGCCAATGTATCAAGACGATCAAGCAGTGAGTTCGCCGCGAATGACTATTGCGTATTAAAAATACTCGCTCTTATTTCATGTAAGTTTTTTTAACCGGGTTAAACGGATTCCCTGCGAATAAATATAAAGCAACCCTCACCCTAGCGCAGCACCACACTACTCGCGAGTTTGACCGTAGTTGGGCGAATATGATAGTGTGGCTTCGCTGCGGAAACTCAGAATTCAACCAACTTCGCTTCAATCAACTTCGCGAGTATTGTGGACTGTGGAGCCGCAATAGGCAAGTAGACCCAGTTTTGAAATATATTTGAAATGGTTAATAGTGATCTTACCAGCTCTAAAAAAATGACTTGTATATTTGTGAAAGCTAGAAAGCTAAAATGTATTAATTGAAAATTTGAAATTTCATGAAGAGTCAAAAACGCCGTCCGCCATTTTTGCTTTTTGCTAATCTGTGGCGTGACGTGAAATTACGCGTAAATATTCGAAATTCGACCGTCGTATAGTGCCATTCCGCTCACTCCACGCTTAGGACACTCCAATATACTTTGACAGGAGATTGAGAGGGATGGCACTATTCGAAGTCGTCAAAGTAGACTTCCAGTTTTCTTTACGGGACCGATGAAGTTACAA
This sequence comes from Apotomis turbidana, assembly GCA_905147355.2. Lineage (NCBI taxonomy): Eukaryota > Metazoa > Arthropoda > Insecta > Lepidoptera > Tortricidae > Apotomis > Apotomis turbidana. The sequence goes on from LR990280.1 coordinate 2,626,826, forward strand.
TCATAAGCGAAAATGGCGGACAGCGTTTTAAGCATTTCAAAATCTGTATTTTGAAATGCTTAAAACGCTGTCCGCCATATTTTCAAATTCAATTTTTTCAGCCATCTTTCACTTTTATGAATTGTAAAATAGGTACGGAATAAACATTAGTTTAATGCAATTTGACATGAGTCAACTAGCCTATTGCGAAACTGATCAAAATCGCATCTGATGAATATACGATAAGTCATCCGAAAGCGGCGCTCAAGCGAGACAGTAAATAAACTTGCTGATAATACGCAATTAAATAGCACGCTAAATGAAATCTGCGGGTCTATGGTGCTCGAATTCGTCGTACGATGGATTAATGAGAAAGCTACTTAATTAATTGATTAATGAGGGGGCTACGTATGCGTTTCTTCAAGAGGGGAGTAAATAGGTTCTTAAAGGATCGGCAGCGCGCGTGTGATGCTCCTGGCGTTGCAAGCGTGCAAAGTCGGCGGTAACTGCTTAGCATCAGGCGGGAAGCATACATGTTTGCCACAGTCGTAGTATTAAAAAAAAAAAAACAGCAGTCACTTTTTGACAAGCATCAAATTTGTTACAGGAGGGTGCTCGGCTGATGGACGAGCAGAAAGTCGAAGAAGCCAAGTCAGTGCTAAGCGAGGCTCTGGAGCGCTTCTACGGAGTCGCGTACGCACCACGTCGCGCCGCCTACCTCGCCCATGAGGCCTTCCGAGCGGTGCTGACATCTGCCGGCAACGCTCACATCGTAAAAGTCAAGGAGACGGAGGAAAAGTAAACGGGATTTGACTCCCATAATGTTATTGTTTTGATTTTTGAAAGTCAGAAATTGGTTTCTATAATCATTTTTTCGCTCTTAATCAATAGTCATAATAGTTGTCAGGTATAACGCTAAAAAATATAATGATTAAGTAATATAACATCACATATCATACGAGACAAAAGTCAGAAAACTGTTCACCATACTATCAAAAGGCATTTATTTCACATTAAGGCAGGACTTGGGTTGGGTTAGGTACGACGACGAGCGAAGTGAGGAGGATTCTGACCCTAACAAGCGAGCGAAGCGCCAGAATCCAGTTTATTTAATACCCCCGACCCGGACGTTAAAATAATACCTACAACCAACTACCAGAAACCTTATCATTATTTCATATAATATTCCTTTTGAATTTCTGCATTTTGATACAAATACCACATTAAATTGTATGACCAATAACGATATGAAATTCAATAGTTTATGACTAATGAAAGGGGGTTAAAGAAAATTATGACTATTGAAATAATGACTAAAAAGACAATATGACGAGTAACGATTATGAAAAACAGCGGTACCTATGGATAAACCAAATCGAAAGTTTAATGTCATGGAAGTCAATATAGACCCAAAGTAAGCTTACATCCAGGCTGCTAAAACTAGCTTAGACATAACAAAAGACATACTCTAGGATTACCCTTTAATGTATACATTAGATTTACACTGAATCCAAAGGTTCTCTCAACTGGTGCCGCCAATCTGACTTACAATATAAATGCTTGAAAATAACATTTATGCTTCGTGCTGCCATGTGTGCTTAATATTTAAGATTGATGGTACTTAACCGCGCTGTCCTCTTAAGTGTAGTTTTGAAGTGTTATAGCATAACACGTGTTGGTCCGGCCCAGGGATAGTGCCGCTACAAACAGTTTTCAACGATAATGTAAATATTATGTATATTACTAGGCTTGGGACTTTTGGGTGCTTACCGTGGTTCTAGAATCCATTGAGTCGTCATATGTTCGTATTTCGAAGTCAATGTCAAAAAATTTCAAGTTATGCATACATTATGTACATAACATTTATGTTATGATTTAATTTATGTTGTTACAAAGTTAATGGACATATTATAATAGTGGGCGATAAATTTAATCATTAATCTATTATGAGTATTGAGTCAAATATAACACTTTATACTCTCGCGGTTTGAACACATACCTAACACGTGAAACCGTGTTGAAACGTCGGGCAATGAAGGTAAATATAAGTTTTAATTATTGAGTCACATGTTGACGTATATGTCTTAAAGGTTTAACATATGAATGTACAAAAAACAACGATTTTACAACATAAATAACAACATTTAATAAAACGTAATCATTTTAGACTGATCTTGAAAAAGTATTTTATCATGACGACTCCATGAATTCTAGAATTATTCGAATTAATTAATTAATTAGAATTAACCCAAAAGTCCCAAGCTTATATTATATGTAAAAGCTGTTTGTTGCGCCACTATCCCTGGGAGTTCTTTGACGCAACGCCACGAATACTTTTTTATATCTTATCTTTTTAACATTGGAAATGTATTTTCGATCGCGTTGGTAGGGGACCGTTTTCAGCGAAAGTGCGACATCGCTCTGGCGTCGTAAATTTTGGGGCTACGCGGGTCAATGGGGTATCCAAAGACGTGTCTCACCAAATCTGTAATGATGATGGTGTAAAAAAAATTGAAAAAGTCAAAAACTTTTTCGAAAAAGTGCAAAAATGACGAAAAATTACGTGATTATTTTGCGACTTCTCAACTTGAATCGACGATATCTCAAAAACGAAAAGCGATATCGAAAAAATTAAAAAAAATACTCGGGGTACTGAGTTGGGCTACAGTTTGCAAAAAACGGAACTTAGCTATCTGTAATGGAGTTGGAGAAAGCGGAACTTAGCTATATGTGGCGGAGTTTTCGCGGCGTGCGGCGCGCGCGTATATTAGTGAGTTTCGTGTACTATAGTAAGTTTAATATTTTTTTTGTTAAGTTGTAAACCTTGATGTTTTTAAATTACATAAAAAATATATATATATACCTATGAATGATAACATTATAATTTTCAACCCCCGACGAAAAAAGAGGGGTGTTATAAGTTTAACATGTGTATCTGCGAATCTGTGTATTTTTTCATTTGTTTCAAGATAAATTGTTTGACACATGAAATAGAAAGTTCCTTCAAGTAAAAAATTATGATTATTATTTCTATAATTCGTCTTCTCGAACGTAGGAATAGCGTGGCTTGGGTAATGCTGATGATTCCACATCTGGCCGACGAAAGCGTGTGTGCAAAAAAAATGCTGAGCTTTGTTAAAGGGCGTAGTCCGTTTATAAAAAATAACGGTACTCGCCGGTACCTGCTACTAACCCTTGTGTTTCTCTTGCGCAAAGAGTTGTTTTCATTATAGTTTGCCCTATCTAAGTGCATTTCCAATGTACCAGAAGGTCGTGAAAGGCACGAGATCTGTGAATTTTTAACCCCCGACGAAAAAAGAGGGGTGTTAGTTTACATCCCCCACTTGGCATTTGGGTCCCTCACCCCTATCTCGAAGCGCTTTTCAGCAAATTAAATAGTAAAAAGTAGTATTTTAAGTGATGAATAAAGAGAACATAAGTATGGTGCAAGTACTCCTGGGACTGGGGCCCCTAGACTGGCTGGGCCCCTAGGCTCGGGACTTGTGGGCCTAGGGGTAAATACGGCACAGTATCTGTGCGTCTGTCTGTGGCATCATGGCTCCCAAACGGATGGACCAATTTGAGTGCCGTTTGTTTTGAATCGAAATACTTGTCCGTCACGATGGTTCTCAGCCCTGTTTGGTGGAAATAGCACCAGTAGTTTCCAAGATATTCAGCTTTAATTGGAACAAGTGAGATTATCTGAGCCAATATTGAGGCTAAAAGTTCCAAATTTTGTAGTTATGTTCAGTTTTAGTAGCATTTTCTATATCACTCATTGAATGAGGGTCTCATGATGACCATCTACTTGTGTCGCAGATATTTTGAATTTGGGTTATAAGTTTATAATATTTCCCATTTAATGCAATTTGATAATTTCATTCATACCTAATGTCGCGTAATAATCGATATAAATTCAAAATTTAAAATCCCCGATCCAACCAAACATAATGAACCAACGCGACAGACAATGGTTTTCGATTAAAAAACCGCATTCCAATCGGACCATGGGAACAACAATGCCATAGACAGACACAATATAGGTAGATAACGTGTTAATTTTATAACATCCCTCTTTTTTGTAGGGGGTTAAAAGAGCGGTGTGAAACTGATCGCGTAATAGTTAAATACTGCGCATAAGACATCGATCTTTTTACGTGAGATTAAGTATACTAGTGCTCTTATTAATTAAATAAATAAATAAATATCGAACAACCTCACACAAATCTCTAGTCCCACAGTAAGCTCTAACAGGCTTGTGTTATGGACACTCTAGACGACGATAAACATACTTATATAGATAAATACATACTTAACCACAAATAACATCCATGACCCAGGCACAAATATTCGAGTTCATCGCACAAATATTTGCCCTTGCCGGGATTCGAACCCGGGACCGTCGGCTCAGTAGGCATTTGCTTAACCGCGTCGTCAAATTTCAATTAGTTTCAATTGTTAGTTGAACCGTGTTAATATAAGTAGTTGTCCTGTAGTCTAGTATACTGTTAACCCTTAAATGCATACGGTATCAAAAATGATACTACACTTTTCACATGAGGACTGTGACTCAGTTGACAAAGTCTCAATTGACGTTCAGTTGATCTCGAGAATGTGTTATTTTATTTCTAACTTCAGTAAAGTATAGTTTTTGATACTTCATGCGCATAATGGTTAAAACGCGACTCCATATCGCGCGAAGTATAGTATGTCACTCTCTTTTCATTACCTTGCGAGCAAGACATGATAAATTATTACTAACATTAATTTTATTTTCGCGGCAAAATAAATTATGCTAGTTGGTCTGCTGACCTTAGAGATATATTATACCACCAATAATAGTATACCAATTTTATCTGCACCCATTTTGTTGTTGGTATAATAATAACAAGTTCAGATATTATAGGTAACCTACATTACTTAGCAGTGACCAAAATCAGAGATGGAATTTCATAACAGTGCAGTAGCCACCGCGAGGTCACCATTACAGTATCAATTTTGATTAAAATTGATACTGTAATGGTGACCTCCCCCCCGCCGCGCGAGTCACCTCATGTGTTCCTCTGCTCCGCGGACTGACTGGCAGGACTGAGTGTTTCATATTTTCATAAAAGAAAGTCTATGATAATGATTATGAATGTGTGTAGATAAAGTAGTGTATGCAACTGTACATAATTAGGTTTTAAAACATTATGTAGCAGTTGCATAAACTACTATTACGTCACCCTATGCCGTAAATGGGATTTTGTGCCCGCTTCACGAAATCTCATTTCCTGGCCAAGGCAAGACGTAAAACTTTAGAAAAACCAGAGGCGGTAATTCGTAAAGCCCCTGATCGCATATTTATGGCAAACACCCGCGATAAGGGACATTCACGAATTCAACGCCCTAGGTATGTAACGTACTATTAATGTAATTGTTATTTGTTTGTTTCCTCATTTTCTGTTTTGCACACTGAAGAATATATATTACTTGTTATTATTACTAATAGTTGTTATATTAATATGTTGATGTACATGTTTTGTAGTAAAAAAATGTTATGGAAACCTGTCTTTAATTTCTACGATCACAAACGGCCAGGCAACGCCAACGACCACTAAACGGGTAATGGCGGACGCTGTCAAAGCAATGTTCCTGCTGACAGATAAGGTAATATTTTCGCTCTTTCTTTTTTGAACCATTGGCGTACAAGCCCCATTTTTAACCGACTTCAAAAAGGAGGAGGTTCTCAATTCGAACTAATTTTTTTTTTTTTTTTCTATGTATGTTACTCGATATCTCCGAAAATCGTGAACCGATTTTCAATTTTTTTTTTAATCGAAAGGGTATAACTCCTAGTTGGTCCCGTTGGCACTAAGTCGGGATCTGATGATGGAATCTTGGAGAAATCGAGGGAACTCTTCAAATGTTATAGGACATGTACGGCGCTTTCGGTAATTTATTGATAAAGTCAAGAATTTACATTCAGTAAATAGGATTTGGTGGACTAAAAAGCAAAAAAAAAAAAATTAACAAAAAAAAGAACCGACTTCAGTAAAACTAAAAAGCCAACAATAACCCGTTCAAGTACAGATTACATTTGACTCACCCTTCGAAGTCGGTGCCAAACCTCGCGTAAACTATAATATATAAATATAAGAACTGAGTGGTTTGGGATCGACTTCGAAGGGTGAGTCAAATGTAATCTGTACTTGAACGGGTTATTGTTGGCTTTTTAGTTTTACTGAAGTCGGTTCTTTTTTTTGTTAGTTTTTTTTTTGACATGAAAGGTTAAATTCTACATATTCATATTCTAATTAATCTGAGGGATGTGGTTGTTCCACATCTCCACTCCGCTTCGGTGGGGGAAGCAGCCTTAGTTCTAACCAAAGAAGCCCGAAAGAGCATTTATATACGAGGAATGACACTGGTCCATTTTTATACAAGCTTTTATTTAACTTGCATTGTATGTTTAAAGTATGTTTGTTCGGGTGAAATTGCAACTCAATTTTGAAGCAGATATCGTCAACCGATTGAGCTGAAATTTTGCATACTTACTTAACTTTGATGACAATACAATAATATGTTACCATGGGGCTGATCTGATGATGGAGCCGGAAGGTGGCCATAGGAACTGTATAATAGAAAAAGCAATCCTACCGAGCTTGGGCTCTTTAGAATCGTCTCAGTGAGCATTTGATGGATATCCAAAGAAAAGTACAGTCGGCTATAAAAGCTTGCCACTAAAATGTCATTTTTGACAGAAACTTATTTATACAAGCTTTTATTTAACTTGCATTGTATGTTTAAAGTATGTTTGTTCGGGTGAAATCTTGCAACTCAATTTTGAAGCAGATATCGTCAACCGATTGAGCTGAAATTTTGCATACTTACTTAACTTTGATGACAATACAATAATTGGTACCATGGGGCTGATCTGATGATGGAGCCGGAAGGTGGCCATAGGAACTGTATAATAGAAAAAGCAATCCTACCGAGCTTGGGCTCTTTAGAATCGTCTCAGTGAGCATTTGATGGATATCCAAAGAAAAGTACAGTCGGCTATAAAATCTTGCCACTAAAATGTCATTTTTGACAGAAACTTATTTATACAAGCTTTTATTTAACTTGCATTGTATGTTTAAAGTATGTTTGTTCGGGTGAAATCTTGCAACTCAATTTTGAAGCAGATATCGTCAACCGATTGAGCTGAAATTTTGCATACTTACTTAACTTTGATGACAATACAATAATATGGTACCATGGGGCTGATCTGATGATGGAGCCGGAAGGTGGCCATAGGAACTCTATAATAGAAAAAGCAATCCTACCGAGCTTGAGCTCTTTAGAATGTCTCAGTGAGCATTTGATGGATATCCAAAGAAAAGTACAGTCGGCTATAAAAGCTTGCCACTAAAATGTCATTTTTGACAGAAACTTATTTACCACTCCACACAGCTCAAGAAGCTCGTCTAGCACAACAATGCTACGCGACCCTTGTCGCGCGACATATAATATGGGTCAGTTTCATTGGCCGATAACTCGGTCGATATACGGCATGCTGGGACTCCCCGCAGACGATGGAAATCTACCGCACCCCGCATGCGGATCCTATCGACCAATGAACTTGAGCCAGTAGCGCTACTCTCTCACATTACTGTACAGAAAGAGAAGGGTAATTTTTTCGCGCGAGAAAATAGTCGCGTATGACAGGTATGCTAGAGCTAGCATATCTTGCAGTCTTCTCTTGTCGCACGACTCAGCATCATCTGTCTTGCTCGCACGATATGAAAGGGAAGTGACAGGTAGTATTTGCCGTGCGTCGAAGAGTTGCGTGTGACAGTTATGCTAGAGGTACTGCTCATATCTGCTCCAGTGGACAATGAGTAGACAGGCAGCCAAAGCTTAGAACTCATGCGACTATAGTATGGACTAATGTATGGCGCAGTCTCCAAGTCTGCTAATCAACGTGACACCAACTGATATTTTACCAAGTAATCTGTGCCCGAGCATACGAGGGGTTAAGTGCCTTTCTTTCTTGAAATTTGAGACGGAAAAATGGCGCACTTGCAGTAAATAATTTTACCCTTATATGCATATAGTATCAAAAATTATACAGTAATGACTTCAAGTAACGAATCTAATCCATGTAAATTTTGAATTCAAGACAGCTTGACGAAGTCTGAATCGACAGATTTATTTTCGACGTGCCAGTTCAGTAGTATATCGTTTTCAATTCTTCATGCACCCAAGGGTTAAAACGGGTTCGGTCACCTAGGTCCAATTCCCTAAATGTCCAGTGTGTCCATTTCTTCCAATTCCCAGAATGTCCATTCTCCGTACGTCCAATTCTCCAGATGTCCAATTCCCCGAATGTCCAATTCCCAGAATGTCCAGTCATCTCGCTCAGTTCGTCCATTCCACACACACACACACACACACACACACATACACGCACTCTCACTCACACACGCGCACGCACGCGCACGTTTGGACATTAGGACATTAGGGAGTATTGGACATCTGGAGAATTGACATTCGGGGACTAGGCATAAGGAGATTAGACTTTCCGGTAATGGACGAACGATGACTGGACAGGGAATTGGACCTAGGTGACCGAACCCGTTAAAACACCTGTATTAACACGTTCACTGTCCGTGTCCCATATGTGGGGTCACGGCAAGCCTCTATTACAGAGACATAAGGTTCACGTGTCAAACGGACTGAACGTGTTAATACACCATTAAATAAACCATAAACTTTTCCGGTATGATTAATTTTTATTCCAATTTACAATGATTAAATAACGTTACACAACACATTGACAACACAAAACGGTAGACAGACAAAACATTTATCACTCTTCGATATCTTCCTCAAACTCGCCTTCGTCGTCCGCTGTGGCATCCTGGTACTGCTGGTACTCGGAGACCAGGTCGTTCATGTTGCTTTCCGCTTCCGTGAACTCCATTTCATCCATTCCTTCACCAGTGTACCAATGTAGAAAAGCCTTCCGACGAAACATGGCCGTAAATTGTTCAGATATCCTCTTAAACAGCTCTTGAATAGCAGTAGAATTCCCTATGAAAGTAGCAGACATCTTGAGGCCACGAGGCGGTATGTCGCATACAGCAGTCTTCACGTTATTCGGGATCCATTCGACGAAGTATGTGCTATTCTTGTTCTGGATATTAAGCATCTGTTCGTCAACTTCCTTCATAGACATCCGACCGCGGAATATAGCGGCTACAGTCAAGTACCGCCCATGGCGCGGATCGCATGCCGCCATCATGTTTTTCGCGTCGAACATTTGTTGAGTCAGCTCAGGCACCGTCAGAGCTCTGTACTGCTGGCTACCGCGAGACGTGAGCGGCGCAAAGCCAGGCATGAAGAAGTGTAGCCTCGGGAATGGGACCATATTCACCGCCAACTTCCTAAGGTCCGCATTCAACTGCCCGGGAAATCTTAAGCAGGTCGTGACTCCTGACATCGTTGCTGATACCAGATGGTTCAAGTCTCCGTACGTGGGTGTGCTCAGCTTTAAAGTCCTAAAGCAGATGTCATATAACGCCTCATTGTCAATGCAATATGTCTCATCAGTGTTCTCTACTAACTGATGCACTGACAGGGTAGCGTTGTAAGGTTCAACCACCGTGTCTGAGACTTTAGGGCTTGGGACGACTGAGAATGTGTTCATTATGCGATCAGGATATTCCTCTCTGATTTTAGAGATCAGCAGAGTTCCCATGCCGGACCCTGTTCCGCCGCCCAATGAGTGCGTTAGTTGGAAGCCTTGGAGACAGTCGCAGCCCTCGGCTTCCTTTCTGACGACGTCGAGGACAGAGTCTACCAACTCCGCGCCTTCGGTGTAGTGGCCCTTCGCCCAGTTATTCCCTGCTCCAGACTGCCCGAACACGAAGTTGTCAGGGCGGAACAGCTGTCCGAACGGCCCAGCTCTCACAGAATCCATGGTGCCAGGTTCCAGGTCGACGAGGACCGCCCTGGGCACGTATTTGCCTCCAGACGCCTCATTGTAGTAGACGTTTATGCGCTCTAGTTGAAGGTCAGAGTCGCCCTGATACGAGCCAGTTGGGTCGATTCCATGCTCGTCTGAGATTACCTCCCAGAACTGGAAAGAAATAATGATTGTTAAATAGGGTTCATCTAGAATGTATGTATGTCGCCATACGTCCCGGCTGTGACTGGCCAAAGATGGGAATGGAAGGAACGAGCACGGTGTCTCACTCACTCCTATGCTCTCTGGCTGCGGCTCCGCGTGTTGCGTGAATTCGTAGCCTGTACGAATAGGTGCTTTGTTCGACTAGCTTTAATGACAGGACACTGGTGGACACGTTTATTCAAACCTACACTGCTTTACCTACTCGCTCGTCGAAAAGTAGGGCATATTTTTTCTACAACGATTAATGCGAGTAAATTGACTTACAGAGTAGGTACTAGCCATACCAATCTTATCCAATCTAGCTTAGCGCGACGACGATACCTAACTAGAAAAAGAAAATTACCTTGGCTCCGATCTGGTTGCCGCACTGACCAGCTTGGATATGGACTATTTCCCTCATATTGATAGCACTTGAAATTTTGAATCCAAAAAGAACTATACTATAATTTCAATTACCCAAGGGTGTTATAACATGGATATAAATTAAGAGTTCATATGTTGAGGTATAAAAAAAAATGAAAAAAAAAAAACTGTAGGTTTAGGTTTAGTACACGTTCATCGTACAAGAGATTTCAAATGACTAATCGGTTCAAGGTTTCTTTCATTCTTCTTTGAAATTTAAATTTGGTACCTTTTTCCATTTGAACTTAACCTTGGCCAGTTGTAGAAAGTTCTACATAGAGGTCGATCTTAGTTAAGTATACTTGTATAAAATTTAAAATTTCTTAAAAAATATGACTGTATGTGTGTAGGTATACTTATAATTTGCGGAAATCGCTGGAATTCGCGCGCTGTTTAGTATATTTAGCAAAATTTAAGTCAATATTAACTACAACGCCATCTATTGAAGACCGTGCCAACTGCTAGTAACAGGTTGCAAGATATCTAAGGGTTGCAAGACTTGCAAGTGACCCAACATTGGATTTTTTTTAATTTTTTTTTCATGACCAACATCGGGAAATGAGCGTTTTTCAAAAAAAGTGTACATGGCAAAATTTGAATGTCCCACACGTTCAACGTGTTTTTTTTTTACTTTACCTTTAGTATTTGGGTATATGAGTGGTATCATTTTATTCTGTAGATGTGGGGCATTCATTTTATATTTATAAAACGATTATATTATATTTATTACTAGATTTATTGCCAAATAAAGATATGAAAAGTGCTAAAATGGGTATGTCCCACGTCGACTCAGTCATGTTCAGAGGCTCGAAATAAATTTGTATGAATATTGAATGTGGTCACACAGATAAAGTAATGAGTCTAGATTTTAGTCGTGTGCTTTATTTATAAACAAATACGGTTTATAATGCCGAAAAACTACTTTTTCCACTGTCCAAAGAAATCGACAGACCGGAACTTCCGGTTATAGTCACAAGCGATTTTAACATACTTGTGCAATCGATATTCCCCAAAAAGCGTTAATTTTTCAATCCTGGCAACATTTTAATGCTATAGGCATCGGATTTCATTGCAAATATAACGTAAGTTCCGTGAAAACGGTGACGAAAGGTGGACGCTGTGTCAGTGCGCTAAAAATAGGATTTCGAGTTAGTAACAGTTTTTTCGGTAAGTAGATTATAATTAACTTTTTAAACACAATTAGACATAGAAGAAACTATCGTAGTATCCGAAACTAAACCAAAAACACATTGAATTGGTTCAGAACACGTTGAAATTTTGATTTTAAATTGTCGAGGTAGAATTCGTCACGTCCGATTCGTGACGTGATATACTACCGGAACAATTTTGTGACGAATTGGAACTATAAAGCTTAGTACACAATCGAAATGTGACCGATGTTTTAACCGACTTCTAAAAAAGGAGTTACTTAGTTTGACCCATATGTTTGTTATACATGCATGTTTATCCGCCATTATCTCGCATTTGTCAGAACCGATTTTGATGCGGTACTCAGAAAAGTATTTGTTATCTCCGGAGGAAATGACTAAAAAGCAAAATAACAATTAAAACATTTATAAACACCGGCTAAGAGCATGTCGGGCCACGCTTACAGTCGAGTTTTTAATTAGGCGAACTAACTTGACAGCTGAAAGTGTTGTCAGAAATGAAGAAAAAAAATTGTGATTGGTTTATGTCGATATAACCTTAAGTATACACCCATAAACCTTAACATATTGCAATAAGGTTTATATTTGTTTATAACTGTCAAGAAAACAAAAGGCAGACAGCGTTCTAAGCGATGTCCTAAAATAAAGTTCGTTCGATGTAAGTATTTTAATTACAACCGTTTTTAGGGTTCCGTACCCAAAGGGTAAAAACGGGACCCTATTACTGAGACTTCGCTGTCCGTCCGTCCGTCTGTCACCAGGCTGTATCTCAAGAACGGTGATAGCTAGGCAGCTGAAACTTTTACAGATGATGTATTTCTATTGCCGCTAGAACAAAAAATACTAAAAATAAAATAAAATAAATATTTAAGGGGGGCTCCCATACAACAAACTTGTTATAGATTATGGTACGGAACCCTTCATGCGCGAGTCGGACTCGCACTTGCCCAATTTTTTATTAATGAGAATTAATACCGTTATTCTATATTTAGAAATGTTCATGTTTGCGATTACTTGCTAATCGCAACATTGTATGTTTTATTTTAAACATTTTTAATAAAACATTATTAATAATCTATAAAAATAGATAAATAACACTAATAAAACTTTCAATATTAAGATTGTCATTTACTCATGAAAGATTTTTATGTAATACATAATAACATACATGGTAAATATTTATTATTACTAGTTTAATACATGTTTTATTATTACATATATAAACTAGTAATAATATATATTATACCATTTTGATTCCGTTGCAATAAATACGATTCATAACATAATATTTTTGTGATTTTATTTCAATATATTCAATCTATGTACACTATTCCTTACATTTTCCAGTTAGTCACATGAGATTCCGTTTAGTTACTGTCCCAAGATTTGGGATGTTGAAAATAATTATTTCTGGCTGCTGCAGTGCAACAATTCACATATTTAAGCGTTAACATTACTAAATGAATATTCCTTAATGTAATAAAAAATATTATTCGTTGATTTGTCGCATTTTAATGCAAAAAAATACATGTTTTAGCAGTCATTTGGTGGCGATTGTGACGAACTGGACCTTTGTTTTATCCTCAAAGCTTGCTCGTTCCATTAATTCTATAAATTAAACCCGTTTTAAATAGTTTGTTGTCTGTATTTTAAATGTGTAAACTAAAACTGGTCCAAAAAATACTTCAATCAATTTATACTGAATTTTATATTAGTGACTATCCGGAACTAGTTTCACCACAATCTGAGTTTAAAATGACGATATTTTCTATATTTTTTAATATTTTAATGCCATTTTCTCAAATAATACACTATAACTTATGGGGAATTAAATAAGCTAAGAAAATTTAAAATCGGTGTTATAAAAAAAACCGTTTTCCGGTTCGTCACGTGTACACTTTTTTGAAAAACGCTCAAATGATCAGAAATTATCAAAGTGTGACCATGCGCGTCAGACCCGACGGCAATTTAGGATTTTTTCTTAAATATAATTTATTAATTGAAAATACAGCTGTGTGTTTTTATTTCAACCCAAGTTGCGCCGTGGTGCCAAGCCTTAAATTGATAAATTTGATATGATCGAGCGAATGGGTCATAATTAACAGCTGTTCAACTCATAACTCGCTTTCCACTGCCACAGAATACTTAATAGTATTACATACCACTACCAAGTTCGTGGGGTTCGTGGACATTTGCTCCAATACCTAAGCGAGATACAACCATAAAGGCAAGGAGATACGATAGAATATTGATGCAGTAGTAGAAATGTAATTTCCTCTGAAATACCATGTGTTTTTTGCGATTAAATATTTTTTTTAAATAAATTAGCAACATAACTTAGTTACTAGCACATTATATGGAGCCAAGCTCTGAAATAAATGATTTTTATTTATTTATAAATTATTTAATTACGCTGGTCATACAGTAACCGCCTTGAAACCGCCTACTCAATCAAAATTTGCATAACTAACGCAGCAACACCGATTGCGCCAGTCCACGAAGATTTTCCATACTGCGGTCGACTATAATTTTTTGTAATTTATTAAGCAATTTAATAATATATCTACATCTTTATCGTAACTAAAAGTGCTAAATTATTAAAAATGGAGTGGATGATACCGGTAAACGAGATGCTCAAAGATGAGATCACGAAATTGAATTATACTTTGATACCTCCCGGGTGTCACGGCGATGTGCGTACAGTAAGGTAAGAATTTTGCTTAAATTTGCGTACATAAGTCACGATGTCCTTCCATAAAAGAAACCCTGCCTTTTATGGGTTTTAGTTGCCGAGACACGCCTTTGTAAGAATGTCAAGGTCTACTGCCTGCTTAGTCTGTGCTTCGAGAATATCGACTATATTTTGGGATTTCATTCTTTGATTAGTAAAGCTTGAATTATTCGGGCCTAATATTGAGTATGGTTTCCGTTAATTGTTTGTCATTAATTCAGAGAATAGCTAGCGTCACTGATGGCGCTCAAATATTAATTTATTAAAGACTGAACCTTGATAAAGATTCCTTGAATTTCATTAGCACACAGTGTATAAAGGCTTTTACTATTTAAATGGGAGTAGGTACAATATAACTGCCATAGTAACAATTTAAAATAAAATGAAGTTATTGCTTCTAGTATAAAAAAAATTCTAATAATAATAGTTTATACCTTTTATGAATAATTTTAAAAGCCTATATTTAAACACTGATCATCATCAGGACTACCTTTACTGCTGTAGCAGGCCTTATGACGTGATATCAAGGATGTTTTTTTTATTAAGGAGCTTAGATCATTTTAACGAACATGTCAGCTCCAGCAGGTCTAATACATAACATCATTCATTCATTCATTAAGTATCTTTCATTGCAAGTTAACTTGACTGGCACTGCGAGGTGTTTAGCCTTGCCTTCACATTTTATTGGAAAAAAGTAAGATACTGTACTATTTTTTATAGAAAACAACTTGTTGATGATCAAAACTATATTTTCCACAAACCACTTAATCGAATATTACATTCATTTTATTTATTTTGACAATACGGTTCACACAGTGTTAGTGCAGCTGCAAATGTTTGTGTGATGAACTCGAATATTTGTTTTTGTGTTGTGGATTTTTTCTATGTATTTATGTATATTTTTACAAATATTTAAAGCTTTATTTGGTCCTGTGTCTTTGACCCCATTTTATCATTCACTGCATTTGTTATAATTGAATAGCAAAGATTCACCAAGGAATTTGTACACAGAATTGTACAAGAGAGTCTGGGGAAGCTGATTGACTCGCTCGGAGAGCAATCCGCAACGGCGCAGGGTTTGTCCAAAGCCATCACCACCGCAGAGAAGCTCCGGAACGCCCCCACACATATCCTGTACCTGCTCAAGGATGCGGCTGGTAAAAAGTAAGTGGAATTGGGTTTTTTTTATCGTAGTCCCGATTTCTTTCAGCGGTCCTTTCATTTTTCCAAAATATTTCGCCCAAACTCCGCTGTATAGTGGGTACCTCATGTAACCTATAATTACATTTAATATGCATCTGTCCTTTGATGCATAATTAATCGCATTTTCGCAGCCACAAAAGCATAACAGCTATCGGAAAACACTCAAAAATCAACCCTTACGCTATAATTTAAGGGTTAGAAATCTAAATAGCTACGTTATTGTATGTTTGCTTTGTTTATAAGTAACAATAAGACGGGGTTTTTTAGGGGCGTGTCTTGTAACTTGCATTTTACATGCAGAAATTATTAGCCCTTGAAATATAGATTGTAAGCGAACATTTGAAATATGAATTGTGGATTCGTAAAATAAAATAGTATATGGTTGACACTTGTCAATGTCAAAATTTTATTTCAGAATTTGAAGTGTATGACACTGACGTGTGTCAAAATTTCAACGGGCGTTTGACATTGACGTCCATCAAAACTATTTTTATGAAGTTTAGTAGGCAAAGATTCTGAGAACTGTCAAATTGACAATTAAAAAAAAAAACGGAAAATCATGGTAAAGACAAATTTATGACCTGCAGATTGTATATACTTACAGCAACGTATAACGAAAAAAAAAATCATAGTCATCCAAAAAATTTACAAAGCCTAGTTAAAGTTGTGACACATATTATTTTATATCCAACCTTGCTCCACAGCAATCCCACGGGAAATTAACATTACCTGAACACATTGCTATAACATTACACGTTTACAAAGTTGCCTTTTGCGCATTTGGTCAATAATGAAACTGTTACGAGTCAATTGGTCGCAGTGTTGACAATTGCCAATCAATCAGTGTAACATGTTTGATATTTGCTTTTGTATTACATTTTATATTTCCCTGGAGTAATTCCTGTTGTTTGTTATTTATTTATTTTCATTATTTATATTGCAGTGAATAGAAACGTTGTTTGCGGTGAAATTTTAAATCAATCAATGTTCAATTGTCCATGTTGCTGGATTTAATTTACTTTTGTGGGTGCATTTCGACATTGACAAAAGCGCCATATCTCTCGCGGTTCTTACACTTGATGTAAAGCTATGGGATGTGGGGATCGTGCGTGTAAACGCATCTAGGGTATGGCTAATGCGGTTATACATTTTACACACATACTGCCTAATAAAATAAAATAATTGAAACGGATTATATCGCGTATATTAATTTTTTTCGTCCTCCTTTGTCAACGTTAACTGAAAAGTTGTCGAAACGCCAGGGAGGCTCAAATAATAAATTTATGCGATATAATCCGTTTAAATTGTTTATAAATACCGGAGAAAATATTACATATACGGTATTTGATGACGGCTCATATCAGCTACTCTCCATGAAATGACAAAAACTATCAGTCAGTATGAAGTTTATATCCTTGTGACGTCAAAAATAGTTTAATGTCCAAAAGTTCGTGGTAGTCTATTTGTTTTCGCATATTTTTGAATGTGCGTTTAGTGGTTCGACACTGACATGTGTCAGAATTTGAATGCTTTGACACGTGACACGTCAGTGTTGACGTGTGTCAAAATTTCACGGGTTTGACATTGACCAGTGCCAACCATCAAAATTATTTTTTATTTAGTTTCGAAGGCAAAGTTTGCTTCAGCCACTATTATTGAGAACTTTCACATTGTCAAATAAAAGGGAGAAATCATGGGAAAGAAAAACAACGAGGACTATCGAAATAACCTGAATGAAAAATTTTAAACACCTCCTACACAAGTAGCTGGTCATCATGAGACCCTCATATTTATTGAGTGATAAAGAAAATGCTAAATTTGGAATTCTTAGCTTCAATATTGGCTGAGATCTTGTCACTTGTTCCAATTAAAGCTGAATATCTTGAAAACTGCTGGTCCTATTTCCACCAAACGTATGTAAGAACCATCTCGACGGACATGTCTTTCGATTAAAAAAACCGCACTCAAATTGATCCATCCGTTTGGGAGTTACGATGCCACAGACATACACACAGAGACACATGTAAAACTTATAAAACCCCACTTTTTTTAGCGGCGGTTCATATAATTTAATAGTTCCGAAAATTGTTCCAACCCTATTCAATTATCATGCCAGTGACCCATTTAAAGCTAAATATTTACGTTTATCAATGCCTTAATAAACCTAATACGCCCAAGGATGTCTCGAAGGCTGTGTAATTGTAATTCGATTGTTCAATGCTTTCTTTGTGCTGGACTTTTCGCTTCGTCATTTACGTTGCATAAATGACATAATACAGGCAGGCAAACGAAATATTTTCGTGAAGGCCACAAGAAATTGTCGTTTTAGGGTTCCATACCCAAAGGGTAAAAAACGGGGCCCTATGGCAAAGACTCCGTTGTCCTACTGGCTGTCCGTCTCTCACCAGGCTGTATCTTATGATTATGAAGCGTGATAGTTAGACGGTTGAAATTTTCACAGATGATGTATTTCTGTTGCCATGTATACAACAAATATTAAAAACAAAATAAAATAAATATTGAAGTGGGGCTCCCATACAACAAACGTGATCGGTTGCGTTAACTTTGCACCTCATTTGTATGCGGCGCCGTACATACCAGGTGCGAACTCAACTTAACCCGGCCAGTTAAAATGGGAAGTGTTTGTACGGAACCCGCGGTGGGCGAGTCTGACTTGGCCAGTGTTATTATGTTTAATATCTATTTAGATTTTGGAAATTTTCATTTGTATCCTATCCTTGGATGCTATTCATCTTAAAATTAAATTTTACTATATATAAGTACACAAAGATATTTTTATTTTGTAAACACGCAATCATCTGGAATTAAACTAACATTTGTATGAGTGAGTGAGCGATAGAGTAGTAAAAATAGTGATTCTCAGACGTCAAAATCTCGTGAACGGTAACATAATATTTTTGATTAAATTTTATAACTTCGTTAACAAACCGATGGTCTTACAATACTCGCGAAGCAAATCTGCAGATGAATTCGATTTTATATTCAAACTCAAGACTTTATTCTGCAAGTAGCCACAAGAACTGTCTTACATGCCAGATTGTAAGTTTCATATAAAAAAAAGAATACAATTTACAATAAAAATATCATAGTAGTAATGCAACAAACAAATCACTGGACATATTTTACAGGGAGATGTATTGTCTCCGGGTCTAATAATAAATGTCAGTAAACTTAACCTATACTTTCAGAGATGTAAAGTCTCGGGCGTCGAGATTAAAGTATAATAAAAATAAGCTTATTAAATCTGGAGGTGTACAGTCTTCGTGGTCAACAAATTAAATTCAGATATGTAAAAGGTCTCTACAGTCATTTTGGAGCTGCAAAGTGTCTCGTAACGTCAAAAACAACAAACAATCTAAGCAAGAATGCTATTGGAGGGTCAAAAGTGGGTCGAAAATGTCGAAATGCTTCGTTCGTGTGTTAATATTACCCACGGCCGGTATGTCGCCATTTTTCTTCGCGGAACTTTTGACACACTGCCGTGTGTCTAGATAGATTTTCGCCGCTACTGTAATTGCTTCCGTAGAAAGCTACGCGCAGGTCGTTCTTTGAAACCTTTATTCAAAAAGGCATTAACAAAATCATATTTAAACTCGAATCTTCGTGACAAACACCCGCCCAAATTACAAATGCGGGTGTTCAAATTCCGAACTCAAGTTTTTGCATACAAACCAGCGCCGGTTTCAAACAGGAAATAGCGGTGGCGACCGCAAGGTGAAATTGGTAGTGGTATAACTGTAGTCACGGTTGGCTGAGCGTTATGATGGAGTAAGTTGGACTTCTGTTGATGTTTTTTTTTTTTTATATACGAATGGTTATACCTTATTCATATGTTTATAGATCATCAGGTTAAGTTTATGTCGCGGTTTCGCCCACGTGGGAATTGAAGTTGAAGCAACTGCAATACGGCTGCAATATAACTGCTCATAATGTTTCTACTGTTTATGTTCCGCTCCACCAATTACTCGTGGAAGTGAATAGAGTGCACACGTATTTCAGTATGAAATTTTACGAAATATTATTACAAAAGACGCGTAAGGTGTACTCCGGTAATTCCGATTGAATGAATTCCTCCGATTCACTTCTACAGTAAGAGGGAGTGTGGCTAGCGCAAAAAATGTTACCCCGTTTATTAGATAACAGTAAATTTCGGAATTATCCGACATTCGGAATTACTCGAGTACACCTTACGTATTTACTCAATCGATAAACTCAACTGAATAGATATCCGAGGTTTTGCAAGAAGCGGCATTGCAGTTCAAATGCAGTTATATTGCAGTAATTCCAACTGCAATATAACTGCAATACGACCGTGCAGCCAGCTGGCAGTTGGTGTGCGGTTGACAGGACTGCACGACAGCTGCAAGCGGACTGCACAGTCGGTTTGCAGCTCTGATGCAGTTGGTGTAACAGCATCAGAACTGCCCTGGAACTGCCACTTTGCAGCTGGGTTGTAGTTGAAATGCTGTCTGTGGCTGCGCTAACAATCGAATTTAACATAAGTTAGTATGAACGTATAGAAATAAATGGAATTCAAGAGTTAAAATATTATAATCCGACCTAGAAAAGTCTGCAATCAGATTATTTCCCGTGATCGATCCATCATATTATTGCAACTTGCATTTGAGGCAGCTTTACTGCCTTAATCTGAGACCTTGGACTCGGTTTAGACCTTTATTGTATTGGTAACAGAAGCCCTTAACATTGTCCGAAGGAAAAATCATACTTAACTATTTGGCTTTACCTTAAATGAACCCTATAACTATCGGAAGTAAGTAACTCAATAGCAAGTTTTTTTTATACAAATAAATAATAATAATCAAATAGCAAGAAATCTCCGCAGCTATTCTGTGTATGAGAAAATGACTGACTGTTGAGTTTCTTTCGGCATTTCTTCACAACAGTGATCTCCTCTTGTGAAATGCCGGTGGACATCTAAAAGTGCCCTTATGGCCTACTTACTGAATAAAGTTTGTATCATTACTTTAAATACTACACCGGCAAATGTTACAAACTTCTTTCTGGGACTTTTAACATTTGCTGATGGGGCCTACTGCCAGAATAAAGTTCATTGTCTCATACATGTAATGAAATGTCGCCATAATGTGCGTTATAACAGGTATCGAATCACGTTTCGGGCGGCGCAACTCGAGAGAACTGTAAAGGAATTTCATACAACATAACATAACATTAAAGGTCTAAGCCGGGAACTAATTTTTTTTAAACATGGCGTCCTTGTTCATGATCATGACCAATTATATTTTTTGTGAGCTGTCCGGCCTCAAGCCCTGCTTTCCCGGCGTCTGCAGTAATGTACTAACACTTCTAACATAACATTTTCTCTTTTGTGTTATTTGTGTTTTCGGTCAAATAGTTAAAAAGTTACTCGATACCGACCGGACGGAGTACCGTTGTCTTTCTGTGCACTTTTACGCTCCAAGGCGCATTAGGGTAACGTCGGGAACCACTACTCGGTTTCTAGTAGCGCTATTGGGTATTACTATTATTATGGGTACTATGTTAAATCATCAACATTCTCTTGGGTTACCTATCTGAAACACTAATTATTGTGTCCCATCTGTTTCCCTAAGCCATTTTATTCCAAAACTGTTAACTTTTTTAGAATAATTATAAAACAAATCTAACCTAACCTAATGGGTTCTTTAAAACGATGTTTATAAAATCCTGAAAATATTACAGGATTAGCCGCGTCCACACAGACCGCGCCGCCTCGCGAGGCAATTGCGCGGTCTGTGTGGAAGCCAACACGCGTCGCCTTGGCCGAGCGGCGCGCCGCGCTGTCGGTTTTGTCCGTGCTCAACATTGACGTAATAATTACATGGACACACAATCAGACGGAAAAAATGGCACCCTCCCAACTAATGCAAAATCACAAATCGCATTAGTTGGGCGATCAGTCTCGTTTAGACCATGACACGTGACGGGTCTCAAAAGTGACTTAATTTTCAGTGAAAAATTACAGAAATAACAACTATAAAATAAAGGAACAGGACGGAATATTCTTTTTTACTTAAGTTCTATTGATTAATTAACGAATCCTATGTAAAATCATAGAAATTTTTGTATTAAAATTATTAACTTTGTCCCTACAAAATGCACCTCATCACAGAACAAAAATCGATGGAGT
Source organism: Apotomis turbidana (assembly GCA_905147355.2). Classification (NCBI taxonomy): domain Eukaryota; kingdom Metazoa; phylum Arthropoda; class Insecta; order Lepidoptera; family Tortricidae; genus Apotomis; species Apotomis turbidana. Next base: position 2,648,638 of record LR990280.1, read on the forward strand.
CGCTATAGTTTTATATTTTATTAATAAATTAAGGAGTGCAATAAATAATTATCCTATTTTTTTTATTCAAGATTCCCATTCTCAACAACGTAAAAATGGAGATCACATTTAGCAAGAGACAAACGCGAAGAATAATTGAAGCCAAATAATTCGTCTCTCGTGTGTTCGGCATAATCATGTTTTTTTTTATGTTATTCAACAGAAGCGTAAAATGATAAAATTCATAAATTACTAAAAATAGCTCTGTTGTTATTGTTTTATTTTGTCACAGAGTCTAGACACTGTCAGTTTAAACCTTTGAACGCCTGCAAGAACACATAAAGGCGACGGCGACGTGTGCTGCCGTGCATACCACGCCACCGACAAATAAGATCAAACTTTAAAGGGTTAATAATGTCAATATTTTGAACTTGTTTTTTGTTCAAAATTCCCATTCTCAACAACGTAAAAATGGAGATCACATTTAGCAAGAGACAAACGCGAAGAATAATGATTATGCCGAACACACGAGTGTTCGGCATAATCATGTTTTTTTTTATGTTAATCAACAGAACCGTAAAATGGTGACATTCATAAATTACTAAAAAATTGCTCTGTTGTTGTTGTTTTATTTTGTCACAGAGTCTAGACACTGTCAGTTTAAACCTTTAAACGCCAAGAACACATAAAGGCGACGGCGACGTGTGCTGCCGTGCATACCACGCCACCGACAAATAAGATCAAACTTTAAAGGGTTAATAATGTCAATATTTTGCACTTGTCTTACTCTCATTTCACATACTGGAACAAGGAGAAATAATGTCATTATTACTGATCCCTTCTATCGGAAACTTTTTATGCAGTTGTTAAATAAAATCGTAACTAAATTTGTTATTAACAATTTACGAGTTTATTTAGTTTAAACATAAAATATATTTTATTACCTAAATAAAATAATATTGAAAATATTTTTAGTATGTAAAAATATTAAAATCTGATCCATTCGTGCCATGTTCCAAGTTTGACATGAGACTTCAGTCAGAATATGCTAAAAAAGTTAATTTACACGTAAAATATTTGTGGTAATAAGTAATTAAGTCAATTTGACACTTAAACTTTTAAACAAAGAGTTCTTTTGTACAAAGTCAATATGTTGCTGCAAATTATAAATAAGCGTTATTGGCATCTACTTGAACATGACAACGGTGCCACTTTATTTGACACTTTTGTTCGGGTCTGTGGCTCTATAATAAATAATACCTCAATGGTGCTCAAAGGTCGTTTGCCGCGCGCAGCGTGGACGTACACTGTTTTGCTTCGGTCATATTTATGACAGATAAAACAAAATGGCGTGCGACACTTACGTATTACGCGAAACGGAATAACCGTAACTTGACATTGTGTTGCTATTTGTTTTAAACATAAAAAAAATATTGAATTTGCTTTTTTTGGAAAATCCTTTGTTGGAACGTAGCAGCAAGTCAAAATGGATACCTTATGTTGCCCTTCTTGCAATATTTAGGGTCGGCACAGCATGACCTTTTTCCATTGTTCCCGATCATTCGTCATCTCGTCATTTAGGTAATTCCTTATACTTTTATATGCGTTTACTGCCTCTACTCCATATCATAGCAGTATTGACTTATTTCCCACCAAATCGTCTTTGAAGAAGCGTATTCGGTCTTTAATGCCTAGTTTAGATGATAGTTATTATTTTTTTTTTTTAAGGGACAATCATACACAAATCGACCTAGTCCCAAACTAAGCAAAGCTTGTACTATGGGTACTAGACGACGATATACATAATATATAAATACATATATGTATAGATAACATCCATGACCCAAGAACAAATATTTGCACAAATATTTGCCCCGGCCGGGATTCGAACCCGGGACCGCCGACTCAGTAGGCAGGTGTCTACCAACCGAGCCAAACGCGTCGTCAAACTCAATATCGTCAAATGGAGCATTCCATGATGTTGTAATCGACATTCGTACTTAATTTTAGGACTTTACAAGTCTGGTACTCTTTACATTTGAGTTGTAGTAATTAATTATTGGTATCATCTTAAAGCTGTAAAGTGTACCTAAAAAATCTAGTATATACTTTTGCTGTAATGTTTAAGACCTTAAAAAAATAAGACGTAAACCAAGCATGTCGTAATCGACACTCAATCAACCAAGTCCAAATCCTAAGTAGTAATTTCGAAAATTTTAGCAAATTATGAGACAAATATTTAAGTTTTTAAATATAATTCACAAATATAAAGAATACTCTTTTGATTCTCAGCAACATAAACAGTTACGCTCATTTAGTAATTAAATAAAAAAATAAAATGTACAGCATGTCGTAAGCGACACCTACATGTTGTAAACGACACGTACGAATTCAAACAAATAATTGCACATTTTTTCGACAAAATATATATTCCTGCGTGTCGATTGCATGTTGTTTTCTCTTTTAGTACTTCTCCATCACAATACTAAACATGAAATTTGGAAATTCCAAGTATCGTATCCACTTTTTCCCAAGGTATTTTTTGGGCCACTGTGGTGTCTATTTCTACCTGTGATATAATATATTATTAGGATTCCGTACCTCAAAAGAAAAAACTGAACCCTTATAATACCACTTTTTTGAGCGTCCGTCAGTCTGCCTGTCTGTCAAGACTATTTATATCGGGAACGCGTGGAGGAACGTTGAAATTAAAACCATAATATACTTAATAATGCGACACTCTCGGGAATCAACTACTATTAAACACAAACTATTATTAAAGTTTTGCCAAATTCTATGTGTACGTCAGTTTTCCTACGTTGTTGAAGTTAAGTTTGTCGCTCAGTATAGTACTTTTTGTAAAACAACATCTATATGTGCAGTACTTTCATAGCTCGTACGGCACCATCGGTGCGCGAGTTCAACTCGCACTTGGCCGGTTTTTTTAAACTGCCTTGCGTCATGTTTCAACGCATTTCTAAGGATGTAGGCGTGAGGTAGACTGTAAACCTGATAAAGTTTACGCTAGAGCCTCATTTGACCTGACTGAAGCCAGATTTTGGAGTTTTTCTTAACCGTTCAGTTCACTTTTGCTTTCTTATATTAACCCTTCATTCTTCCGCTTGTAATAAGTTAGACACGTCTTTTTTTATTTGTCTGAATAGTTTTAAGTCTCTCGCACCCCGTTTTTCTGAAGTCTAGAACTTCAAGGATTTTTCAGACGTGATTTTCTCAATCTAAGTGCGTTCGAGCTAAGATGTGATTGATCCATTAGAAAATTGGACAAATCAGGCTCGTGTTAAAGTAAAAATAACGTTTAGTTTAACGACTTTCATAAACACATGTCGTAAGCGACCGTTACCTTTGAAAGGGATAAAACTAAATAAACACGCAAATAACTAAAGTTACTCCGCTCCCCAAGGTGACCCGTGACAAACACTGTTTAGATTATAGGCTTTGAAAGACGTCTACCACCAAGTTCAGGTCATAAACTACAAATTATGGTCCTTCATGTCGTAATCGACACTGTTCAGGTGCGGTTAGACTATTGCTAAAAACATTTCTGAAAAGGGACAAATAACATTATTTTATGTTGCAAATTAAAAAATAGGAGGCTAGTTTTATTATAAAGCCGGCAGTTCACATTTATAGTACAAACAAATCTTATTATCCAATAAAGAAATCGCGGTAATTTTCAGACTTAACACGACAATGAAATTGTTTTAAAAGTTTGTAATATTATAATCATAATGTTTATAGATATCAATAGATAATACTCTTGACCGTAATTTTGCATTGCCGAATATTGGAATTTGGAATAATAAATTAGACGAGATAGTTACCGTTTTTCATGGAATGCTCCAAATTCAATATCCCTTTTCCGTATACACATAAGTACGCACACATACAGTAGGTGTGGTAGTGGAGTAATGTTTGTTTAATTTCTCTTGTAACTAGTTCTACTTATTGTATTTTTGTGGACATCGTTTATTGGCTTTTGTTGTTAGTACTATATTGTTAATTGTTGCGAATCGAATTGCTGCCCCAAATAAAATTTAAAAGTCATCTCTCACACAATCCATATTTGGTGACATCTGTCATTTCAGTACATTTTACAACCTAAATTCGCTTAAAATGTCCATAGATGACCGATGATTATACCATCAGTACTATCACAAAAACCTCTTGCTAAGATCAGCAAGAAGTGAAAGCAACAAGGAAAAAAAGCATAATGACAGATGTCCCACGCACAAGGCTATGTGTAATAGCGGCCCACACTACTCACGAAGTTCACGGCACTTCTCTGCAGAAACCCATACTTCGGTCAACTTCGCCTCGTCCTCGGCCAACTTCGCCTCGGCCTCGGCCAACCTCGGTCAACTTTGCGAGTAGTGTGGAGTCCGAGGAATAGACTAAAAGTACTAGCTATTACTATTGTGATAGAAATGTTTTCTTCTGATTTGTTCACTTTGCTATTTTCTGCCGCATTGCGAATTAGTTTTCACGCTTCAGCACTGCACAAAGAAACTTACCTGCGTGCTTTCCATGCGATTTATCTTTGGCATATCTCAATATTTTGTGACTTACTAGATTGTACCCGCGACTTCGTCCGATAATATTTTCCTTTACCGTAGTCTGGTAATAAGTATAATACAACCATGTTCGGATGTCCAGCTATCCCTGTATCAAAATTGGTTAAAATCTGTCCAGCCGCTACAGATGTAATAGACGGAGAGCTAGCGACCAAATCGGTCATGTGGCTTCAGCTGTATTGAAACTCCGTTAGCTACTTCTCTGAACAACCTTTTCCTATAATCTTCGTGCTGGCAGGCCGCGGGCGGTGGGTGCGGGTGTAGTGGGGTGGGGAAAAAAAAGAAAAAAAATGTGGGCTCAGCCACTTGATTTTTTTTTCAAACAGTTGCTCTGTACTTCCTGTGCACCCAAAAAAAATATTAAATCGATCGGGTGGTGGGAAGGGGTTGCCAGCGTTAATTAAAAGTACCAAAATAATAATAATTTTCGTGTGGGGTCAGCTGTATTGGCTTTTTTCTGACGCGAGATTAATCAATATGTAAGCCCCAAAAAAATTGCCATGCAAAAATATCGGTGGGAAGGTATCGAAAAAATTGTAAAGTTAATTGACGTCCAATATTTGATTGTCAGCTGTTCCTTCATATTCATCGGTTTTGCTGTCACTTCCGGAGTCGCTCTCACATTGATGGTCCTCTGAAATATATTAATTAAATAAATAAATAAATATCGGACAACCTCACACAAATCGATCTAGTCCCAAATTAAGCTCAAGAAGGCTTGTGTTATGGGTACTAGACGACGATATACGATACGTACTTATATAGATAAATATATACTTATTTCAACATTTTTTTTCGATATCTTCCCACCGATATTTTTGCATGGCAATTTTTTTGGGGCTTACATATTGATTAATCTCGCGTCAGAAAAAAAGCCAATACAGCTGAGCCCACACGAAAATTATTATTATTTTGGTACTTTTAATTAACGCTGGCAACCACTTCCCACCACCCGATCGATTGAATTTTTTTTTGGTGCACAGGGAGAACAGAGCAACTGTTTGAAAAAAAATTAAAGTGGCTGAGCCCACATTTTTTTTCTTTTTTTTCCCCACCCCACTACACCCGCACCCACCGCCCGCGGCCTGCCAGCACGAAGATTATAGGAAAAGGTTGTTCAGAGAAGTAGCTAACGAAGTTTCAATACAGCTGAAGCCACATGACCGATTTGGTCGCTAGCTCTTAATCTATAACGCTGGTGACGCGCCCCGTGCAAACCCTTCATCGGGCTGTTGATATTTTTATGGTTCCGTACCCAAAGGGTAAAAACGGAACCCTATTACTAAGACTTCGCTGTCCGTCCGTCCGTCGGTCACCAGGCTGTATCTCAAGAACGGTGATAGCTAGACAGTTGAAATTTTCACAGATGATGTATTTCTATTGCCGCTATACAACAAATACTAAAAATAAAATGAAATAAATATTTAAGGGGGGCTCCCAATTCCCATACAACAAACTTGTTATAGATTATGGTACGGAACCCTTCATGCGCGAGTGGGACTCGCACTTGCCCAATTTTTTCATAGTTAATGTCTCCTCTCCATAGAAAAGTTGAATACAATTTTAGAATTTTGTGATCTATAGTATAGACTATAAATACCAATTTCTTTTATCATTCTGCACTGAAATATCCTTATAGTTTTTGATTGGCAATCGCGAAAGTGTAATCGTGCTTTATACATACTTAGAATAAATATGCCTAGAAACCTACCCACTTCATAAAATATGCTGATTTTACAGCGAAGATAGTTAATACTGACAATCGCGTGGGCCTTGCGAATTCATTTTGTTTTGCGATAACTTGTCAAGTATGTTATGTTTTTAGCATCTTTTGTTTTGTAGCATGGCAGAGAGCGCTGTGATAGCGCAGGATTATTGAATCAGAGTTGATGTGATTAATGTTACGATGTGATAGCTCAGTTGGGAGACGATTGTGCTTTGATATTTATATCAAAGGAATAAAAAAACTCCTTGCTTTCACGCTCAACGCTTGTACACATACTTACTAATACCTCCTACCTTTCCAGCGGCGACGGCGAGGTGATAGGTTTCCTGAAGGTGTCCTACAAGCATCTCTACTTGTTCGATGAAAAGGACAAGGTCTGCCAGGTCGAGCCAATGTGCGTGCTTGACTTCTACGTAAGCAACACGCGGCAGCGGCGAGGGAACGGGAAGAAACTGTTTGATTTCATGCTCCAGGTATGATGTATTGTCGTGGCTTCCAACCTCCGTGGCGACCTGACGTAGACCAACTGACTGACTGGCTGATTGACATCGATGTTTGGAACGGACATTCAAATTCAAAATTGGACATGACAGCGACACGACAAAAGACCAGCAGTTCTCGACGGACAGACGACCAGACTGTTCGTGTATACGAAAATAAAGAAGGGTAAGGTGGAGTAAAACCGATCGCAGAGATGAAGTCAAATTTCTGAATTTTCCATGCTGCTGTATTTACCAGATTCCGTTTTTTACGGAATCGTTTATGACCAAATTATGAAATTTAGAAATTCCTAATTTTCCACATTCGTTTTATTCCTGATTCTGAATTATCCAATTTCTGATAGTTTACACATTTATTTATTTTCCATTTGGAATTGCGTCATATTCAAAAAATTTCGCATTATTATTATTCAATCAACACAATATTATTTTGTACGCACGCGTGTTATGTAACAATATGAGTGTAGATAAAAAAATGTAATTGACAAGATTTCGTAACTTTATAACTACAATGTTATTACTTTTCTGTATTCCGCTGAGAAAAATAACGTAATTGTTTGTATATTTTTTCTGAGTATAATAATTACTTTCAAATTAATTTATGAATTTACTCCTTCTAAACTCCTAAACTTACGACACAATGGAAATGATACATTAGCCTGGTGTCTAATTAAAAAAACGAATGACGTGAAGCTGGAGATTATTGACGGCTTATTATTTTCGCGGATAGGTCGAATACTACCACTTGATGTTATAGTTGGCGTAGATTTCGGTTGTTTTATGTATCTCCTATATATCTTTACATACAGAAGATTAAATTCAAATGTTGTTTTACGGTGACAGCGCAAAGCTCTCTCGATCTCTATATCAATTTCCACCTTAGAAATATGACATGTTGTCAATTGTGCAGGACACGGGGACCCGCCCCCAGGACCTGGCTGTGGACGGTCCCTCGTCTAAGATGGAGACGTTCCTCGCGAAGAACTACGGCGTGGACCGCCTCATCAGGCAGAGCAACAACTTCGCCGTGTCGCCGGCGTTCTTCATCACCTCGCCTGACACCAAGTCAGTCACTTGTCCTATTAATAAGTCCTAAATGATTCTAAATTAAAAAAAAATCCAGTCCTAAAAATATTGGTTGAGTGTAAAGTTGGTTTACGGACGATAATTTTACGTGATAATGATAACGTATGCCGTCCGATGGAGTGGAAGATAGATGCGTCACAAGCCGAACGCTTAAGCCGATCGCGCCTCTCTATCGCTTGTTCCGCGCTCTCGCTTACACGCTATTCTCAGGCGGAACGAGACAATGAGTCATGTTTTTTCTTTCGTGCAGCGGGCTTTTTCGGTTTATAAGAAGTTATCACGTTAAAATCCAGTCCTAAATAAATGAAAATTAAATATAATTTATTTGCCAGTTACAAAGTATGACAGTTTTACCTGTGACCTTCAAACTAGGCTAGGCCTGTCTAAGTACAGTAAGTTTTAGATGAAAGAACAAATATGTGCATTGTGCAAAACAGTCTAATAAAATAAAATTTAACAAGATGATAATGATAAAAGTAAGTAGGTGCGATTGTCATAAGTTCATAACTTATAATTAAAAGTTGTATTCAAAGATTACAAATGAGTTTTCTCTAACAGCGTTATAACAGGCTGAGAAGTATCACAACAACTCGAGATAACTATACCACTCGCTTTTTTTTTGACCCGTCTTGTACAACTATTTCATAAAATATTATGTATTTCGAGCAACACAGACTCATATCAGGTATTTGATACAACAATAGAAAATAACACATTAAATTGCATTCAAAATACATTACAAGTTAAAGCTTGAATTTAGAAAAAAAATAACAATTATTAATTACCTATAGGTCAATACGTGAACACAAATTTTTGCCCATAGCAGGTCTGGCCGTACCACGCCTGTGATTCCGACGGCTGCGGTGGGACGGTTCGCGGCCCGCAAGCCTCCATCATCGATATCTGACGTGAGTGACTATATTTTAAACCTACTATAATCTGTGTTATCTACACGTATACACTCTCCATTTCGCTCCTCCATTCCCTCCTCACACTCACTCCTATAACCAGCACCCTTGCCATGAGTTTACAGTGACAGTACTCGCTAGCGACAGCGTAAACGATTTGTATGGAGAATTGTAGTATCTTTCAACCAGTTTCTTCAACATGCCTTAGGGTGGCATCGTAGCGCCATCTACCGTAAAGATTTAGACTTTATCGTCGGCACCATCGTCTCACAAATTTGTTGAGAGTCGATAGTAACGATGTGCTACACCCGAATTAATTATTATGGCTCTGACATCTGGTTCGTGGTCCAGTTGGTAGGACGCCCGTGTTGGCCCGGAAAGCCGTTGGAAACGCAGGTTCGAATCCTGTCCGAACCATTAAATATTTAATTTTTTCGCTTCTTTGTAAACATATAGGTAACGACCTTAGAATAAATACACCTAGAATCCTGTCTTAACTGCGAAACATTGTTTCCCATTGTAACGTTTCGCCAAATTTTCATTTATACGAAAGTATTTTTTTGTTCAAACCCGTAATATCTTCAAGGTTCTGTAAACATCGTTTTAAAGAACACATTAGTTTAGGTTTGTTTTATAATTATTCAGAAAAATTAAGTTTAGGAAAAAAAATGGCTTTTGGACAAATGAAAATTTGGCGTAGTTACAGATGGCAAATAAAAATTAGTGTTTCAGATAGGTAACCCTAGAAACCTAGTCAGCGCTTGAAAGTGAAGCCAGTTTTGATTAGCCTCGGGGTAAGTTGACCGTGTGCGCATCTGTCACTACGTCAATGTCACAAGCAACACGTCTCTATGATTGGTTCGTAGACACGCACACATACAACCAAATGCGGCTTCATCTTTCGCAAATCTGATGTATGAAGACTCGGTCTAAGCTTACCCTCACAATACACTTCGTACATAGTCCGTAGCGAGTATCCAACAGTAGTTTATGTAACTGTTACATTATGAGGGCTCTTATAATGTTTTGTGACATTGACGTTGCGACAGAGGCGCACACGGAAGAAACTTAGCCAGTGGCTAACCAAAACTGGCTTCACTTTCAAACGCTGACTAGGTTTCTAGGGGTACAGTCTTTTCTAGTTATAATCGCTACGTGGCGCCAGATTTGAGCACATAACCTATTCCTGATATTCCCAAACCTGCAAATTACCCTTTCTATATATCCCTAGTTATTCTATCCTACAGTGCATGAGCTGTCAGAATGCGATTCGCTTGTTATGCCTGTCTCGCTCGCTCTCACGCGATCCATATAAGAACCTCTCAATTTTCACCAAAACCCGAATCGCACTTAAGAGCTCACGGACTGTACTATCCTCATCCTTCTACACATCGTAACTGGGTTCTATAGTTGTACACCCCGTTTTTTTTTTAATTTTCGATGTTTTGGGTATTTTCTACTTAGGATTTCGAGCTCTTTCGATCTAGTTAGGAGAAAAAAACTGTCTCAAAATATTCATACATTTTTTGTTTTTCCATTCCGTTACTGCTGTAGTAGGTTTTATGGAAACGGTAACAGAATGGAACGAAAAAACATTGGACACTTTTCTTCTAATTACATCGAAAGAGCTCGTGATTCTGAGTAGAAAATACCCAAAATATTGAAAATTAAAACAAAAATGGGGTGTACAACTTTAGAAAAAATGGCCCAACTACACATTCCTAATAACATTCCAATTGTTACACAAATAAAATGGAATATTTGTTAATCAATCTTACAGTTACTTCGGTGGGACTGATCTAAAACTACAATAAGCTAAAAAGTATGTATGGTCAAGCGATCTGTATTGTGGTACGGTATTTGTAGCCAGCTCTAATCTCTCCCACTCTTTATGAAATGTCAAAAACTATAATAAGTTTCTATAAAGATACTGGCTTGTGACGTCATAAAAAAAACAGTAGTCAAAACACGTGTTCTTTTTAGTTTTTGACCAATTAAAAATAGTGAAAGTTCCAAAAGTTTGTGGTAGTTTATTCGGTTTCGTGTATTTTCCAATTGTATGTTTAGTGGTTTCAATACGTGGTATTATAAATTTATGAAACATGTAATGTAAATTTTTTTTTAATGTGGTTACAGACCACAATTTTTATATTAAACTATTGATACAAAGATATCAAAGCTCAAAGAAGAATTGAAAACGTATTCATATAGAGGTCGCTAAGGTGTACAAACTTTTCAAATAAACAATGCAAAGATCGACACACGAACCATAAGGAATAATTCGAAACGTTGGTTGGAGTTCGGGTAGCGAAGTGGTTAACGCACTGGACCGGCAATCCAGAGGTACCGGGTTCGATTCCCGGTCTCGTCCCCCAGGTAATTCATTTAAATTTTTCTTTGAGTTTTGATATCTTTGTATCAATAGTTTAGGTGGTATTAGTTGATGATTTGTTGGATAATTTAATAGTATGTATGCTTTATTAAGATGGTAAGTTCAGTACCTGTAATAGTTGTTCAGTTAATAAGTTAGTAGTATAGCCCAATGGGCTATTTTTCAGCTCAACGCAATATTGCGAATTTTTAATGGTACTAATTTATTTTACTGGCAACGACACCTTTTTGGTAACTGACGTTGAAAGTCGGTGGATGTCACTGATGCAAACAAAGAGGAAACAGAACTAAATAATCCGCAAATTGTATGTATTTTTTGCATAATAAAGCCAAAACTATCCGCAGTGATGAATGACAAGTATTTTTCAATTGTTTTTAGCGTTGTATTCTGTCTTATTAAGCATACTCATACGCATTTATATTAAGTTCTATCTGGTTATTAAGTATGCATTTTTTAGTTCCGATTTATGCCAGATCTTAACAGAAAACAAGAATATCTCAGATCTGCAATGGAATCCAGCTTAGTGTCCATCGTAAAGAATTCAGCTGATATTAATACCTGTCTAATAACTTAACTGTCATCTCCGTTGGTTCTTGGTCCAGCCTCCATACAAATTTGCCCATGGTCCTTTTATTTCGTGTAACATTCTATTATTTATGTTATAGGTGATCCACGGAGTGACGGACCGTGTCTATGTGGAAACTAACAACGGGTATGTTTAAATTTATGAAACATGCAAAGTCTCATTATTTTTAACGTGTACACACCACGTTTTTTTTTATATTGAATCATTGATACAACGATCTAAGCCAAAACACACGTTGAACCGTTATCGTATCACATTGGACCGGTAATCCAGAGGTACCGGGTTCGATTCCAGGTGTCTTCCGCCAGCTTGCGTATTTTTCTTTGTGCTTTGTATCAATAGTTCAACGGGTATGTATCCAATACAATAATTACAGTATTTTTGTATGAAATATGTATGTTTGCATGAATACGTTGTAATGTCATGTTGTATTGTCGCTAAACACACCGTAACAATATCCATATGTCGAATTCATTCTCATGATTATGCATGCATTTTCAACTAATTTAACCTTTTCAACAACACAGTCGTCTTTGGCTGACAGCAGAATTTTGCTCCACTGACGCCATCGTCGGCAAATGCCGTCAAATTTTCAGTGATCTGATCAATCTTGGTATTTTTTTCCAAGACCATTAAAAACATTTTTTTTTTCGATAGGCCTTGCTGTAAGAATCTACTAACTACAGGTCGTTGACCGTTTTCCAAAATGATTTTGAAACTTACAATAAAAAAAGCCAGTCGATGGTTGACACTTGCCTATCTCATAATTTCAACAGTTTGACACTAACATGTGCCGACCATCGACGGTTTTATTATTTTAAATTGGGTTTTGAAGGCTTAGGTTTCTTCCACCATCACGAATGTTTCATTGCGAACTGTCAAATAATGAATAAAAAAAAAATTTAAAAACCATGGTAAAATATAATAATGACCTTCCCTTCCAAGTAGCACACATGCTGAACTATCGAAAAAATAATAATGGTCTTCGAAAAACAGTACCCAGCCTATTGCTTCAACCCTTGGCGTTCAAAAGGTGAAACGTTTCCGGTGCTTGCACTAGAATGCCGCTTTTGTAACTGCGTATAATAATAATACAGGGTGATCAATCTAAATGGATCAGTAGGGAGAAGTTAGCAAACAATTAGCGATAAACTTTCTGATAATTCTTCTCAATCTCGTTAACGACTAAGAATAAATACGCCAAGAAAACTAGTCAACGCTTGAAAGTGAAGCTAGTTTTGGTTAGCCACGGGCTAAGCTTCGTCCGTGTGAACATCTGTCACAACGTCACACAAGCAACACGTCTCTATGATTGGTTCGTAGACACGCACACATGCAACCAATAGCGGCTTCATCTTTCGCAAATCTGTTGTATGAACTCGTTCAAGGCGTACTTATTCTAAGGTTACCGATTGAAAACATAAGTTTAGATTATGGTAACATAGATGGAATGTAGGTATCTGAGGCAATTGCAACCATGGGATAAATGCGTATTTGGATGATGTCATAGAAACGGAACATTTTGATACCACCCGTACCCTTACTTCCTAAATTTAGGACTGTTAAAGTTAAAGAAAGAACGTTGTTAGTTTTAAAGTGTTTCGTCTCTATACCTACAGAAGACGCACTTGTCCCATAATAGCGATTGCATATGGTGACCTTAAATAAGAACTTTGTAAAAACTGCATTATAAACACTATTTATGTATATTAGTATTATATTGTATTTGCTTTGTTGTTAAGATTTTACTGCGTGTTATATCGTCTGTCGACGGCCAAAACTCACTAAATAACAAATACCTACTGGAAGCATAGCTCGTATCTCAGTATTAATTTAGTAACTAGATACGAGGTTTTAAAAAGCAGAGACAGAAATTTTAGTGAATTTAGGTTGTGACCAGGCGATATACGTTGCTTAAACATATAGTTTATTTATATACAATGTAAGTATTATACCGGGAGATCAATCCAAATGGGTCAGTAGGGTGAAAACGACAACTATACTCGACGCCACCTAGCTTGTCAATAGCGACCAATGACCCCTCCTACCATGTCACAAAATTTCTAATAACGACACTTTTTTTTGTTCCTCGTAATGGCCTAGTTTCGAGGCGTATTTATTCTAAGGGTTCGCGCATGAAAGTGAGCACGTGGCTATTACGCGCGTATAGTACTTACTACTTACTATACAAATATTTAAAAAAATGCCTTATATATAATAGTTTAATTTAAAAGCATTCTGGCGACTCATAAATGTGATTGCTTCTTAAGGGGCTACCGCCACGAGTGACGCCGCCGCCGGTACTATGCCAAAGTAATGGACTAGGAGCATTATTTTTGTTTGTAAGTTTTGTTTAGTTTTATTTTATTTTGTAAATTCAATTCACTGGGTCATTTTTACCCTCAATTTGAATATGTACAGTCGTTTGAGTAGTTTGCTGATTACCAGTGTCTTTGATTTTTTTTTATATTGTGAAACATTAATTCTATTATTTGTTTGAATGTTGAATCTTTGTTTTTTCTTTTAAATTGCATATTTAAAACGGTTTCAAATTCAATGATTTTTTCTAATTAACTGGAGAGCGAAATGACTGTCACTTTTTTACTATTTTAGTAACATAGTATTGACGTAAGTTTCCTTTGATCATGTGAAGACATTGGAATATTTAGTGACTGATAGAGATTCCCATATCGATAAACTCACTTATCGATGATGTCCCCTTATATTTTGTTTTTATTTTAATTGAAAGTATGGAAGTTATTTCATAATTGGACCTAGAACTAAATCAACCACTTTTATGTTAAAATCCATCGTCATTTATTTTTGGTTTATTTAATTTCCATTCATTCCATTTTATTTTCAGCCTTAACTAGTATTTTCCAAGGAGCTGACGCAGTGGCAGCGACTACGTATTCAGAACAAAACTACTTTTTGTAGAGCAAAACTACTTTTTGTAGAATATAACTACTTTTTATAGAACAAAAATACTATTTGTAGAACGGAACTACTATTTATAGACTAAACTATTGTGTAGAAAATGAGGCATCAAATCGAATAATTATTTATATTCTAAGTTATTTTTAATTCGTCTAATTTATTTAATTGCACGCTAATTTATTTGTAATTTTTAAAAGAGATACAATCATGGACGGACCATTTATGCTGATGCTTATTGAATTTATGTTTTTGTGAACCAAAGGAATACTTGTTTATTACGTAATTTTTGAGAAGGTTGGCAGCAAAAATAAATTTAAACTACAGGTTTTTTCCTTTTGTGATAGTATTCGCCGATGATGATGCCAAAAATTAAGCATTTGCGCTTAGTTTCGTAGGATAAAACCTAAGTCGTAAACAGAAATGTTTGTTTCTATCGCAGTATTTTAATGCAAATTCAATGCATTACCTCTAGAAGCAAACAATTAAACTTTATTGATAATCATTTTAATGTAGCATAAACACCAACCTTATTGTCACCCTATTCGACAAGACTTGGTCTGTACGGTCTATGACAGTTTAAAGTAGCAATTAGGGTGACTATGAGACTCAAAAAATATTTTCTTTAATTAACGAATTAACAAACAACGTTTACATATTATTGCGTGTAGTCACATGTTTAAGCTAAAGTTGAACAATAAGAAACACATATTTCTGTTTACGACATAGGATTCACCCTGTATAACAAGAATCTCCTTACGATACAAGCTATTAGCTTGAATCAACGGACATCAAAAAGAAGATTATCCGTTAATGATGATTTATGGCTTGTTATTTTTTATTAAAGCAGTACAACCAAATGTTTACCTTGAAGTGAAAAATATGAACATTAAATGGTTCAAGTGGGGTTCGGACTAGAGATGTGTCGTTTCCGGAAATTTCCCTACTTTTGTATGGGAAACGAGGAAAGTTTCCGGAAATTATCGGAAATGGCACATCACTAGTTCGGACCAACGTGCCAACGGCTTTCTGATCCAACAATGGCGTCCTACCTATTGAACCACTGAACCGATTTGAGAGCCATTGAATTTTTCAACCATTTCCTTGTTGCATGCCTTAGGGTGCCATTAAATTTTTATTTTTGCTTCAATGTAAACATATGGTTATGAATACTGTATTTTTTATAAATTATAGTCAGTTGCGTAGAATTTGCTACATAATTGTATATAACTTTCAATAGCTAATCACTATTGTTTTGCTGTATTTTATTAGAGAAATTAACATATTATTTATGTTGCCAAATGCGTTTTGCGATATTCAACTTTTTTTTTTTTAGTTTAAGTCAAATCCCATGTTGTGTCGCTTATTTACCTTTAAACCAATCATTTAAGGTTAGCTTTTCGTAAACTGAAAAAAAAAAAACTAGAATCATTTTTTTTATAATATACTTCAATAGATTGTTTATTGGGAAATGGATGTAATTTATAAAAATGTTTGAGCACAGCAGTGAAAAAAAACCGGTCAAGTGCGAGTCGGACTCGCGCACCGAGGGTTCCGTACAAACACTTTCCATCCTTAAGTGGTTAAGTTAAGTTTGCACCTGGTATGTATATTGCTCCATACAAATGAGGTGCAAAGTTAACGCAACCAATCCCGTTTGTTGTATGGGAGCCCCCCGTAAATATTTATTTTATTTCATTTTTAGTATTTGTTGTTATAGCGGCAATAGAAATACATCATCTGTGAAAATTTCAACTGTCTAGCTATCGCCGTTCTGGAGATACAGCCTGGTGACAGACGGACGGACATCGAAGTCTCAGTAATAGGGTCCCGTTTTTACCCTTTGGGTACGGAACCCTAAAAAGACCATTTGAGTACGATGCTCGTGCAGGGCGGATATTTTTTTTAGTTCTCGTAAAATTCGTCACTTTCTAGGAATGAGGGGGGGGGTAGTAACATCCATTTCCTTTTCTGCCAGCGTCAAAGTTTGCTTCTAGTGCTCGGTTGTCAAAGCTATCAATCTTCGTCCAAGTTCCGAGAAGTTGTATGTACTTGTATTATGAATAAATAACTTTATTCTAATCAGCAATAAACTAAGAACTAACTAAAATCTACGCTAAACGGATATTAAAAAAGTCTATAAATCGGACACCTTTGGCGTGGTCCCGAATACGCTGGCAGCATTTCCTCGCTGAATAGCACCGCTAATGCGTTGTATCATTAATTCGCCAACCTTAACTGATATTCATATTCCTTTACTTATAATATTTTCAATATGACACGTCAATATGATTGAGCTTAACCATTATTTACGCACCCGTTTTTTATTAAGTTGCCTGAATCCATGTTATTGGCTAACTGTGATAGAATATACTTAGAGATTATTTATTATAAGTTTGATCCGCTAAACAACTCAAACCTATTAAACATAATTTGCTAAAAAACCATAATTTATCCGTCGGTTAGTTATCTAAAAAATTTTGGTCACACTATTTATTTTGCTAATTGAACAAAAAAATACAAAGACAGTCTGTTAAAGTTTCACGTGACTGCACGACTTGTTAAATTTACTAGCTAAACTAACTCCCGACCTTTCATGCGCTTTTTTTAGGTTTTTTTTTTTTAATTAACTAAAGAGAAAGTAAATGCTCAAATTTTTTTGACAATCTAACTGACGTACTGATTAAAAAATAAAATAAAACAAAAGTTTCTTATACAACCTATTCTGAATTGTCATTTTCTTATCATATTTGTTATATGTTATTAATATCCAATGCTCGCGGTGAGGAAGCTCCCGCATGATAGAGAGCACCTTCACATTTTCTATTTTAAGTGTACAGTTCGCAGCGAAAGTAGCTAAGCATAGAAAACTACCGCGACACTCAGTCATATTAAAATACAAAACGTGTTTACTCACAATAGGCTAGTAGACCCAGTTTTGAAATATATTTGAAACGGTTAATAATGATCTTACTAGCTCTAAAAAAAATGTCTTGTATTTTTGTGAAAGCTAGAAAGCTAAATATCAAAAACGCCGCCCGCCATTTTTGCCTTTTGCTAATCTGTCGAGTGACGTAGAATTACCTGTAAATATTCGAAATTCGACCGTCGTATAGTGCCATTCCGCTCACTCCAATATACTTTGACAGGAGACCGAGAGGGACGGCACTATTCGAAGTCGTCAAAGTAGACTTTCAGTTATCTTTACAGGACATAAGCGAAAATGGCGGACAGCGTCTTAAGCATTTCAAAATACAGATTTAAACCATATTTTCAAATTCAATTTTTTCAGCCATCTTTCACTTTTATGAATTGAATAATATATATTTAGCTTTCCTTTGCTAAATACTATACGGAATAAAGATTACTTTATTACAATTTGACATGAGTCAACTAGCCTATTAACGTGTCGATTCGAAACATGTCGAGCCATATTCGACTTCTACGACGTGACCCGTTTCGTATTTTAAAAGTAGCTAAGAAGCATTACAACACGCTCACAATGTGTGCTTATAATTTTGAGCACCTGGCGTGCTAAGCCAGTTCAGCTGCTAACTGTACCTAGGTAGTACAATTGTACGTTAATATATGTAACTAACGTAGGTATCGAAAAATTATTCGTATTTTGTTTTCTGTGTTCACGGTAAACTAATATCATTGCTCATTCATGTAACATTGGTAATAATTGGCAATCAAAATGTACTAAAATCTTTAAAACACGCTAAAACTAATTGAAAAACAATATCAATTGGGAATGAGAATCAATATTATTTTATTAACGATTACAAGTGATGCATCTTCGCGACAAGTCCCTCGCGTAAAGCTAAGTTGTACTGTCATGTCATGTCACCTCTGTCAACCACTTTTTTTACAATTTCTTATAAACACTTTCTTTTTGGTTACGTTATTGCCAAGTGGCATGGCCTATGACCTATGAACAAACATGTCCGACGGTGACCGCATATATGCGTCTCTGGCAGTGAATGCGTTAAGCGTTGATGTTACCAACTTCCTTATTAAACGGACTTGTTGCGAAAGTATCTATCTACAAAAGTATGATTCAAATTAATGCGTCATTCGTGATGAAATAACAGGAAAGTCGCATGAGGCAATTGCAACTGTGGGGCTATTGCGTCTTTTGATGATACCATATTGATGCGTAACATTTTAAAAGCACCCGTAACCTTACTACCTTAAATTTGGGACTATTCATATGTAAAATAGAACGGTGGAAGTTAGTGTTTTGTTTCTATGACATCATCAAAAGACGCATTTGTCCCACGGTTTCAATTGTCTCAGGTTACCTTAGTCCAACACTGTTATCTTACTTGCACTATAACTTTAATATGTCTCAAACGGTGTTCCATTATCTTCAGTGAATCGTGTAAGTTTAAATCAATATTCGAAGAACCGGACTGTATCATGGAACAGAGCTATGACTTTGTAGTCTTAACACTCTATACCCACACAGAACTCCCGAGGACGCGCCGGAACCGAAGGCTCCGTTGCCTGTGCCGACCGACCCGGAACCGGAGCCTCAATGGGAGCCCGAGCCGGTCCAGCCGGAGCCGGCTCCGGCCCCGGCTTCTCCTAGCCCGGAGCGGCCGACGACTCTGCCAGTGGCTCCGGCGGTCTCCGCGGCTCCGTCGCCCGCCGGCTCCGCTGCCCCGCGCCGCGACTCCCAACTCACTGACCAAGGTTACTTCGACGTGAAGTTTTACCACAACAAGCTGTGGTAATTACACGGCGTTGTGTATTTGTCTTTGTATTGTTTACGCGACGTTATTCCCACCTATAATAACTGATCGGGGCTATTTCGGTAAATATTTACCACAAGCTGGGATAATTCCACACAGGGATCTATTGTTTTTGAAATATCACCGCTGCACTGCATTACGATGATACCAACTCACTTACCAGGGCTGTTTTGGGCGTATAAATGTACCCTCACCCTCACAAACCGTGTAATATTCATTAGTTTTTTATTTATTATTCTTATATTTTATATAATTTTCGGTGCCCTACGTCGCGATTAATTACCATACTAATCACTTGCTGCTCATTCTAGTCATCACAACAAACAAAAATAACACCGCAGCGGTACTAACTAAATTATTTTTTCTCATACTACCGTCAAACCTCGTCACAATAATGTGCTTTATCAATTGAGTGACGGCGGCTTATAATTAGTTGATTTACTTTTGTATTTCAATTAAGATCAGTCGGGACGAAAGCGCCAGCGAGCCAAGCGCACCTACTATGTCGAAAAGTACAGATGTTGTAACACTAACGCCATTTTACTTTTGCCAACTAAATAGCATTCGAAATTTTCGATATGGTACGTGCGCTTTTCCCACTTGACGGACTTATCCCGACTGACTTCCTTACAATATCGAATTTCACGCGTCCTTTATAATTACACCATGTAGAGGTTAAAGTCTAATGCAAAAAATATATTATAACATGATCAAAATAATTAATCGTCGTAAATAGCCCTTTCTCCGTTTTTATGGTTCGGTCTTTACCAAACTACCACAAAAAAATGTAACTTGATACATACTAAAAATTAAGTCATAATTAGTTGTTTATTCTCATAAAGTTTGTAATTTCGCTGGTCTAAATAATGAGCGATAGATTCTCAACAAAAATACACTACAACTGCAGATAGACTAATAAATGCTATAATTCAATATAGCTGTACTAAAAAAGTTACTAATTCTCAACGAATAAATGTCTAAATGCACGTCTAAAATATATATTAAACACACGAAAAAATCACAACTGTTTCGACGGGGTGAGTTATTGTTTTCATGTCTTTTTATTAGACCGTATATACTTACATTTAATATTACGGTGTGTTGTAAAAAATTAACTGTATTACGTAAATATTTTATCATCAAAATCAATTAAATGTAATAATAGAGAGGGAAATTCTAATGTGCTTGGATCATTTATACATTGATTACTGAGCAAGGAGCTGCGTACAAAAATGTAGATTATGTTTGTCAGCTAATCAGACTTTTGCATATGTAGTCATAGTGACAGATTTATCCTTTGTCTAAAGTAATGTGTCCGTATGTTCTTGACTTGTAAAATTATGCTTTGTTTCTAGTAATTTCGTTTAACTGAATGTAGTTATCATATGCTTTGAATGTGAACATAATACCCGCCAAATCCTGCGTTCTTACATTAGTACAATACTAGTATTTTTTCATTGTACAACAACTGTGTTTAATACTAGAAACAACTTGCCATAACGATTATACTATACAGTTGATTTAGATTAGTTCCAAGTAAAAATAAGTGGGGGGTTAGACTAACATAGTTTATTGTCTATGGGGTTATTGAACTGTGTCAGTCGTCCCTCACGTTACCTAATCTATGAAATTGCATATGAAAGGTGTAAAAACGCAATTTTAATGAGTAGCATGTTTCTAGTTCCGTACCTGTGAGGCATAATACTAAGTGCCAGAACACTGTAAGATCATGTCGTTTAGGTTCACTTCGTCCATTTTCCCATTATGTCAACATTCCAATTTCGTCCACATTCCCACCTCGTCCACATTCAATTCCCAAATCGTCCACTTCCTACATAGTCTACATTCCCAACTCGTCCACATTTTCATGGAGGTAAAAACTTAAAATATTTGCTATCCGATACCCTCCGACGCGTAATGATCTAATTTACGAACGCACTTTGCGCACGATCCGCCCTAAACGCAAATTGTACATTCCTAAAGCGAAAGAGAGTATGGATGTGGATGATTTGGGAATTTTGACTAAGTGGGAATGTGGACGAAGTGGGAAAAGGACGATATGGGAATATGGATGAAATGGGAATGTTGACAAAGTGAGATTTCGGACGAAGTAGGAATGTGAACAAAATGGGAATGTGTACGAAGTGAACCTTAACGGTTCATGTATTTAACAAAGCACTTACAATGTTTTTCTTCTGAGATACGGGTGGACTTAGTGTTATGCCACTCAGATACGGAGTTTAGGTTGACTGGGCTGGATATCACATATCTCGAGCAAATGGTTTGAGTGTGTTCGAGCTTACTCGACATTCGTAGTTTTAAACATATAGTATCACTGAACATAATGGCACTACCTGTGTCAAACATATAATTTTATTATTGTTGTTGTATGGCACGTATGATTACTGTGAATGACACACGTTCTAATTGAATTATTATTATTTCAAGGTCCTTTCATACTTGAGAACATTAAGTTTTCCAAAGGCATTCATGTTATTTGAAAAAAAAAGAACTGTCAATGTCAACACTACGTTTTTTAAAGTTTACTTTCTAATTCCAAATACCTACTTACCAAAGTAATTAAATTATTGGGGATGTGACCAAACGTCACACAAAGATTAAAAAATATATAAACTTATATAACTACACAACGTACAAATCATCTATTCAATTGCTCAAAGGTTAACTGGAAGAGATCCCTAATAGCGATAAGTTCGCCTTTGTACATGTTTCATTTGTTATAAATGTATTTATAACCAGTTGTTGTGTACAATAAAGTGTTTACATACATACCTACTATTCACCGATTCTGTGTCCAAATAATGTAAACTACAGGTGAATAATATAATAAGAATACCTCTAGAAAACTTAATGATCCCAATTAATCACTGACACGTGTGATATAATTAATAATTCAATTCTTCATGCCTGTTTACTTTCAATAGGTAAGAAGTCATTCAGGCAAATAATTTTATCATCATATCGATTATTAACTAAATTAGACTCTCCGAAACTTACATTCGATTCTTTGCACTGATTACAAAGCATTCCTTACATTATATTAAAAATCAAAAACATGTAGTGTGAATTTGAGTGTGTAATATTAATAATTTATTGTCAACAATTGACAAATGCATGTTGGTTTGATTGAAAATATCTCCTAGATTTACTATAAGCGTATGATGGTGTTTTTAGAATGTTTTAGGTATTATTTACCTACGAAATTTATTTTTATTGTACTGTCCACATAATCGTGTATGTTAGTTATACATACGTTTGCTATTACAATGTTTTATCATTATTATATTTCACGCATTGTCAATAGGTTGTTTATTTAAGCGAATACAACTACTATGGATTCTGGCACTGAATTATCCTTAAGATGTTCATTATCATTACTGGGATTTTAGATGAATACGATAGTGATCAGTGATCACTCAAATGACAACTAATGCTAAATGACACAAGTATTTCGTCACAAAACTGACTGGCTACACGAACGTTATTTATGGGGTAAGTTGGGTTAAGTCTAATGGGGCTGACTAATAGTTAATCTGGTTCATCGACGGTGGCAGTCTTGCCTCGGTGATAGTCTTAGGTACCCCACATCACCTTTACATTAATAGTAATCGAACTTCTCATGGCGCGCTAGGACGTCAGAGAGCTTTAAATATTACAGAAATTGTTATATTATTATTCATATTTTTTGTCATTTAATACTTGGGATTTTTACGGCACTAACCATAAATGCACTTTAGAATCAAACTATGTACGAGTTACTATAGTAAATATCAGCTTCATAGCTCTTTAACCTGCTGTCCTGCTATGAGAAGTCCGATGCCTGAACATTAATTCCATTCAGACTTATGTTCTTTAGTGAAAATACCCACTTACGGTTCTAAGTGCGGTAAATGCTTATTCCTGCCTAAGGAAAGACTTTTTAAAAGATAACTACGGGCGATAAAGATTACCCACAACCTTTTTTTTCGCTCAAGCTGAGATAATGCTTACTGGATTTCTTTACCACCCTAGTTGTATAATATTAATTCAAAATGCTTTCAAAATATATAGAATCTTAATTTAAGGCGTTAGATACTATGCCAGCGAAAAGGCAACCACGAAAGTCCAACAAAATGCTATGAAATCAAGGCCTACTTTAGGTACAGATATCTTGAATAAAATATTTATGATTGTGAGCATTCACATTGACTGACTAATAAAGTTCCATAGGAATAGATAATCTTAACCACACGTCAATAAATATTTATTGATGTCCCGACGGAAAAAAATTAAATTGCGAAGCATTCCACATGTGAAAAAGCCTTGGTGATTTCTCAATATTTCCTATAAAATATTTATATACTTGTGAAAGTTTTTAAAAGTTTACAATATGGTCGCGTTTGCCCCGCTGGCGCACTTAGCCCAACTACCTTAAATTGAGACCGATGGCGGCAATTATTTACTCACTATATCTGTATTCGCGAAGAGATAATAGCATATTCTAAGAAATTAAGTACCTATCGATTTGTCACACTGTCCGTTTGACTACGCTGGCAATCGCACCAATTACTCTTAAACCAAATATTAACTAAATTATTAAGTTGATTAATTATATTCATATTATTAACAGTATTTAGTCGGCAGCGAGCCTTCGGCTCTAGACTTAAATAATATTTTTTAATTTTAGTGGCTGGATCAGTGATTGCGGATATTGACATTTGCATCCGCAAGAATCGGATCTGTAAAGACTAGGAAATAATGACACTCAACGAGAATCATGAAAATGTTAATATAAGAAGGTAAAAGGCTTTGCTGTACGGTTAGTTGGACAAGTGCGCCAGCGGGGAAAGTGCTCCTACCATATCGAATGTCGCCATCTCATACTACTATATAACGCCATCACTTTTTTTAAGACTTGACTTGAACTGTATCAAGGTTCGTTAGCCCTCAATACCAATAGTCGCAATTTGTGTGGGAGTATAATTATCTCCGCACCAGGAGTAATTTCGCATGGACTGCGTCGTGAGTAGACTACCGAATTAGTTTGACTTAGAGCTGGAGAAAAGGGGAACGAGAGTCGGGCTCTTGCCGCCTAACTACAGTTGCGTGGTTGTAAGGTGGCGTTAGTGGTAAAACATCTGTGGTTTTCGACATGATAGGCGCACTTGCCTCGCTGACGCACTTGCCCCGTGTTACCTTTATAGTACTTATTCTGAATATTATGATCTTAATATATTGACCCTAACATTTTCATGATTAAATACTCATTCTTAAACTGCAACCACTGATGTTCGTAAATATTCTGCCGTAACATCTCTACCGTACATTTTGAGGTGCAAAGCACAACTGGCACTTGCGACTATTTCTCGCGCGAGATGATTGCCTGTCTCTTTCTGTGTAGTAATATGAGAGAGTGACGGTATGTCGCGCGACAAAAGTCGTGAAGCATAGTTGTGTTAGACGGCCTTGTTAAGTTTATGAATGGTATTGTTTTCTGTAACTTAACGGGTTCCTGTATTGGAACACACTGCGAATGTTAGGTATTTGTACGACAGCATTACCATTTGTATTTAAAAAATTGTAGTACGCCTCAAAAACGTCGGACGAAACCACGCGAGTTAAGTGCAGTAAGGAACTAATGTCACCAATACCGGAAGCCTAATTGTAGTTCTTACTTTTTCAAGAATAAAGTTGTGTTAGAGTAATAAGTCACTTATAATCCGAAAGTATAAGAAAAAGTTAATACATTTGACAGAATACAACTTCGGAATGAATAAAAATATATATGTAATAACTAAATAAAAGAGGGCTGTATTACGTGATCCATATTCTGAAGTTTTAAACTGCATTCGACTCGTACGCCTACTTCATATCTACTCACATTATTATTTAAGTGCGGTAATAATTATCTAATAGCGCGTTGATTATTATAATGGCCAAGGCTGGAGTGATAGACATGCATTTTGAGCTATTATTTAAAATGTGTATTAATTATTGTTAGCGATCTGTTATTTTTTATACAATTGTTTTGCTCGAATTACATTGTAATGATATAAATCGTTTTAATACTATTAAATTGCTGAATGAATAAGTGGTGTATTTTTTTCAATTACCTCCTTAGCGTTAGAATTGTTTTATACCTTATTATTTTAAGTCACCCTAATTTATGTTGATTTTTTGGGGACAAAATCTCACTTCCAGGCGAAGACAAGAAGTAAAACTTTAGACAAACAACGGGCGGTAATTTGTAAAGCCCCATATCGCATGTTTATTGCACTCAGGTTCGGTTCAGGCCATAAACACTTGCGATCTGGGAAATTCACGAATTCACCGCCCCAGTTATGTAATGTAACTACTATTTTCAACTCAACTACAAACATGCTCATTTGTTTATCCACTATAATTTATCTGACATAGTAGTTAAAAAAAAATAGAGAATTTATAGTAAACATACAATGTTGTCAGTCACTGTCAAACAAGAACAAAATAATGTATTTATTGATTTTCTTCAGGATAACAACAGCCGTTTACTATTATATTCACATCAGAGTATTATATTCCTTGATTCACATTAAATGGTTTACATAATACAAGGCCAATAACAGCCATCCATTAATTACAGAAAATACTGAGATATTTAGATTATAACATATTGAGATAATATAGATTTGTATTGAAAAATGTTTTCCTTGGAGAGGGATTTCAGGAAAAATTTAATAGCGTGATTCAGCATCGTCTTTTGTTTTGTACGGGCGTGCGGCGCCATGCCAGCTTGGCGCCATCTGTTGTTCATAATTTCCATTGACCTCTCATCACGCCGACACGGCTGGACAAATTTTAACCAATTTTGGTACAGGGATAGTAGGGTGCTGATTATTTTCTAACTTCGTACTCTCACCCCCTCATTCTGTTCTAGGACCCGACAAAACGTCACTGATTTTTTATTTATTTTTTTAATTCAGTTTTAGGGGTCGCTACCGGCAAGTAAACAATCTGAAAAAGATATGAAAATAAAAAGTCTTTTTCTTTGTATCGTAATACTCTCATTAATTGTATTGAAAAAAAATATAGAAAAAAATTATCTAGTTCAATATGAAACACCAATTTTTTTTTCTGATACTCAGAATAATTCACTTGATATATAACTAGATTGATTCAAATTCAAATTATTTATTTGCTGAAATTGTGGTACCTACATGTTACATTTAGAGATGATACAAGCATGTTTTCAGAACGGCACATACATTTGATACATTAGGTTATTCAAACAATATCACTGCTAAGAAATTAAAAAGAAAACTATGTGAACCGAGTTTTATTAACATTTATCTCGGATTTTTAATGGGCGGTAGCGACCCTTAAAACTGAATTTAAAAAATCAGTGAAGTTTTTTCGGGTCCTAGAACAGAATGAGGGGGTGAGAGTACGGGGTTAGAAAATAAGCAACACCCTAAGGGATAGCTGGACATCCGAAGATGGTTATACCATAGGTGCTTTTTATCAGTCTACAGTAAATAAAAAAATACGTGGGCGAAGTTGCGGACACCTAGTGTTGAAATAAAATAATGAAGATGTGTCAACCATTTGAGTAGTGAGGTAGAAGACGCGAATGTACATGTGACTGCCTCCTAGGGACTGATTTCAACAAAAATCTTAAGGGGCTACCCGCTCTCAATGACCTTCGATCTGTTGCGATAGATTTTCCCATATTATAAATAGCTAATCATAATAACATAGTTTTTCCACAACAAAATACCGTATCAAGTACCTTTCACATGTCACTGACTTTGAGATACAAGCCGTCAAAGTTTACGATTTTTTCGGGGAAAAAGTTGTGGAAACGGTTTTTTGCGTTTTTCTCGAAAAGTATTGAGAAAAATAGAAAAAGCTTCAGAACAAATTTTGTGGAATATGGTTTAGAACAATAAAATGTAAGATATTTTCTACATATCTCTCGGGCCAGCATGGCAGTGTCAACTGACTTGGCACCGTTGGTTTCTCGTCAGTTGCCATTGCGACTTGGGCTCCCCTTTTTGCTTACCATCAGGCGAAGTGGAGCCACTATGTTGTGCCGTTATAAAAAAAAAAAAGAAAAAAAAAAAAAAAATATATATATATATATATACACCGGGGATAAAAGTAGAAACGAGATTAGTGTATTTTTGGTCCTTCACCGAATATTTTTTTATAAAATATACAGTCGTTAAATCAAAATTCGGGTCTATACAAAGTGTTAAGCATAGACCATACTACAATATATATTAAATAGGACATTATAACTCTATAATCCACAAACTAGATACGATGTAAAAATCATCAAATTGGCTGATTTCTGCAGGGAGCCCCTTAACAGCTCAATGTACGGTGCATTGAGTAGATAACGGATGTCCGAATTCCGACCATCTTCGAAAAAGGCATAGCTGGACATGGTCTTTGTCTACTACGTTAAAAAAGAGGATTTGACGCATGAATTGCTGAGCAGATGCTATAAATTGATAAAGCCCCTACCTTTTCTAAACTTGATTGTACCCCGAGTAGCTGGTAAGGGGTTCGGATAGAAGATTGCTTTGCTATTAGAAGAATGTTAATATAATAAAATTCGACAAACGAAACTTTGGTAGGAATTAATTACAAAAATCCATAAAATATCTTTAGCGCGCATATTTTTAACTTCGCGGTATTTTTTTTTTATGGTCAACTTCGCGGTCCTGCAACAATGTCGCCAAAGTTAGTTTTTGTTACCTGATATGGCAACATTTAATCCAGCAAAGCAGCTGTTCACTATCGTTATTTTGAAGCCTTCAGCCTAACAATACAAAGAGCATTCCGTATTTATGAATGTACAGACTGTGTTAATGTAAAGTAATAAGTAATTACTGAAAAAATATGTTTTAATAAAATTTTCCATACTTATTAACGTAGATAACGTCAATTTGAATTGTTTACCAGAAAATGTTTTCATGGCGATGCATGATGGATTACAAATTGATTTCAGCACTGCCTAGGTATACCCCGGTCGTTCAATGATGAATTCAAAGACACCCTATTTGACATTCCAAATTAAAAAATAAATATTCACCTTGTAATTTGCTTCGATGTACCTACGTTGACATATTTGTAGTCCCTGAGCTTTCAGTTAATCCATACTATAATATTATAAATGCGAAATCGTGTCTGTCTGTCTGTTACCTCTTCACGCTTAAACCGCTGAATCGATTTTGATGAAATTTGAAGTGATCGGAATTAGGTGAGCTAAAATACCTACAGTTCGCGAGTGAGACATAATATAGAGTAGTTACAACCGGATAAAAATAATGTTTTATTTGGATTCCGGGTATTCGATATTTATTTGGGTACTTGTTGTAATATTGAACGTGACATGTTTTGTTTACAGTGCAGCATGTTTAATGTTAGTTTTTAGTAAAAAGGGCTAGACAAAAGAAGGTATGTACAGGATTTCTAAGAAGTAGTCGTCAAAAAATTCATGATGACATTGATGACCCTGTAGGAAATGTAATGATTAGACCAAAAGCACAATTGCTCGTACATTTGCTTTGGCGCTTTTAATAATCCCTTTTATTAATTAAGGTGATAAGGTGGATATCTATCGTGTTGTACGAGGTTGCTTCCATACTTCCAAGTTCCACGCGGACGTAGTCGCGGGCAAAAGCTAGGTGCAACATAAAAGAGTAGAAAATAAATGAGGGCGCCACTTCCTTCGCAACTGCCACATTTTTGACGTAAAGTGCTTGAATATGGTAACAATTTTGTATGAAAAATTGTAGTTCCTTTATCATCCGTTTTCTAGTCTTTTGTGACGCACATCTATGTAAAAACAGAATCACATTCTGTCAGTTCACGCATTGCAAACCTGATAAAACCCTAAAACATATTTTCGTATAAAAACTTAGCTCAACTTTATAGCAGTTATTACAAATCTCCAACAAAAATCCAACGCATAACCCATAAGTATAAAAAATTACAATCCATTATTTCGTTGAACCAATCTGCTTCATAGTGTGAATATAAATATGCAGTTGTGTATCACTAATAACATAATTTTATTTTTGCCTGTTTTATATTATAATTGACAACATTTCATATTTTTAAGACTATCATTTTATTACTTTTCTGAATTCTGCTTAAAAAGATGAAGTAATCTCTGTTTTTATTTATTTTCTGAGATGATTATTTATTTTATTATTGATTTATAAAAACATACTCATTTTAAAATGTGGCAACACCAAAACGAGAACTTAATGGAACGGTTACTTTAGTCGGTTTTCTATTAAAAAAAAACTAAATAAAACTCGGTATGCATCTGTCATCTGTCAACGTCAAATAAAAAATAAATATATTTTTTCGCTCTTTGGTTTAGACAACAACCCTATTCAGCCCGTATTGTCTTAGATTGCAGTTATTTGATGAATTTTCTTATATTTCTTTAAATACAGAAGAATAAATTCGAAGATTTTTTTTTTAAGGTACACGACATAAAGCCCTGTCGATCTCTATATTAATTTCCATCTGTTATAAATATGAAATGTTGTCAATTATAGCAAAACAAGTACTATATTTGTAACCTCTTTGTAACCGCATTCAACCGTTAGTCCAACGTCCAGCTCCAGTCAGAAGTCAGCCGCGTCCGTGAATGGCTACCTTATCAACAGTGCTGCAACCATCGGAGAAACCTGCAATCAAAAAAATCGACGTCAAACATGTCAGTCACATAATGGCGGAGGTTGTGTTGTTTTTTACAGCCAGTCAGCCCCGGTAATGATTTTTCATCAAATTACGCTATCAAACTTAAAGTATGCGCGTTTAACGATAGCGTATTTCTCAAACGCAAACTAATTGACTTTATAGTGTCGAGGTATTTAATTTACTATAATGAAATTACGTTTGGTACTGTCGCGTTGGTTTTATTGAATTAGAGTGGTGGTGTGGGTTGTGTTTGGGACGGTGCGCCGGTGCGATGGGCGCGCAGCAGGCGAAGGAGCGCGGAACCTCGAGTGGGGCTTCTATGCGTTCAGCGAGGAGCAAGCCCAGAGTACCGAAGGACCCCCGCATTCTTGGCTCGAACATATTCACTGAACACAGCGGTGAGTCACAAACATCCCTTAAAACACACATATTTAAAAAATTAAATTCTCAGTTTTTTTTAAATTTGCAGTAAACAAAGTTTGTGCACTAAATTAATGTGCCACTGTTATATATGGGTATGATGATCACACACTAACAAGAAAAAAACTAAACATTGGCTTAGCATAAATAAATTGTAATGATTTGTGTGTGTGTAGACATGTTAAAAAAGGCATGACTTACACGTTTTTGTAATAATACACCTTTTATCTCATTTATCTCAAGATAATCTTTACCCAAGATATTCTACTCATTATCAGTATTTCCCTTACCTAGTGCCTTAAAATAATTTTAAAACGAGTATAAACACGCAATTATTTTCCTTATGGTTTACATATATTTGTAATTATTAATAGAACAGGCCAACAAATGATACCTATTATAATAATATAAACCTAATTTTATTTAATAAACAGAAGTATTACGAGGACATGTCTGGTTTCTATTCTTCTTTTAAGCATTATTGAATCTATACTACAGATTGGCCTTTCTATAACGGATGGCTATTGACTCAGCAGCGTTTTAAAAAGATACTACTTTTCTACAAATTTTTTCATTACACTATTATATCAACATGAAACACACAACAGTTTTTCATGTGGAAATACCTAATGTTTTCCTTAATCAATTGATACAAAAATCAAAGCACAAAGAAAGATTTAAAATATGTTGGAAGAGACTTAAAATATGTTGGAAGAGATTGGGAATCAAACCAAGTACCTTCCGGATTGCCAGTTGTATGTGACATGTACTATTATAAGCATACCCCGGAGTTTACAGTACACAAATGATTTTATGCGTACTGTCTGCCTAGAGTAAAATCATTTGTGCATCGAAAACCATGGGGTATGGTGATGAGGTATGAATGGCTCAATGAAACCATTACTTTCGTACTGTTTGTAACAAGTTCTCTATCATAAATTGCAATACAATACAAAGAAGTGCAAAAAAATTATGGAAATTACTTGGCAGCCTATTGCAGCTTAGACTGTAAGTCTAGGATTGCCAAGTTTTCAACTTTAGCCTAACTTCTTACTTGGATAAAGTTGCATCTGGGCAAATTTTTGTGTTCAATTTCTTGGCTTTTGGCCAGACTAATTAGGCCCCAGCATAAGTCTTCTGGTGGGCAGACTGAGTAGGACATGCAAACTGGTAAACTTTTGTACAGATTTAACCATTTAACTGGTAATTTTCTATACAAAAGCTAACCGGTCTCGTTCCCTAACTGTGAGCCACAAAGTCTTTAGGCTGGCCTAGTGCTAGTTATTTTATAAGAAATTAACTATTGAAACTGCTGTATTATCTTATTATTAAAGGAGTTTACTGTTGATATGGTATAGCACAATTTTTTTATTGTAGTAGTTGTATTTAGGTACAGTCAAGGAATTTGATATACATACCTTTTTCGCTCTTGTCACAATGACAAATTCAGATATTCAAATTCAAAACTTTATTCTCCAAGTAGGCTACAAGAACACTTTTACATGTCAGATTCTAACTTACATATAAAAAAAATTACAATTGGATCTATTAAATTACAATAAACTTAAGATATTAGGGTCACAAAGGTACGCGTTTAAATTTCCTTGACTGTACAATGTATATTAGTGCACACATTTATGAGGTTGATGTTTAGTGCAAGTGTAACCGACAGTATGCACAAGGTGTGTGGAAATACTGGAAATTAAGACAATTTTTTTATAAGACGGAGTCCACCTTAGAAAACATTGGTTTATATTATATTATAATCAAGGTTTGGAAATTCCTATAGATATTTATTTACCTAAGCTTTGGCCATGGCTTCGTTGTTCAGTTGTATGTATAGGCAGCTTTGTTTGAGGTACGAGTGAGATACCAATTGGTTTAAGTTTATTTTAGAAAAATATCTATCTATGTTTATATCGGAGGAGGATCGTGGAGGAGGCCAAAACCCACAAAGGGTTGTAGCGCCAACGGAAGAAGAAGTTTATAGACATGAAATATCTACAGTCTAAATAAAGTACATAATATGTACTTCCTGCTTTCACCTCTCTTTCCTTCCCATTTTTGAGGATCACAACTCCTTTTAACCCATCAAGCGTGCTAGTATCACGCATATGATAGTATCTTTGAGACATTTATGTAATTTATATAATCAAATTTTAGGGAATAATAAGACGGGCATAAAATCTGTCATATTGGTCCATGGGTTAGTTGGCTTCAATGTCATGTGGACCATACAGTGTTACCACTGCCTACTGTGATCTTCATAGAGCAGCGGTTTCAAACTAGTGGTCACAGGAGTCAAAATATAGTCTGTGAACAATTTAAAATTCTCAGGTACATCACAGTGCGCTGGAGAAGGGAATTCGAATAAATTTAATCCCCATGAAAGACGAAGCAAAAACTGTATTCACTGATCTAAAGTATGTTGGGAACCACAGTGTTAGTTACACCATCTGATACATATAGTGCATGAAAGAATGTGATTCGAGTTTTATACCTGTCTCGCTTCTCTTACGCCATCATAAGAACCTCTCAGTTTTAACCCAAATGCGAATCCCAATCTGTGACAATGAGTCACTTAGAAAATGATACTAAAACTGAAAAAAAAAATCTGCTTCAATATTGGCTGAGATCTTGTCACTTGTTCCAATTAAAGCTGAATATCTTGGACACTACTGGTACTATTTCCACCAAACATAGCTAATAACCATCTCGACGGACAAGTCTTTCGATAAAAAAAAAACCGCTCTCAAATTGGTCCATCCATTTGGGAATTGTTAAACCTACCCTCTTTTTCGTCGGGGTAAAAACAAGGTATGGCACTCCGGCTAGTGAGACTTTCTACGTCACAAATTAGTTGCCGCGTTATGGTAACAAATTAATTGTAAGGAAAAATGTTGCCGTCAGTCGTACAAAAAACATAATTATGCTTTTATGCATTACGATTGTCATGTTCTTTGACTTTGTTATAATAATTTATTTGAAACAGTCACGATTTTATGAGATTCAGGATACAACGGAGGATACAGGTAACAACGGAATCGGGTAGTGATACACAACTGGCAACACAAACGGACTGATAGAACCACAGCGAAGGCACAAATCATAGCGTGACGTCGAAACTTCCGCCCGTTATACCCCAGTATACCTTGTTTTCTTATACCTGTGCCTATTTATCCTGAAAAAATATGAGCGAAGCTTTCAAACCGTGTACAGTCTGACGAAAAAAAGAGTAGAAATTAAAAAGTGGCTATATCCCCGTTTTCTTAGATTAATTAGAAAGGGGTGCACTACAGTATTGCCACTTTTTAATGTCTACTCCGTTTTGTCAGACTGTAACGGAGATGCCACGGCTTTGCGACAGCGGCAGCGGGTGTCTCGCTCACTCGTATGGCCGCCGCTCGGATCTCGCTCAACCGCTGGTCGTGCATAGTGGTGGCATCTCCGCGAAGCGTTACATCATTTACTAGCGATCCGCCCCGGCTTCACATGGGTGCAATGGTGATAAATTATGCATGTATTATACATATAGACCATCCTTTTGAATCACTCTATTTATTGAAAACTGCATTTAACTCCGTTGCGTAGTTTTAAAGATGTAAGCATACATAGGGACAGACAGTCAGGAAGCGACTTTGTTTTATACTATGTAGTGGTTTTGGTGGAGGGTAGGGTTGCCATCCGGCCAGGTTTCTCCGGATTCGTCCTAGTTTAGATGCCGTCCAGGGGGTTTTCAGTGTCAGGAAAACCCGGACACTATGTGAATGAAAGATGAAGTTTTATTTTTTTAATAATATTATTTTCGGATACGTCCTGGGAAAAAATACGATTTACGCCTAATGCCCGGGTTTTATACGTCTGTTCTGGGTTAGGTGAATTTAGAGATGGCAGTCCCAGTGGAGGATCGAGTTTTGCAGCCATGCGAATGTGATATGAGCGAATGTAATTTACTAATGGCCTGTTTTAGGAATTATTTTACGAAGTTTGTATTTTCATGCTTTGTGTGAAGTTCCACTGTGTGTATCCTGCTGCAGCTTTTGTTTAGTGAGAATTATTTTATTATAGAGGTGATACGCCTTTTAATAAATACACCAGATGCCGGGAAATGAGGGCCGGGTGAGTAGGTATAGACGGATAGTGATACAAACCGGCGAGCCCCTTTCACGGCTAAGGCGTGTTTAGCGCTTTTCTCAAACATATGCAATTAAATAAAAAAACACTCTAATATTCAGCTGTTTAGCCTGTTCATAAACACAGACGCCATCATGTTAAAAAAAAAATTTTTTACTTCACGGCCTATGCCTTCCTTCAATTTTGTATGAAATTCCTTTACAGTTCATTAGAGTTTTCAAACTGTAGATTTCAAGTATATACCAATAAATTGCAATAAGTAGAAACATTAATAAATATGTCAAGACACTTGTTTGATCATAGAGAAAAATGACAAAAACATTCAGCATTTTTTAACGGATAAGGAGCCTTAATCGAGAAAATTACATTAAAAAATATCGGTCAAGTGCGAGTGGGACTCGCGCACGAAGGGTTCCGTACCATTATCTGTAAGTTTGTTGTATGGGAGCCCCCCTTAAATATTTATTTTTAGTATTTGTTGTTATAGCGGCAATAGAAATTACATCATCTGTGAAAATTTCAACTGTCTTGCTATCACCGTTCTTGAGATATAGCCTGGTGACAGACGGACGGACGGACGGACGGACAGCGAACTCTCAGTAATACGGTCCCGTTTTACCCTTTGGGTACGGAACACTAAAAATAATAATATACAAACACCCCGTTGAACTGAGAACCCGCTCTAGGGAATCCTTCTAATAAGGCCGAATTTACTTCCCTTTGCTCTAACAAACAATGTGGCCCAATGGGTGTTGTGTGCACGAACTGCGCCCACAAATTGCACTTATGATACTTTTCATTTCAATGTGACAGTTTGTGGCTGGTTTACAGCGGCAAATTTTGCCAATTTTTTATATTTGAAAACTAGCCCAAACTAATAAAAATAATATATTCGAGTTTTGTGATAATCGCCGAGCGTTAGCCGTTAACGCGCCTATAACCATAGACCGCGGAGAATGCGTATTGAGATCGGCGCGCGGCCGCCATAGTAAAAATGTATGGAGTGTGAAAACCACTTTTTGATAAATCTGGACCTTGAATACCAAATAATAATTGAAATATTTGATGCGGACAAATTGTAATGTAAACATTAATCTCTTTTTTTTAACTGAAAATCAGAATAGATTTCCATTGTTAAAGTTGTTAAGTTCGTGTTAATTGCTTACGATTTTACAATTTTCGTCCAACTTTACTTAGTTTTCTAGGGTAAAATATTAATAATCTTATAATTTTTCCACGGAGAAGTTAATAACACATTCTTCGAAGTGCTAAATATATAGTTTAGAAGTGGATTAAACAACTAGTGTTGACATTGTCTACTTAACGGCAACTGCCTATTTTTCACATTTTGCTCAGTGCAGTCTTAACACTCGACTACGCCACATTATTATCATTGGGCGATGAATCATTTATGCAGTAGTTTATTAATATTAATATATATCAGTGTATCGGCGTGTTTCCTTTCCTTGCGCATGCGCCGTGTGGAATATAATAAAGCAATAAAGAGTTACGTGATATTACTTTTAACAGTTAAAAACTGGCATCTCGAAAGCAAATCGAATTCTGTCTTATTAGACTTTTGTGAGACATCTTTACCCCTCTAAAATTGTATAAAATATTTAGGGTGAATCAACTTTTTTGTATTGTTTAATCTGTGTTAATTAACGGTCTTAGCACGATTAAAATTTCCGCTACTGTTGTAATGGCAATGTGAGATATAATTAAGTTTAGTACAGTGAAATTATGTAGTAAATATATGTATTTATGGTAGTTATGTTATATAATATACATGTACTGACATGTCTTAGACGTTCTCCGAACGATTCATTTTCTACTCAGCACCTACTTGAAGCATATCTGGCTGGTCCTATGGTTGACTGGTAGAGAATGCCTTTAGGTAAAAAGTTCGCCAATTGTACTGGACTGTTTTGTGCAATAAAGTTTAAATAAATAAACTCGAAATCACGGGTATTTTCTAGTATATACTATCATACATTAAGAAAGTAGTCCTTATGGCACCGCACATATATTTTACTTTAACTTTCTTTGCCGCTTAATGCAGTACAAGTCAATCATCTCAACATCACAATGATTAGGATTACTAAGGAGAAAAATAATTAAAGGTATTCTAACTGGCAAATAGAATAGAATAGAATAATTTTTATTTTACCAAAAGAAACATTTCTACATTTGACATAATTGAACAGTGACTTCCACACTAGGCATAGCCTGTATCGTGGAAGTCGTACCATACACGTCAGGTTCGTTAACAATGCGGCTATAGACATGCCTTAAATAAGAAATTAGAACTAACAAATGAACAATACTATGATAAATACATTTAGGGCGTGATAATAAATAATGTTCATTAAAATTTGTTTGATTGTCTGTGAGTGTGAGTGTCAGTGAGTGGAGTGTAATGGATGAAATTATTATCTTAAATTATATAGCCTACTTTGTACGATTTTTACAAAGAAATGGATGTTATATTCGTTACGTATATCCTAATTAAATTGCTAAGCGAGATGAATATACGTCGAGAAATCCGGACTATGTTAGTAGAAAAACTACTCGATATAATGAACTTATAAAGGAAGTAGAAATGACCGCTCTCTAGTAGTGTGAGGTATAATGTCGTGAAAGTCACACGGTTCGCGGGCTAGCTTAATTAAAGAATCAATCGAGTCCTTAATGGTGCTAATTAGTTATGTTATGGCTATCTATCGAGAACACGCCCACAACTCTGCGCCGACAGTGCCCCGAAGCTGTGAAAAAAACAAACTTCTAAGTCAACGTAATTGAAGATACAGTCGCCTATGCCGTAAAAATAGTACAGTATCTACTGCAGACGCCGGGAATGAAGGGCTTGCTGGGTGAGTAGGTATAGACGGCCGACCGTAGGGAGGTGATACAAAGATAGTGATACAAAGCCGGCAAGCCTTTCTCACGGCTAAGGCATGTATAGTGCTTTTTTCTCAAAGATGCATTGAAAAAAAAAATACTCCACTCAAAAAATATAATTCGGTTGTTTAGCCTGTTCACGAACAGACGCTATGTTGGAAAAAAAAATACATCCCGGCCTAGGCCTTCAATTTTGTATGAAATTCCTTTACAGTTCTCTCGAGTTGTTCCGCCCGAAACGTGATGCTGCAAATTGACGAATAACACAAGTTCCCCCTAAATTTGTATGGGAATTTTAGTTTTCACTACGTAACGCTCGTGCAAATGAAGAAAGTCGTAATCAAACGCGACGCAATGGAACGGACAGATTTAGAAAACTTTCGAAACGCCAAGTTCAAAAACAAGGATTCGGGTTTTTCTTTGGAAAACGCGCTACTATGACTAAGTCTGATACAGTGTTTTTCAAACTTTTTGGTGTCATGGCCCTTAATGACCATCAATATTGCTTCGCGACACCCTAAACCCAGTTTGTACGATTAAACTAAGAGCCAAACTCTTTTGGAACGTACCCGTCTATCATTGCGTATATGCGTTTTGGAACGCAACCTACCTGTATTTATCACAAATTCAGAAGGTAGTTTACTGTTTTGCAAAAAATATTAAAATATAACGAATTTGCATTCCTTGTAGTCACGAGACTCCCCTGAATGTATGCCCCGACACTCCACAGTTTGAAAAACACTGGTCTGATATATGACTTGAAAATTGTCAGTCGAGATGGCTCTGTGGTTCGTAGTAAGCCGAGGGGATTTAGACCGAAAGACGCTCGTGGGAAACAAAAGGCTATTGTGTATGAAGCGTACGGCTACGGATAATATAGGTTAGTTGTGTGACATACTCCATACTAATGTTATAAATGCGAGAGTATGTCTGATACCTCTTCACGGTTCCGATTTTAATGAAATTTTGGTATGGAGACAGTTTACGTACGTTAGTCCTGGGGAAGGACATGGTTTTTTTTTTGAGGATGTTGATCGATTATATTTTTTATTGGGATCAAATATCTTAACAACTTCTTTATCGAACAAAAACACTCGTAAATACCAAATAGTAATCATTAAAGGCTTCATGCATGGCATCTGTTTTCATAGTAACATTTGAGTGGTTTGCCGCCGACTTTAAAAGGTGATTCGAATGAAACCTGTACGTGACCGGGTTATTTTTGGCTATTCAGTTTGTTTTGAAGTCGGTTCATTACTGAGACTTCGCTGTCCGTCCGTCCGTATGCCACCAGGCTGTATCTCAAGAACGGTGATAGCTAGACAATTGAAATTTTCACAGATGATGTATTTCTGTTGCCGCTATAGCAACAAATACTATTCATGATAAAACAATAATAATTAAGGGGGGCTCCCATACAAAAATAGGGCTTTTTGCATGATATTTCGTTCAACGGGCATTTTCTCAGGTAGACAGTTGAAATTTTCACAGAATGTATATTTTTGCTACCGCTATACGAGTAACAACAAATAAAAAAAATAAAAATAAGTTAAAATTTAAGGAGGACCCCATACAAAGAACGTGTTTTTTGTTTAATATTGGTACGGAACCGTTCGTGTGCGAGTCCGACTCTCTCGCACTTGGCCGGTTTTTTTGTCTTTGTTTCATGACATATTGAGGTAATTATAGTACAAATTTTCTAAGCTCAGCTCATCCACTTACCTGCATTCACAATGGCATTGTGTCTTGTACAATCCTATCTGCTTTTGTTCTCGTAAGCGCCAACCAGTTACTTACAAAAAAAGGTTAGAACTACATTGCGTGGATATTGAATTTTCAACCTTATTCCTTGTTGAATAGGTTTCAAATGGTTGATGATGAGAGTTCATAATCCTTTTTCTAGGAGAGAACGTTCTTGTTGAGACGGGCGGTTGTGAAATTCCAAAAAAGTTATGATCACCATTGTTCTGTTAGTGTATTTTGTAGTCTAATATCCAAGGAAATAGAGTCGATAATCTATATTAACCTTCGAAGGTGGTTACAATCTGCTTTTACTACGAGCTCGTTATCTTAATTTGTGGGTTTTACCACTCAATGGTATTCAGTTCTTAAGTGGATTAGCTTAGCTTAGAAAATTTGTACTATATATTCATATAACTACAGTAATGATGTAGAATTCAACATCAGTCGTCCGCACTCAAATCGACCTAGTCCCAAATTAAGCTCAATAAGCCTTGTTTTATGGGCACTAGACGACGATATACATACTTATATAGATAAATATACACTGACCCAAGCACAAATATTCGAGTTCATCGCACAAATATTTACCCTGGCCGGGATTCGAACCCGGGACCGCCGGCTCAGTAGGCAGCTGTTTTACCACTGCGCCTACCGCGTCGCGTATGATATGAATGCGACATCTAAGTTATAGCCCTTCCGGTGCATTAGCACCTAAGCTCAAATTACCCTTTTACACAGTACAACCCAATGTCAAAAACACAAATTGTCATATAAACATAAATTCAAAATAGCCCAGTCTCTAAATACCAGAGTCCCAAAAAACACTAAAACCCTAAAACCAAAACGAACATATCTCCATTATCGACTACTACCGAGATCACCTACTGTTATAAAAGCTGAAGCTCAAAACGAGCTATTACCATAATATACTAGCCTTAAAATACACCATCCTTAAAATACAATAGTCTCAAAACACGCTAATCCCAAAATACTCTAAATGCGTATGTATCCACTACAGTGGATACACAGACGCATTACATTTACAATTACATTTTAGGAATAACGTTCCTTATTCGCAGGAAAAAATAACAGATTTTTAGGTACCGCCAGTTAATTATAAAAAAATAGTTCGCGCCATTGACAGGTCTGCCAAAGTACCAAGAAGCCGCCCAGCTACGTCAGGTACAAAAAAAAACAGTGGTTGTCGACGGAGAGCTCACAGACAACCTTGGTCTTAAAACACCAACTCACCCCTCTGTCATCTCTACTCTCCCCATTCATGACCCAACTGCCCTCGCAATCCCTACTCACCCCATTTTACGGTACACGGTTTAGCCAAAATAGCACCATTAAAAGGCTTTCGTTTTCGTCTGGCACGCCTCACTATTAGCAAATTTTTTCGGTACCTACCTAATATTGTAGAGTTAGCACTTGTAATCCAGTTAATAAAGGAGTTTGACCTAACAAACGGTCCGGTAGTTTGAATTTTTGATATGTTGTCTAGGATGGTTAGTCAGTGTTTAAAATGCAAAATGCACAATTACCCACACGCCGTGCTCGCCGCCATATTGAAAAAATTGGGCAAGTGCGAGTCGGACTTGCGCACCGAGGGTTCCGTACAAACACTTTCATCCTTAAGTGGTTAAGTTTGCACCTGGTATGTATAGCCCCCATACAAATGAGGTGCAAAGTTAACGCAACCAACCCGTTTGTTGTATGGGAGCCCCCCTTAAATATTTATTTTATTTTATTTTTAGTATTTGTTGTTATAACGGCAATAGAAATACATCATCTGTGAAAATTTCAACTGTCTAGACAGTTGAGATTTTCACAGATGATGTTCATCACGATGATGCACTATCACCGTTCTTGAGATACAGCCTGGTGACAGACGGACGGACAGCGAAGTCTCAGTAATAGGGTCCCGTTTTTACCCTTTGGGTACGGAACCCTAAAAACCGGCACTTCATATTTTTGCTCATATCTTCCTTTAAGAGCATTTTAGCTAGAAGAAAGCTTACACAATGTTATAGAGAGTTAAATTTACTATATTTTCCATTTTGTTTCTAGGACAGATAGTTACGGAGATATGCACATTTAAAAAACGTAAATAATCACAATTTCCAACTTAAAAACAAACTTTTGGATTATATCTTCGTTTAGGAGCATTTTAGCTAGAACAGAGCTCGGGCAATGTTGTAGAGAATTAAATTTACTATAATTTACATTTAAAATTTTGTTTCTAGGACAGATTATTACGGAGATATGTACTTATGTAAAAAATAAAGTCACATTTTCCGAAAATGTATGTAAAAATGGACATGAATTTTATAAGCAATTATATTTCCTAGATGTTTTAATTTGTGATAGACTAGTCCGTAACTGAATGGCAGCGTTCTAAACCAAGAAATTTGAAAAAATTCCGGAAAATGCGACTTTTCCAGTTTTTTTAATGTGCATATCTCCGTAACTAACCGTCCTTGAAACAAAATTTTAAATGTATATTATAGTACATTTAATTCTCTACAACATTGCCCAAGCTCTGTTTTAGCTAAAATGCTCCTAAATGAAGATATAATCCAAAAGTTTGTTTTTCAGTTGGAAATTGCGATTTTTTTACGTTTTTTTAAATGTGCATATCTTCGTAACTATCTGTCCGAGAAACAAAATATAAAATTGAGAATATAGTAGATTTAACTTTTTATAACATTGTCTAAGCTTTCTTCTAGCTAACATGCTCCTAAAGGAAGATATGAGCAAAAATATGAAGAAAGTGCCGATTTTTTCAATATGGCGGCGGGCGCTGAGTGGTGGAAATTGTGCATTTTGCATTTTAAACAGTGACTAACCACCCTAGACAACATATCAAAAATTCAAAACTACCGGGCCGTTTGTAAGGTCACCCATAGTACTTTAATCTCTATTCACCGAACTATTAAGTCAGGACCAAAAAAATTTAGGGTATTTTGAGACTAGCGTGTTTGGAGATTATTGTATTTGGAGAATGGTGTATTTTAGGACGAGTGTATTGAGAGATTAATTTGTTTTGAGCTTCAACCTTTATGACATTAGGTGACCACGGGAGTCGCACATAATAAAGATAAAGTCGTTTTGGTTTTAGT
The DNA here is from genome assembly GCA_905147355.2 of Apotomis turbidana. Lineage (NCBI taxonomy): Eukaryota > Metazoa > Arthropoda > Insecta > Lepidoptera > Tortricidae > Apotomis > Apotomis turbidana. The sequence goes on from LR990280.1 coordinate 2,691,122, forward strand.
GTTTTTTGGGACTATGGTATTTAGAAATTAGGCTATTTTGAATTTATGTTTATACGACAATATGTGTTTTTGACACTGGGTAGTACTGTGTAAAAGGGTAATTTGAGCTTAGGTGCTAATGCACCGGAAGGGTTATAGCAATGATCACATTGCCTCCAATCTGGTCCCAAGTCGACTCGCGCCACATTGAAGCCTTGTTTTGCATAACTAGCCTATTGTAACGCGCAAATTTGGTCGGGACACCGCGGCCTCATACTAATTTAATCTATTGTCCACACTTGCACTGGTGCATTTCTAAACGCGGGGAATGGTTGGGTAAGATAAGTAAGATTGGTCAGTGTGGCTTCTAGCCTATTATAAAATTATTCTTGTTTTGGCCCAGGACAATGCGAAAAGCAATGATATTTTATAAGTAGAGAGGTTACTTAGCGCTCCAAAAGAAAGCACTTATTATGAGTGAAATGGCACCAAAGTGTTGTTAATGGTCAACGCTTTTGTTGATCTCCGTGTGACGTGTCATGTTCGCAGTAACGGTGCCGTGATGCATAAGTGCACAAATACACAAAAATTTGAACTCATAAAACAAACATAAAATTTATAACAAGTTTGATGTACGGGAGCCCCCCCTTAAATATTTATTTTATTTTATTTTTAGTATGTGTTGTTACAGCGGCAATAGAAATACATCATCTGTGAAAATTTCAACTGTCTAGCTATCAACGTTCTTGAGCTACAGCCTGGTGACAGACGGACGGACAGACAGCGAAGTCTCAGTAATAGGGTCCCGTTTTTACCCTTTGGGTACGGAACCCTAAAAACCGTAAAAAAGAAAACAGAATCTCATTTTTTCATCTAGTTTTATGGTAGTCTTCAGTTCAACAAACGCTTCAGAGTAAGCCTGTGCGAGTTCTTTTGTGTTTCGACGCGCGGCGCTCTCGACGTCTTTTCTCCCGCCAGGCGATTGCTAATTTAGATCCTAAGTTGATATCAATGCAACACAAAATTGCAGAAATGAACTGTAAACCCTTTTGTAGTTCACCAAGTGCTTGGTTATTGTGTGTAAATATGCCACTTCCCTTGCCCTCGTAAGCTTTCCACGTTTTTGCGAAATGGGAGCGCTTCGTCGTACTGACAGTAAAGAACTAACTGGTCCCTAACTAACTAACTGTCAATTTTCGCTCAGTGACCCAAACAGGATCTTAGCCTCTGAAATGAGAGTACGCCACTTGTCTCGATCCTGCGCAGTTTCTCGCCAGTTTGCGGCTTGAAGGTTCGCAGATCCACCTCCACCACGTCTTCCCAGCGGCACCTGGGACGACCGACCGGTCCCTAATTCCATATACCGGGTGAATCCGGGTGATCAAACCAAATGTGTCAGTAAGAAAACGAAAAACTGTAAAAGATAGGGAAATCTGTTCTTCAGAGCCTTGGCGTCGATTTTAGATTTAATAGTAATTAAATAAGTATTTTTTTATACAACATGGCGACTGTGTTCATCGACAGGCTAAACAGCTTTTTTTTTGAGTGAGTATGTATTGTATTTTTTCTTTAAAAATTTGGCAAAATAAAGGACAACTTTTATCTATCAGCATATGTAGGTTATAGAGCCAAGTTTAATTTTATCTACTCTCCCCCCCTCTCAGGGGTGAGCGTCACCCCCCGCGCCCTCGAATGTGTCCCGGAGCGCGGTATTTTCCACTTTAAAAGAAAACCGTGTACGATACATACAAAGTATTTGGGAACGAAATAATCCTGAATAAATTTACTATAAACCTTTCATACATACAAAAGCGATATCACTTATAGAATCAGCGCAATCTGTTATCAAATACTAACGTTTTTAATTATTGATCTTTTTTTTCTGTTAAAAGGTTAGTTATCTCAAAAACTTCACACTTCTCGGCCAAAATATGTATAACAAAAGTAAAGTACCGTTGCAATGCTATTTTTAAAATTTGAGTCTTTTGGCCATTGAGCTAAATATAAATATTCGTACCTACTAGTTAAATGGTGTTACTTTCAATACCATAGACTTCTTAGTATATGTTTTTCTGTAATCTATAAGTATTGAACTTTATTCTGTATTTTTTTGACTCACTATATTAGGAAATAAGTGGTGTGTCTTCAAGTTTTGCTCATTTTCGTAAATAACTTCAAAAAAGTTTAATTTAGAATTATGAAATACATATATTTGAGATGTTCATAATGTACCCTTTCATTTCATATGTCACACGATATACTTTGCCATTTTTTCTAATTTGCCCCCTAAAACTGGCCCTCTGATAAATAAAAGTTGTACTTTAATTTTGCCAAATTTTCCATACATTTCAATCTAATTTTCATTAACTATTTGAGAAAAGGACTATATATACCTTAGCCGTGAAAAGAGCTTGCCGGCTTCGTATCACTATCCGGCCTCCCTACGGTCGACCGTCTATATCTACTCAGGGTTTCTATCGTTTGCCTGAATTTCATATGCCATAATCTATCACTTGCCATAATTCCATTTTTCTGTAAGCTGAATAGTTTCAGGATTTTCATAAAACTAACCTAACCTAACCTAATGATTTCTCCATGAATAGTATTAAAGAAATCCCGAAGAGTTTATGATTTACGAGATAAAAAGTTTATGGCAAATGAGTATACATTTATGACAAACGAAATTCAGGGAAGTGAAATGCTCCCACCTACTCACCCGGCAAGCCCTTCTTTACCGGCGTCTGCAGTAATGCACTATTGCGACAAACAACGATTAGAAAACATTATGCACTGTATGTGCACCATGTTACGTGAGTTGCGATAGTGACGCATCAGACGCATCAAAGTCAAGTGCACGCGGCTTCCTGGCCGTCCCCTCTATTAAACAACAAGGTCGTAAGCGCCTGCGTCACTCACGGCCCCGACACGACAATGCGCAATGAGCTTATTTAAGGTTTCTGTTAAATAACCTTCATACGTCGTTTAATAGCTACATAATATAAAACAAAGTCGCTTCCTTCTATCTGTCCCTATGTATGCTTAGATCTTTAAAACTACGCAACGGATTTTGACGCGGTTTTTAGGGTTCCGTACCCAAAGGGTAAAAACGGGACCCTATTACTGAGACTTCGCCGTCCGTCCGTCCGTCCGTCCGTCCGTCCGTCCGTCTGTCACCAGGCTGTATCTCAACAACGGTGATAGCTAGACAGTTGAAATTTTCACAGAAGATGTATTTCTATTGCCGCTATAACAACAAATATCAATTATGATCTGTTCCGTATTTCCGTTTGGTCGCGTCGCTTTGGGATTGCTGTCAATCCATCTAAGTGTCAGGCCATCTTGCTCGGGAGCAGTCGTCTGCGTGCAACAATTGATGTGGAACACTTGAAGCCGATACTGTACGAGGACGTGGTCATACCGATCGAGTCACAAGTGAAGAATCTGGGTCTAATTATTGACAGTCACCTTATGTGGGACCCTCAGGTGTCTGACGTTTGTCGCAGGGTGACATACACGTTAAGATCGCTTTACAGGTTCAAGAATTTTCTCCCGGTGAGCACTAAGACTCTTCTCGTCCAAGCTCTTGTCCTCCCCGTCATCGACTATGCTGATGTGTGTTGCTCTAATCTCACCCAGGCCTCCCTGAATAAATTGGAACGCATGCTAAACAATTGTATCAGGTTTGTTTTTGGTCTTCGTAAATATGACCACATCTCGGAGTTTCGCCGTCAATTAAACTGGCTTCCTGTACGTGAACGTAGATCTCAAAGAATTCTCTGCACTCTCTTTTCGATCTTATTTGATCCAACCACTCCCGATTACCTCAAATCCAAGTTTCAATTTGTAACTGCTCGCCCTGGATGCACTCTCCGTACTTCTCGTAGACTTAAGCTAGTAGTCCCCCTTCACCGCTCCGGTTTCATGTCCAATTCTTTCACGGTTCAGGCAATACACCTCTGGAACGCTCTCCCACTCAACATCAGGCAAGCTCAGAGTAAGGTCTCCTTCAAGCGCATGTTACGCAAGCATCTTTTGGACAGTCTCTCTTCCTAACTCTCTTCGAAATATTTTACTTTTGGTACATAATATATTATGTATGTAAGTATATCATATAAAGTATTCGTTTAAGTTTATGGTAATTAATTAATTATATATACATTCTTATATATATCTTTAGGTAATTGATTTGTGTTGTATTACTGTTTGTCTGTAATCTTTGATCCTGCACCGACAACATATTTCTGTTTAACCCAGTGGTTGACTGGTAGAGAATGCCTAAAGGCATTAAGTCCGCCATTTGTACTTTTACTTATGTATTTTGTGCAATAAAGTTTAAATAAATAAATAAATAAATAAATACTAAAAATAAAATAAAATAAATATTTAAGGGGGGCTCCCGTACAACAAACTTGTTATAGATTATATATATGTATAGGTACGGAACCCTTCATGCGTGAGTCGGGCTCGCACTTGCCCAATTTTTTTATTAGATAGAGTGATTCAAGAGGAAGGTTTATATGTATAATACATGCATAATTCTTCATTATTGCACCCGTGCGAAGCCGGGCATTAATGCCATGCCATATGAAAGCTGTTTGCAGCGCCACTATCCCTGGGCCGGACCGGCACTTGTTAGGCTCTACCAATTTCATTCCTCACATTTAAATACACGTCGTTTGGGCTTCACAAGAATGCACCCTGATTGGTTAATTTATTCCGCTCCGCTTCGGCGGTCAGGTAGTCTTAAAAGCAATATACCTGACATATAGACTTTGCTTATTTGCCGATTTCTCAAAGTACTGTAAGGAACTCATTGGTAGTTGACAGCAGAGCTGGTAGATGGATTTTATATTATAAATATATTTGAATATTCGAATTATGGCCGTCTCTGTCACTCACCAAGGGAGCCGGGCATTCGCGATTGAACCCTGTATCTGATCAGAAGTCCAATATAAAAATAATACCACATCCTAATCTTTATTTATTCATCCACTGAGTTATACCCCCGCTGCACTTGGTGGAGGTGCGGAGTAACTCTAATCAATCAAAGGCGGTGGTATTATTTCGGACATATATTTATCACATCAAGGCGTAGTGCATACCGTCTTGTCACACTTCCCTCCTCCCCCCTAAAAACAATACCACTAAGTAAAGTATAATTCTCATTAGGGGCGGTGTCGCGCAGTTCATTTTTACTTCATATTCAATTAGCTAAATTAAAAGCTGTATGACGCTGGGGAGATGCATATAGGTATCGATCGAGTGACTTGTCGCCTGGACCTGACCTGGACTGCATGTGGGCTGGACAGGATGAACAGGCTGGCAGGATGTCCACAACCTTAATTTGTCTTTATCGGCTAATATTTATAGTCTCTGCAGTCCTACTCGCACTGAACTGTTTTTTTTTGTTTGTGTTAATATAAATATAGCTCAACAGGAGATTTTAAAATCTACGCCATATTGCGGATTTTAGTAAGTAGTATTAATTTATTTTACTGGCAACGACACATTTTTGGTAACTGACGTTGCATTCAACGGTGAATGTCACTGATGTAAACGAAGAGGAAACAGGACTAAATCATCCGTAAATTTCAAGTACTTTTTGCATAATAAAGCAAAAACTATCCACTGTGCCGTTTTTTTCAATAGGATTCAATATTAATAAACGCAAGAAGAACGAAGGATTGAGGCAGCATTCCGGTAAACAATATTTTGAATTTGGCTAATGGCAAATCCTTGACAAATACCAATTTATTAATGCATATATATATAACTTATGCACATTATTGCTATAATTGAAAGCTGTTTGTAGCGCCACAAGCCCCGGGCCGGACCGACGCTTGCTAATAAACCTATTCAGGGCTGGATGCACGTCTGACTCACTGCGTAAACACACCATCATCATTTTTTCGCAGCAGCAGTTTGATCGCACCTTTACTTAAGACCCATTCTCCGATGTCGAATGCCACCGCGTCGCTACAATTCAAATGAACGCCATCCCAGGATGCTTTCTTCAAACCGGTCGCGACAGGTGGCCGAGATATTGCGACTGTTTCCGCGGACGGCGTTCGGCGTTCATGTAGATTTCCGCAAAATAACTAGTTTATTAATAACATGCTACATTATTTTATGACTTAGGAGGCAAATGAGTAGATGTATCGCCTGATAGTAAGTGATTACCGTCGCCCATAGACACCTGCATCACCTCTAGCACAACTATGACGCGCGACTTTTTCTCGCGTCAGAAATATTACCTCTCTTTCATCCCTGTACTGTGAGAAAGTGACGGGCGATGCTATGTCGCGCGACAAGAGTCGCGAAGCCTAGTTGTGCTAGTCGGGCTACAACACCAGAGCGCAGAAGCGGCATTTCAGATGGTAGTACGCTCTTTTCTTGACAGTTTACAAGTCATATCGGTCCGGAATTAATTCATTCCACAGTTTAGCTGTGCGATAGTGAGTTTTTCAATGAACGTTCAAACAGTTGAGGACTGCCAACCATCTAAATGGCCTACCAACCATCTAAGTGGCTTACCAACAATTCGATTAGGTTGCGTATAATGCGTATATACGCTATTCCTTATGATCTCCGGAAAATACGCTTAGGAATTATGTGTAGTTAATTTCTTCCCCGTCGTTTTACTCATGACAGAGGTTTGTGGTCATCAGTTTAGGTGCAGAGCAGGCTACGACACGCCATTCCTATCCACAAGACGCCTTCCTCATGCTTGTGATAAAGGCTTGAGGTTATCTTATACCTAACTTCTAAACTATAACGGCACCACGCCCAGGCCCGGACTAAGAGGGCCAGGGCCCCTAGGCACTTGGCATTTCGGGCCCCTCCCCTATCCCGAAACGCTTTTCAGCAATTCAAATAGTAGGAAGTAGTATTTTAAGTGATGAATAAGGAGAACATTAGTTAGTACAAAGCATCGATTTTTTAAGCAGTTACTTCATTTTTACATGTCTTAGAGTGCATCGCCTACTCATTTAATTTTATTTATTAATCCGCTACCCAAAGGGTGTCTGGAAGAGATCGCTGTTTAACGATAAGATCGCCTGTTGTTTACCACTATTGTAATGCTAAGTGTTATCTGAATTTGTATTTCTTCTTGAGGTGTGCAAAAAGTATTCTGTTCTTTATAATAAACATAGTTTACGCAAGCAGACGTTACTGCTTTAATAACAATTGATTTATACCTCTATAACATATATTAGATTATTTCATTTATTTTATGGTTATATTACTATCCTGATTCAATCTTATTATATTGGTTCGGGGAAATAATTATTTTACCTAAAAAAAGTGTCCGCCTGGCCGGCACGACGTGGGTGGCCCCGCCCCCATTCCTCCATAATTCGCTTTTTTACCACGTGTGTGATACAATCCTGTTTTCCTATTACCTATGGCTCTGGAATAGAACGGGGGATCTAGTGCAAGTATCCATTAATCGCAAAAAACGTCCTGAAAGCGCTTGTGGTAAAAAGCTATTGCGACTAACTATAGGCAAATGCGACTTTTGATGATATCATAGAAACGCAGCACTTTGTAACTACCACCGCTCTCTTTTTTAGGGTTCCGTAGTCAACAAGGAACCCTTATAGTTTCGGCATGTCCGCCCGTCTGTCCGCAGCTGAGCTCAGAGACTGTTAGTCCTAGAAATCTGCAATTTGGGATGGATATACAAATTAGTCACGCTGACTCAGTGGTAAAATAATATTTTGGAAAAACTTTTAATCGTTCAAATTGCTTTTAGTTTGGAGATGTAAAAGGTCTCCAAATCTGCATTTTAAGATTGACTCTGACTGTTAAAAAGTGGAACTCTTTGCCAGCACATGTGGTGCCTTCTGTGGGGCCATACAAACGAAGCGTGATGCATCTCTCAGGCTAGCATGGCAGTGTCAACTGACAAGGCACCGTTAGTATCTTGTCAGTGGCCATTGCGACTTGGGCTCCCTTTTTTATTACAAGCTTTTATTTAACTTGCATTGAATGTATGTATGTAAGTATGTTTGTTCGGGTGGAATCTTGCAACTCAATTTTGAAGCAGATGTCGTCAACCGATTGAGCTGAATTTTTGCATACTTACTTAACTTTGATGACAATACAATAATATGGTACCATGAGGCTGATCTGATGATGGAGCCGGAAGGTGGCCATAGGAACTCTATAATAGAAAAAAGCAATCCTATCGACCTTGGGCTCTTTAGAATCGTCTCAGTGAGCATTTGATTGATATCCAAAGAAAAGTACAGTCTGATATAAAAGCTTGTCACTAAAATGAAGTTTTTGGCAGATACTTATTACTTATCATCAGGCGATTTGTAGCCACTATTTTGTGCCAATATATAAAATTAAACAACACCCCCGACACAAGTATATAGAAAATGCCACTAAAACTGAACATAACTGCAAAATTTGAAATTCCTTGCTTCAATATTGGCTGCAGAGATCTTGTCTTGTTCCAATTAAAGCTGAATATCTTGGAAACTACTGGTCTTATTTCCACCAATCATAAATCGACGAACAAGTCTTTCGATTAAAAAAAAAACACATTTAAATTGGTACATCCATGGGAGCTACGCTGCCACAGACAGACACATAGATAAATACACAGATACACTTGTTAAACTTATATAACACCCCTCTTTTTTCGTCAGGGTTTAAAAAATACTTCAAACATCAACAGCTCACTTCACTTCATATCGTCGCCAGCGGATTTTCAGATCATAATAGGCTCATGTCAAATTGTATCAAACTAATGTTTATTTCGTATAGTAGGTATTTAGCAAAGGAATATTATATATTTTTCACTCCTAAATATATATTTTTCAATTCATAAAAGTGAAAGATGGCTAAAAAAATTTAATTGGAAAATATGGTTTTTAATCTGTGTTTTGAAACGCTTAAAACGCTGTCCGCCATTTTCGTTTATGATAGTGACGTCATCGTACCCGTAAAGAAAACTGTAGGTCTACTCCGACGACTTCGAATAGTGCCGTCCCTCTCGATCTCCTGTCAAAGTATATTGGAGCGAGCGGGATGGCACTATACGACGGTCGAATTTCGAATATTTACGCAAAAGCAAAAGGCAAAAATGGCGGACGGCGTTTTTGACTGTTCATGAAATTTCCTATATCCAATTAATAAAATGTAGTTTTCTAGCTTTCACAAAAATAGAGCTATAGTAAGATCATTATTAACCATATCAAATACTCGTACATTTCAAAAATGGGTCTACTAGCCTATTATTCTCTAGGATAAAGAGCTTGCATATTATAAAAAATGCCGTTTAAATGAATATCCTTTCTTAGAATTTAATAGTGCAAGTCTGTTCACGGCGTTTCCGTTATTAAAAGCGCGACTCGGCTTCTGTCCGGCGTAACAGGCTCCGATGGAGAGGGTTTACTATTTATTTTCTTCCGGCTCTCTAGCTATACGCCATATTCGATACCTTAGGGCCAAAACACAATTACAAGACACGACATCGCATCGTCGTACGACGCGACATCGTGCCACGATGCGACGTCGAGTCGTGGAAATGCATAAATCTAAAATGAACATTATAAAATTAAAATTAATTTTACAATCTCACGACGTCGCATCGTGACACGATGTCGCGGCGTACGACGATGCGATGTCGTGTCTAGTAATTGTGTTTTGGCCCTTAGTTCATTCTCTTACGCGTAAACGTCGTAATTGCAACTACTTTTCCGAAAAGTTAGTACGATTGTACTCTAAGATATCGATCGAATGTACTATCACCAGAATCATCATACTCCGTGGTTTTCGATGCTCAAATGATTTGACAAACTTCTGTCGGGGTAGTAAATCATTCGGGCACCGAAAACCACGGGGTGTGATATGACTATCACTAGTACACTTTTTTATTGACTCGACAGAAATAAAGTAAAAAAAAGTAAAAATAGTTTTATTGGCACACACAAATTATTTACATTCACATGGATACAAACAAAGAAGAAGTAATTGTATGCACATAGCTGAAAAAAACTGGCGAAAATTAATCAGGGGTTCCCAAACTAGGCGCAGCCTGTATCTTGGGTAACCAATTTATACTTAAATATAATTATTTGCTGATTACCAAAATTACAATAATAAAGTTACAAAATATTAAAACAAATGTTTGTAGTAAGTACAAGTCAGACAGAAGTTATATGTATATATATATAAATATCTATATAATTATTGAAACTGCTCAAAATTTTCACCAGAACCATTGTATTAATCGGTCTACATTCACGTGAAATTGTCAGTAACGGCCCGATATGTTTCGAACTCGTACGGAGTTCTTCATCCGGGGCTGCTACCCGTACACCGGTGCTGAACGCAACGCAAGTTGGTCAACTTTGTTGTGTGAGTGTAAACCGCTTGATACAGTAATATATGAATATGTCTCACGAAAGTTTTAATAAGATTATTTCAAGAAGAAAGTCTGTTGAAAAAGCGGTCTGTAGAAGTCCCAGAAATCCGGACAAACGGACCAAACACCTGGACACACGAATGATTTTTTCCAAGCCGAAACGGAGACGGTCGCTTGGTCAATGATGAAAAAATGGCCGGCGGTGAAGAGAAGAGGTCGGAGATTTAATCTCAGAACCTTTTCAGACGTTTACTTACAATCCAGGTGTTCCCAGTTACATTACTTCAATAGACATGTTGACAATTTTTTTTTGAGGATGTCAATTGATTCTGTCAAATGTCTATATGGGACTGACTACACTTAAACTGGTCTAAAAGCCACCAAATGACCGTCAAAGTTCAACATTCCTACGTAGCGCTAAAACGCTCCATACAATTGGCGTCCATGCTAGTGACGTCACAGGCCGGTATAGGTAATTCATAATTCATAATTCATAATTCATAATTCTTTATTGCATTATCATGTAGTACCAATAATTCTATGGAGATATTAAGAAATATGCCATTTTCACCGTGATAAAGTGCGTTTAAGTTCATGGGTGTCGTACAATTATTGTTTTGTAAAATTATGAGGATTCTGAAAACATTTTCAAAATATCTATTGGATAAAAAAAATATCATAAAATTTGCGTAACTCTGAACTCACATATTTAAAAAAAAAGATATATTTTTCTGGATTTTTTTCTTTGTTTCGTAATATTACTACATTCATATAACTACATTACGCTGTAGAATTCAACATCAGTCAACATGTCTATTATTCAAGAGTGCCCGAGGCGGTAGCATTTACTGGGGAAACAGAGCTGTCATCTCTAAATTCGCCGAGCGACAAAGACTGAACGTGTCCGAAATAGGCATTAAAAAAACAATCGCTTTATTTTTCATTCATATAAAAAGTGTCCGGACATTTTTTGATAGCCCCCGGACGGTCTCCAAACTAGGACAAATCCGGGGAAACCCGGACGGATGGCGGCTCTAGGTGAACACTCAATTAAATGGAGTGGTCGCTGCCCCGACTCCCTCGGGACGAGTGGTGAAAGACTCGTAACGTAACCTCAAGCCGGTTTTAACCTGTATTTACTCCAAAAAACTTGAAAATAGTTGCATTAATTTCAGTATTTTATGGTGACGAAAAAACAAGACGGGAGGGTCGAATATTGAAAAAGAGGTCACTCGTCGAATCCAGCTCGGATCGCGTTCGGGAAGCTGCGGAATATCTTCTCGTCCCAAATACCGCAGTGTCTTAAGTTAAGACGAAGGTTTTTAAACAATGTGTGTTGCCAGTGATGACATAGAATAGAATAATTTATTTGTAATAAACTTACATTGTCAAACATTCAATTATTACATGTTAAGTCTTAAAAAATAAAAAAAATAATTATACTAAAGTGTTGAAAGAAAATAAAGTATATATGGGACTCAACTCAAACGTGGTCGCTCACAATGGGCCTCATAAGAAGGCTCAAAGTTACTCAAAGGGCAATGGAGCGAGCTATGCTCGGAGTTTCCTTGCTGGAGCTCATTCAGTCGCCAAACTTAAGTGGCAGTGAGCGGGGCACATTGCTACCAAGTTTGGGCTCTTTAGAATCGCCTCGGTGAGTAGTTGGCGGATTAAAGAAAGATACAGTTGGCAATAAATCTTGTCACAAAAATTCAATTTTTGCCAAAAACTTATGTAAAAATCATGACTAAGAACATCTCTATTGCAATATTTGCAATGTTAGATCGCAAATCTTGTAACGAATGCAAGCATCTTTTGACAAATCTAATCTTGGCACCTTCAGTGTTAACGACCCACTGTGAATATGAATGTTACTGCAGCTTTGACGTCATAGCTTATAAATGGCTGCGATCGATTTAAGATACGTATTACAGCATTTTCGACGATGGACTTCTGCTTTCTTATCCACGAAAGTGCTGTTGGTTCTACGATATTAATTCTTGGCCGCAAATTGAGTGAGTAACTGAGTACATTAAGGCTTCTTATCCGTTCAAAAATGCTGATTGTCAGACCTTTTTGTTCAATGTCGCTACTTAGGGCTCGGCCATTGCGATTTATTGGTACCTATATATTTGAAACATACAATTTTTTATTGATTAGTTTTGTTTCAAATACTACTAGAAGTTTACAAAATGCACTCAGACTTATTTTTTTTTTCAACTTATTTTCGACTGCACGCAATGAAAGTATGAAATAGCGGTCTATCCAGAACTCAGGGAAAATATATATATTTTTTTAATGCATACGGCCTCTTGAACGCCATCGGTCAGTCTGTTTAATCCTCTATATGTTTAGTTTAATATCGATGAAATGCATGTTTAAAAAATAGTAATAGTAGTAGTATGTTGTAGAATTCAAAATCAGTCATCATCCCTTTTGAAATCGTAAAAACTATTTCAAATGACAAAGTGTATGTTTTGTTAGTTTTGCAACAACATATAATCTGAAGGACCGCTCGGCTACGGGTTACCCTTGTTTGAGACAAATATAGCTAAAAGAAATAAAGGAACGAATACACTTACTAACCAACTATGCGTTTTTATCAAAGCTTCCTCTGCTAAACCTGTCAATTTTTAAAACGCCGCGAGATTTAAACGATTAAAACGTGACGAACATGAAAACTGTGTCAGTTTTCCAATCAAAATGCACCAGTCTGTTCAAATATTTTCAGAACGAAAACCAAATAATACAAGTATACCTGAACTCGTTGTGTAGAATTCCGTGATTTTCGTTGCACATTCGATTTGCGCTCTTATTCGTGTGTGACTAGTCGCGTCGCATGCTATGTGCCTACTGGCACCTGTTAATATAGCATACAGCTAATAGTATGTACAGGGTACAGTCGAGTTCATTTACATCTACACACTTACGAGAACATAAATATCTGAACACGATTTTATGCTCCTGAGAATAGGGTCGTGTTTAGATATTTTTGTTCTCGTAAGTGTGTAGATGTAAATGAACTCGACTGTACAATCCAAATAGGTCAGTAGGGAGAAAACGAAAACTTATAAGAGACAGGGAAATCTGTTCTTAGGAACCATGGTGTCGATTTTAGATTTAATAGAAACTGCATTCAAATAAGGGCTCTAACTTCAAACGTATGCTAAACAGATATAGCGACAGGATTGGAGGGAAAACTGCGCTTTATATGAAGCAGATCGTATTACTGCCAAGTTACCGAAATCAGGGGACTTTACAATGTATTGTCTCACAACACATTCGATTTGGTGGAAATTGGGTTGAAAGTTAACAACAATTTTTATGAGAAGTTTAATCATTATTATCCACTGGGCTACGGGACTGAATAACACACACACATTTAATAATATCACGAGTAATAATAACATTATAACTTGTAATTTGTAAAGTTAAGTAAATAACATTACAAAAAAACATGAGAAAGTTAATCTACTCAAATATTATATTATATCCGATAGCGCTCTCTCGGTTTCCTGTCTTTGACGTATATTGGTAGCAAAAAATAGCTTCAAAATCTCCAGAAATATGTCCCGCAAAATCATAAGTGCAGAATCATTTTCTAGACAAGCTCGTCATTTATTGAAACAATACCTATAGTTATGTTCGATCCGAATACTTGCGATGCAAAATCTAAATCAATCAATTGAGACCTTACTGCCATGGAGCGCAGCATTTTAGGAGGGAAAAGGAAGGATCGTGTCTAAAACACAACGCTGCGCTCCAAGACACGCATAGCTGACGTAGGCAATAAAACAGCCACTCAGCCAGGCTCAAGTGGGATTGGGCAGGCCACGTCTGCCGTATGAACCCGGAAAGATGGGCCGGCATAGCCACCAAGTGGGTGCCCCAAAATGGGCGACGTAGACGTGGCCGGCTTAGACGGAGATGGCGGGACGACATAGACGCATTCCTCAGCAACTGGTCGGAGGCAGCGTCAGACAGGGACCTGTGGAAATCAAAGGTAGAGGCTTTTGCCCAACTTTGGGACGGTCCTATAGGCTAGATAAAAAAATGAGACCTTACTACATCCTACATCTCAAACTATTTCATTAATTATATATATTGCATGTCGTGACGCCTAGATACTTTCTACATCTCTGAAAAAAACACTTTATTTTATATAATTACTAGCAACCAGCCCCGGCTTCTCATGGGTGCAATGCTGACAAATTATGCTTATTATACAAGTAAACCTACCTCTTGAATCACTCTATGTCTTAAATAAAACCGGCCAAGTGCGAGTCGGACTCGCGCACCGAGGGTTCCGTACAAACACTTTCCATCCCTAAGTGGTTAAGTTAAGTTTGCACCTGTATAGCGCCCCAAATAAATTAGGTGCAAAGGTAGATATAAAAAAAAAACTACTTACTAGATCTCGTTCAAAACAATTTTCGTTGGTAGTTTTTATAGTAATGTACATCATATGTTTTTTTTTTGATTTTTCATTTTCTTATTTTAGAAGTTAGAGTGGGGGGGGCAACTTTTTCCACTTTGGAAGCGTCTGTCACGCAAACTATTCGGTTTAGAAAAAAAAAAATATTTTAGAAACCTCGATATCATTTTTGAAGACCTATCCATAGAAGACCTATCCACGTATGTGTTTGATAAAAAACAATTTTTGAGTTTCAGTTCTAAGTATGGGGAGCCTCAATATTGATTATTATTTTTTTATTATTGCATCAAAATCTTAATGCGGTTCACAGAATACATTTACCTACCAAGTTTCAACAGTATAGCTCTTATAGTTTCGGAAAAAAATGGCTGTGACATACGGACGGACAGACAGACATGACGAATCTATAAGGGTTCCGTTTTTTGCCATTTGGTTACGGAACCCTAAAAACCGCATCAAAATCCGTTGCGTAATAGTTTTAGATATCTATAATAGTTTTAAAGATCTAAGCATACATAGGGACAGGCAGACAGGAAGCGACTTTGTTTTATACTATGTGTGATTACTGTAAACATTGATTTGGAGAATCTTGTAATCCTCTTACATGTATCAATTACCTACGAGTTATAATATAATTGTAGGTAATAGCTTTAAGTATAATTTACGAAAAAAAAACTTACTGTTGAGTTTCTTTGGGCTTTCTTCCCAACAGCGGTTTCCTCTTGTGAAATGCAGATTAAATGCCCTTGTGGCTTAATTACAGAATAAACGTTTTGATTTTGATCATGTTCTAAACAAGACAAGCTCGTGTTTAATCAAGACCTAGTTATGTTCGATCTCAGTACCTGCGATGCAACAATAAACCACCACCCGAGGGGGGGATTACCACCCCGTTCCATACTTCCATACTTATATATATTATAAATGCGAAAGTGTGTCTGTCTGTCTGTTACCTCTTCACGCTTAAACCGCTGAATCCATTTTGATGAAATTTGGCATAGAGATAGTTTAAGATCCGAGGAAGGACATAGGATAGTTTTCATCCTGGAAATTATACCTAAAAAGATTGAAAAGAAAGTGAACATTTCTGTTGGGGTGCGGTGACCCTGTAGGAAATGTAATTATTAGACCAAAAGCACAATCAATTGCTCTTACATTTGCTTAGGCGCTTTTAATAATCCCTTTTATCAAGTTCCACGCGTACGTAGTCGCGGGCAAAAGCTAGTACTTTTATAAAATTCTAGATTTCTATTGAAAATCAGGTTTCTATTGAGATGGGTCATGACTTCAGGAAAAATCTTAATAGCGTAATGCAGGATCGTCTTTTATTTTGTATGGGCGCGCGGCGTTATGCCAGCCTGGAACCAACAAGTGTTGGGCATAATTTCGACAGCGAAACGACTAGACAAGTTTAAACCAATTTCAGTAGATGGACAGTTGAACATACTTACAAAGATTATATATGACACTTTTAACCCGAAAACGGTAGAAAAAGTTTGAATTGTAGGTTTCAAATATGTCTATACCATAAATCGCAATAGCCCTATTCTAACGCGGTTCGCTCAGTTTGTAGTGTACTTGCCTACTGAGCCGGCGGTCCTGGGTTCGAATCCCGGCCAGGGCAAATATTTTTGTGATGAACTCGAATATTTGTGCTTGGGTCATGGATGTTATCTATACATATATTTATATATTATGTATATCGTCGTCTAGTACCCATAGTACAAGCTTTTCTTAGTTTGGGACTACGTCGATTTGTGTAAGGGCCTTATCACACTTGCGATTTGCGAGCGTATTTTCTATACAAATAAGCGACGCGGCGAACACGCTGCGCGTGCGCGATCGCCTTCATACAAAATACGCTCGCAAATCGCAAGTGTGATAAGGCCCTAAGATTGTCCCTTAATATTTATGATATTATTATTATAACTAGTAACATTGAGAATATGCTAAGAAACATGTTTTACCACAAAGAAAAGGGTCTATTGCAAAAAAAATGTACATAGTTAAGGGCTTTAATTAAAACAAAACTTAATTGATTCCTTCGTGTGACGAAAGTTACCATGGATACATTGTATGACTAACTTTCGTCACACAAAGGAAGCGATCGTGATTTTTTGTTAACTAAGCATTTAACTGTACAATTTTTTTGCAATCGACTCAAAAAACCTCTAAGACAATCAGCACTTTTGAACGGATAAGGAGTTCTACTCTACTACGGTAAAATTTGAGGATTACGCTGATAAAGTT
Organism: Apotomis turbidana; assembly: GCA_905147355.2. Taxonomy (NCBI): domain Eukaryota; kingdom Metazoa; phylum Arthropoda; class Insecta; order Lepidoptera; family Tortricidae; genus Apotomis; species Apotomis turbidana. The sequence goes on from LR990280.1 coordinate 2,708,167, forward strand.
GCGGGCTTCGATTTAGTTTTGGCAACCCTAGGTAGGTATATATAAGTCTATATCATACAGAACACTGAAGTGGGCCCTCTTGAAGGCTGCAGTATCTGCATCGACAAAGAGCCAACATTCTCAATTTAAAATTTCATTTTATTCATTCCTTATAAATTTACATCGTGTTGGAAATGATACATAACTATTACACGGAATTCAGTAACCAAATACAAATAAATAAATAATAAATATAGTACAACCTCACACAAATCGATCTAGTTCCAAATTAAGCTCAAGAAGGCTTGTGTTATGGATACTAGACGACGATATACGTACTTATATAGATAAATATACTTAAATACCTAGAACAACCATGACCCAAGCACAAATATTCGAGTTCATCACACAAATATTTGCCTCGGCCGGGATGTGAACCCGGGACCGCCGGCTCAGTAGGTAGGTGTCTACAAACCGAGCCAAACGCGTCGTTAAAATAACAATACCTAGCGACCCACCCCGGCTTCGCACAGGTGCATTGCTGATAAATTATGCATGTATTATACATATAAACCTTCCTCTAGTATCACTCTATCTATTAAAAACCGAATCAAAATCCGTTGCGTAGTTTTAAAGATTTCAGCATACATAGGGAGTTAGGGACAGACAGGCAGAAAAGTTTATTACCTTAACTCATTTAATTAAAATTTGTATCAATTTTTCCCTTGTGCGACGACAAATTAACCATTAAATAATGTACCTACCTTAAGGTACCTACTGTTTTGAAGTTCATTATTGTCGCACAACGGATTTTTTTCCGATCGCTTTTTTGCTAAGGCTAACTACGCCTAAATTACGTACAACTTTTTGGCCCTTACCCATTTATTTAATTCACGCTAAAAAGAACAAACTGTAACTCAAATAATGATTTTGAAAATATAGCATAAAAATACAGCTCGGTCAAAAAATTAAAACAACTAAAATTCGTAAAATTTCACTTGGTCCTAAAAGTTCTTCTAGGCTGAGAAAAATATTAGTATTCATTGCATTAATAAACTATAATTTAATACAAACCAAATTATATGACTACCTAAATTTAAAAACGTGCGAAAAATATATTTTACAGGATTATGACAATGATCGTTATGATGAAGACATGCTCATCATAACGATCTAAGCTCCATAATTAAAAAAGAAAACTCTATTGAATTGAAACTTTATCGAAACATGTCGAGCGTTATTCGACTTCTACGACGTGAGTAAACCCGTTTAAGTATTTTAATATACCTACTTACGCAAGTGGAATAAAAGCATCTGTTCTAAACTGATACTTAAATAAAAATATGTTTAATATTCGTCGCGTTTAAATATCCCTTTCTCTCTCTTATATAATGATAATGACATGACATAACCCCGAATGGCTCGAAAGCTTCGTTTTTGGATCGCCTTCACTTAACTTGATGGCGGAGATTCCTTTCAAATTAACAATTATTTGTATTAAAAGTAAGATTTTTATTATTGTTTTGACGTAATATTAAGGTGATGATCAGATTTTAAGCTTACTAGCGACCCGCCCCGGCTTCGCACGGTTGCAATGCTAATAAATTATGCTTGTATTATACATATAAAACTTCCTCTTGAATCACTCTATCTATTAAAAAACCGCATCAAAATCTGTTGCGTAGTTTTAAGGCAGGAAACGACTTTGTTTGATACTATGTAGTGAAAAGTAAGATTGTAATTATTGTTTTGACGTAATATTAAGGTGACAATCAGATTATATAGATACACGGAAAGAACATCCCAAGTAGCACACTGTAGTGTACAGTCCTTTACGCAGCTGTAATAGTTAAGCTGAAAAAGGGCTGTATACATAAGCGCTTATGCATGTGTGCTACGTGGGATATCTAGTCACCTTAGCAACTTTTTGAGCTATAAAGTTTAAAACGATGTAATTATCCATATAATTTTCAGATACATATTTTTTTCTAATGATAAAAAAAACGAGTTATATGAATATTTGTATCAGTAACGGAGTGGTGTATACCTTCAGAATGTGACCAAAATTTCATATCGAGGTTTTAAAAAAATATATCTATAATACCATTCGCCGTAAAAACTAATCGTGGAGTCTGTACCTAAATAACGTAATCTGAAAAAAAAATGTATAGCTTTCGAAAACGTATTGTTCCCAATTGCACTTTTCTAGGAACAACCCTATTATAGCGGACGTCATCATCATCCGCTTGTGTGACGTTTGTAATACTCTCCAATTAGCGCGGCTCTCGAGCCTTTCGCGACCTGCAGTGATCCTTCATTAGTTTGCATCAGAGATGCCCGTCTAGCACATCTGAGCTTCGCGACATATCATCGCCCGTCACTCTCTCACAGTACTGCGAAGAAAGAGATAGGTAATATTTCTCGCGCGAGAAAGAGTCGCGTGTCACAGAGATGATGGACGCTGAATAACGTCACCGTAAAAAAACACAGTGATTGAATGTCACTGTGATTTTTCGCAGCACCGGTCAATCACGTTGGTATATCTGGTCAAGAGAGTTGAAGTGACGCACATAAGAATATGTCATGTTATGACAGCGAGAATTTGAAATTACTGTTCTGTTTACGTACAGTCGCCATCAGATATACCGCGACATATAAGGCGTTCTTAAATACATATCTGAACACGACTCTTATGACTGGGCGTTACAGTACATGTTCAGATATTTATAAACGCCTTATATGCTACGATATATCTGATGGCGATTGCACCGATAGCAAGTTCAGCAGCGTAGTTCAAGATTGACAAAAAGTTTGTTCAAAGTAATCCGCTAAAAATATTTTTTTACTAAAATACTTAAATCTAACTTAAGTGTTCTGATAATTTTATATGAGTGATAATGTTCACGTTTTTTTCGACTAACACAACCATGTAATAAATCTTAATGATCCAGATGAAAATGGATCGAGAGTTAGTGTATTAAAGTGTTCTTATTTTTCTACTGTTTTACCTTAATTTTAAAAAAGTATATCGTGCTTCTAATTACATTTCTATTCAATCAGTACTTTATTTAGATGTGGGTGTAATCCATTCACCTCAACTATCGTGACAATACCTATAACTAGAGCGAACGGTGATATTTTCTTACATGACGCAACAGTTAGTAGTTTATCAACCGACTCCAAAAACGAGATTCTCAGTTTACGTACTTATGTCTTTTCTAACTTTTAATTTTCGGTGTGATGGTTATTTTTGTGGGTAATAAGCAAATACCGGGGTTTTAGGTGCAGGAATGATTTGACTCTAGGCCGACATTAAGGCGTCTAATCATTGTGCACCCCCCGTGGTTTAGGTATCTCGCAAAAGTGTCAATTGGTAGACAAGTTGTGAACAAGAAGTGGAGTTTCTTGACAAATTCACGATAATATTCTGAAAAAAATTGACAGTGAATACCACTGACGTAATAGTTAGGAGGCTTACTGTAATATTTTTTCTAGGATTTCATTATAATAAGCAACATTAACGTGACCTGTGGGACAAAATCATTGTGATTTTTTCAGTGATTTCAATGGAACGACGATCACGGCGATTCAAATGTAACACTTCTCATCTCTAGTGCATCCTAATTAAAGCGGATATCGTCCGTTTGTCAGCACGAAACACGCTGTAGCCATGTCTCGGAATACCTAGGTCTTAGAAACAGATATCGTCGGGGATAGTGCAATACCGCGTATGTAACATGTGTAGATACGAATCAATATTCAAACAAATGCTAAGTATTTTATTGGAATGAGAACTTTATCGACACTTTTACCTTACGCGGTATTGCACTATCTCCGACGATATGGCAAAAATATAAATCACGATATGCTTATAAGTTATAACAAATATATGACAAATAAAAAAATAAACTTAAGTCTAATGAACATTAGAAACGAAAGCACTTCATAAAAAGTTGCTCATTAGAAGACATTAATGAGTGTCGATGCAGCGAAAGATGTATACCGGGACCGTTGCAAGAGTTGTGTGTAGGCTCTGTCTACCTGTCTGTATCTATCCCATTGGGAAAAAGGCGTAACCATATAGTTTCTCAGCCATTCTCAGCCTACGCAATATTGCGGACTTTTAGTGGTACTAATCGGGGGGCACGGCAGTGCCCCCGCCAAGTCGAGCGCGAAGCAAACACTGCCGTACCATCCTTTACTGGAACCATTTCGCCGCATTTTCAGGCCCCTATTTGAGCACCTCCGGATAAAACCAGAACGCAGAAATTTTCGTCATCCAGTAAGCTATAATTACATACTTAAAATCCAAAATTTCAAGTCTGTAGGTCATTTAGTTCCGAAGTTAAGCGAAAGCAAAGTTTCGCATTTACGACACTCATTCACTCACTCACTCATGATCATCAGTAAAGAACTAGTACTTCCCATAAATTCAGAGAGCTGAAATTTGGTACAGAGTTAGGGTTTAATGGCCACATAAAGCGAAAACTATAAAATATGGCCAAGTGCGAGTCCGACTCGCGCATGAAGGGTTCCGTACCATAAAACAAGTTTGTTGTATGGGAGCCCTTAAATATTTATTTTATTTTATTTGTAGTATTTGTTGTTATAGCTGCAATATAAATAGATCATCTGTGAAAATTTCAACTGTCTAGCTATCACCGTTCTTGATATACAGCCTGGTGACAGACGGACGGACGGACGGACGGACAGCGAAGTCTCAGTAATAGGGTCTCGTTTTTACCCTTTGGGTACGGAACCCTAAAAACTAGGATAATCGAAGATCTGGAGTACTCTGATTAGGAAACACAAGAGCCCAACCAAACTATTAGAGATCGACATACCGCCTTTACAAAAAAATATTCAACTTTTTGTGTTCGGTTGGCCGCCGTCGTGACTGATCGTCTCTCCTGATGATGGATCGCGTACCGATTCGAAACATGTCGAGTGTTATTCGATTTCTACGACGTGAGTAAACCCGTTTAAGTATTTTAATATTCAACTTGGTGGGCCGCTTCATTTGATGTCAAAAATCCAAGGTCTGAAGTATTTTGACGACGCGTTTGGCTCGGTTTGTAAACACCTGCCTACTGAGCCGGCGGTCCCGGGTGTGAGTTCCGGCCAGGGCAAATATTTGTGTGATGAACTCGAATATTTGTGCTTCGGTCATGGTTGTTCTATGTATTTAAGTATATATTTATCTATATAAGTATGTATATCGTCGTCTAGTACCCATAACATAACACAAGCCTTCTAGAGCTTAATTTGGGACTAGATCGGTTTGTGTGAGGTTGTCCGATATTTATTTATTGACACTGTTGAATGCATTTTGGACGTCTACCTTTAATATGACCTTACCAGAGGTTTGTGTTATATATGTTACGCTTCGGCTTTTTGGTCACCTTCGGCGACCAGCCTCAGCCGCTGCGCCTCGCTTGATGCCCGCACTTTCTTACGGAGGCCGGGGGCTGCCCTCCCTCCGCGCCTCCGGGCTTTTATATACACTCTAGGGGTATGGCAGACAAGGCCACGTGGAATCGGGGTTGACAGCTTCGGTTCTGTGGCAAGTCGATTAAGAAAAGGAAAGAGTCCGGGAAAGGGGGAAATTAAGAATGACACTAATTATTCGATATTATGATAAAACATTATGTCATGGACTGCCAACCGAACCGAACTTGTCTGGAACCGAAGCTGTCAACGCTCGCCTCCGCAGCTTCGGATTTTTAGTCACCTTCGGCGACCAGCCTCAGCCGCTGCGACTCGCTTGATGCCCGCACTTTCTTACGCTAGGGCCACGGTATAATAAAGAGTACTAACGTACTAGTTCACTTATAAATAGTAAGTATAGTAGTAGGCAATATTCTTTGTATAAAATAAACATTAGAATTTGTAAGACTACAGAAATACGAGATAATTCTCGAGAGTTTAAATAATATTCCGGATTACAACCTTCAGGCAGGATCATAGTCTCCGGGATTACAGTCTTCGGGATTACATTCTTCGGGATTACACTCTTCGGGTATTATTATATTCGGTATTTCATGCTTTCCATCAAACGTTCTTTCGGGATTTTAAACTTTCGGTCAAATAAACATTCGACATTTTAATTTTCGGCCTTCCGTCCATAGGTCTTATGATATTCGGTATTTTGAACTTCGGCATTGTAATACGTACCCGCTGGGCGAATGCCTCCCCTTCTGCTTTTAATACGCATATAAATAAAATTAAAGGAAAATTCTGGACAAGACTAGACTGGCTTTTATACTTATACTCACAAGTTTACAAGAAGAAATAGTCGAACGATTGACTTTATTCTACTCGCACATTACACAAATTAAATAAACAAATTACACCAAAATATTAATTTGCTCAAAATTTGGTCTAAATATAATGCATTGGACTAAGAGTGGCGGTGATACCCGCACACGTCGCTAGATGGCGCTGACTGTATTTTAAAACCCGCCGTCGTTTGTTTTTCCGATAATCTTATATGGCGAAGTGGCAACCGGCCGCGTTACAGTCGTTTAAGACATTCTTCTACTGCGCTTGTAAACGGTTTCTAGGGATTAGGAGGGATTATTTGCATTTCGTTGATTTCGCTTATTATTTCGTGAGGTTTGCTAAAGTGAATTAGCAGGTTGTTTTAAAAGAATATGCCCACGTTTCTACAAAAAGAAGTGAAATCCCACCAAAAACATTCTGTAAAAAACTAGCCAAGTCTCGATGGAGCCGCTTGTTTATCTCTAAAAAGTAATGAAATCTAGACAAAGTCGTACCAAGTCTAAGGTTCCTTACTGCGATTTCTTTATTATTATAGTTAATGTTGTGTGACTTGGCCGTTGAAGGGTACAAAACCAGGTGTTCCATGACACCATTGCACCAATCTGTCGCCAGAACCGCTACAAGTCAATTTTGTTTACACGTAATGTTATATCTTTTGTAACTACCTATGTTTGTAAGCGAGATAATAGCCCATACTGGTGTACCCTTCAACGGCCTAGTCGCACAACATTAACTATAATAATAAAGAAATCGCAGTAAGGAACCTTAGACTTGGTACGACTTTGTCTAGATTTCATTACTTTTTAGAGATAAACAAGCGGCTCCATCGAGACTTGGCTAGTTTTTTACAGAATGTTTTTGGTGGGATTGATTTTACTGGCAACGACAAATTTTTGTAACTGTAGTTGTAACTCAGTGAATGTCACTGATGTAAACAAAGAGGAAACAGGACTAAATATTGCGCAAATTTCTAGTAATGTTTGCGCATTATAGCCAACACTATCCACAGTGATGAAAGTCAAGTTCTTTTCAATAGGATTCAGTATTTATTTTGCAAGAAGAACGAAGGATTGAGCAGCATTCCGGTAAACAATGTTTTGAATTTGATTGATGACAAATAGCTACTGACGTTTAATAATGCAACTATATGACGTATGCACACTATTGCCATATGAAAGCTGTTAGCGCTACTATCCCTGGGCAGGATTGACGCTTGTTAGCCTAAATATATGTATCGCCTGGAGACCACCAAAACTCACAAAAATTTGTCACTGATCTTGAAAACCTCGTATCTAGTAACTAGGTTGATACTGAGATACGAGCTTTGTTTCAGTAGGTCTTTCTTAGTGAGTTTTGGATATGATCATTATTAGGTCTGCCGTGTTACGGTAAAAGGTCGTATCTTTCTACGGATGTCATAGTAAGATACGTCATTTTAGCGTAGCATTTCAGAGGTCTGTTAGGAAACGCTGACTTTCGGAAAAGTGCGTGAATGTACGCACAAGCTCTCTCCGTACCGGTTTTTGACCGCAGCGCACGCGCTCAGTGTCCGGTGCGTATCTGTGGCCGCTGGTCGGGTGGGCTGTGCCCATGTGTGCCTATCGGGACTATGGATTTGTTAAAAACAAGTAAGGTTTTTTTTTCATTTGTGTACTGACGTTTGTATTGGGGTCTTTACCGGTTTCTGAACGTAATGCTCGCCTTCAGTGTTTGATGCGTGCTGTATCCGCTGATCGCTTAGGCTGTGGGTGGATATCATGACTTATGGACTTTTTAAACAGTAAAGTTAAGTGAGATGTTTCTGGGTGATTCTACAGGCGTTTCAATCCTTACCAGTCCGCTGTCATAAATATCAAAGCAATGGGTCATAATATGATTTAAATTAGATAAAGTATGGTAAGAAGCGGTTACAGTATATCATTGTATGAAAGTTTACAGCTTGGTGTAGCTCATACTTTCAATATTTTTGGCAGCGTACTGACGGCGGCTGAAACGCCTGTATTATCACCCTTCCTCATTTGTATACGAACTTATCTATATGGTGTCTGTAAATAAATAGTATTTTATGCAACCGTTGTATAAGAGGGGGCAAAAAACGCGAGTGGCTTACGATGCGAGCGTAGCGAACATCGTAAGAAAGATGCCACGAGCCTTTTTTGACCTACTTATACAACGTTGCATACAATACCTTTTCTACGACTCGACATTTCATAAAAAAAGGCAAATAATGAACAAAGAAAATAATTACATGGTCCCGCTCGGAATCAACAAAATTAAACAAAAAATAGTCTGATAAACTTTTTTTATATTGACGTCCATATGTCAAAAACATGTGAACTTATACATAAAGGTAGACGTTCACTATACTAAACATCTGTCAAGAATATATGAACTTATACATAAAGGTATAGGTACGTTCACTATACTAAACATCCATGCACTGAAGATAAAACTTTTTATTTAAGTTGGCAGCAATGCCTTAGTACTGTAAGTTCTTTTTAAATTGCGAATTGTGTGAATGCAGCTATTTATCTTGTAATCTGTGGTACTAAGTGATGCTTTTTTGGCGACATTATAACATCGTTTAGCAGTGAGTTTTTGGGCGGTAGGTACAGTATAGACTTTTACAGACTTTCATAATTTATGTCTTTATATTAGAGTTAGTAACTATATAAATGACAGAAAAAAGTATTGGAGTAGAAAAAAATAATTATAATTTGTCGTCTCATTACATCGGTGACATTCGATAACTTTTGACGTCAGTTACCAAAGAGTAAAAATTCGCAAAATGGCATGGGACGAATAGCAACTTATAGGGGTAAACATAGTAGGTACCTTCTCACTATAAACGTTACCTATGCCATCAAAAAAAAAACCGGCCAAGAGCATGTCGGGCCACGCTCAGTGTAGGGTTCCGTAGTTGCTCATCCTTCACAATAAACTGCTGTTTTAAGCCCGAGGTTTAAGTTAAGACAGATTTTAAGCTCTATAAAAAGGTCGTAAACGCCCTAGAAACTGTAATCACTTATTACCTTCTGGAAGTCAACTTACGACCTTTTAAAGAAAAAATATGAAATTTGGCGATAACTCAAAAACGGCTTGACCGATTTTGTTCAATATAGTTTTCATTGAAAGTACTTATAAGGCCGCATTAACATGAATTTTTCCATATTTTTTTGACTTGTGGTTCAAAAGTTAGAGGGGGGGGGACACAATTTTTTTTATTTTCGGAGCGAATATTTACAAAACTACTGACTTTATCAAAAAGTAATGTTTGAAAACCCCTATTATTTTCAAGAGACCTATTCAACGACACCCCACACACTAGGGTTGAAACGAAAAAAAAAAATCACCCCCACTTTAGGTGTTCGAGAGGTACCCGAAAAAAAATTTTTTTTTTAGTTTTTATTTTACCGTTTTGTCGGCGTGATACATACACATACTCATACCAAATTTCAGCTTTCTAGTACTAATGATCACGGAGCTAAGCCGCGGACGGACGGACAGACGGACAGACGGACAGACGGACAGACGGACATGGCGAAACTATAAGGGTTCCTAGTTGACTACGGAACCCTAAAAAGGTACTCAATTACTTTATGATTCATTTTCATAGTTATAGGCATGTACATAGTTAAAGGCTTAATAAAAACAAAATTACGATCGCGTCTTTTTTTTTACGAAAGTTACTCATACAAAAGATATGGATAAGTCCATACCTGTGCTAACTCGGGGCACATATACTAAAGTGATGTAGCAAAATATTTTATAGACAAAAAATATGTCGATGTTACTGTCAACATCTAAATGTTAGAATTTTCAATGAGCACATGTATTAATCATCGACATATTTTTTATCGATATCAAATCCATAGAACTTGCCCCGAGTTATCTCAGCTCAGGTATGTGGATAACTATCGTTACACAAAGGAATCAATTAAGTTTTGTTTTAATTAAAGCCCTTAACTATGTACATGTTTTTTGAAAATGACTCATACAAACGCGAGTTGTTACGTGGTCCATTTACTTGATTTACCCTCTCGAGTAAATAGTAACTCTTGATAGGCGCCAATCAAATTGATTGAACACCAGTCAGAACCTAGACCAATCAGACTGCATGAAAACTGCATTGCGCTGACAAGTGATCACTATATTCCTACAATTTTTAAACGGAGAAAACAAGATGGCATTCTGGTTGCCGATTTTTTGGGATCTTGTGGGAAATCTCGGCTTTCGAATTTATTATTATTATTATATCATCATCATCATCAGCCTATTCTTGTCCACTGCTGGACATAGGCCTCTCCAACTGCACGCCATTGTGGACGATCCTTCACCTAGTCGGAGGGTGTCCCACACTACGCTTGCCGAACCGCGGTCTCCGCTCAAGAACACGTTTACCCAACCGGTTATCGGTTCTTCGGCTAATATGGCCCGCCCACTGCCACTTCAAATTGCTAATACGGTGAGCTATGTCGGTAACTTTGGTTCTCTGGCGGATCACTTCGTTGCGAATTCGATCCTTCAAAGAAACTCCGAGCATTGCCCTTTCCATAGCTCTCTGAGCGACTTTAAATTTGTGGACCAGCCCAACCGTGAGGTGAGTGTCCACGTCTCGGCACCGTATGTCATTACGGGAAGGATGCACTGATTGAAAACTTTCGTCTTCAGACATTGTGGAATTGGTGATGTGAAGACCCGACGAAGTTTGCCATATGCTGCCCAGCCCAGCTGTATTCTTCTATTAGCCTCTTTCTCGAAGTTGTTTTTACCCAACTGCAATATTTGCCCAAGGTAGACATACTCTTTAACAACCTCGAGAAAGCTGCCCTGTACTGCAATTGGTTCCGGACTAATATAAATATTATATATTTATTTATTATTATTATATTATATTTCGTGAGCTCTACACGGAGCCGCTAGTATAATGCGTCTCAACTTTCAAGTTACATATATCACAAACTCACGACGGGCGTGAGTCAACATCTGCGGGAGAGGATAAAAAACTGTAATCATCCCGATTTAGACTGTGGCGGTAAGTGTGTCATGCAATGAAGCATCTATATTTGTCAGATAACGTACGGTTTAACAGCCCTATAAGTCGATACGCCATAAGCCATAACTGTGTGTGAAATAGGTTAAATTCGTAATTTTTCACGTTTCTATTTCGAAACCTATTATTATAGAATTTGTGTACTATAAACTGCCTAGTACACAAAATACAATCGTACTGATAACCAGTTTTCTATGGAGAAAGGTTACAATAGTGCCATGCACGTTTTCTTTTGTTTCCTATGGAAAATATCCTTGAAAGACTGGGATACATGTACAGTGAGCTACGTGAAGCCAATAGTACATAGTTAGGAACGTTACTCCAACTACTCCAAAGAAGTTACTCATGCGATATACCTATGCAATTTGGCCCTTGCAGTGCCGTTCAGGGACTCCAACATTTCCAACTAGTCTGTTCAGGCAGATAAGTTTAATGGGGTACTAACCGGGATGCATTTGAATGTGTCAGTACACATGGCCGGGTCATACTGAGAGTTCGTCGTTACGAAGTTGTATTTCGTGTGGGCAATACAAAAGAGAACTATTTGGGTAGCGGGTAAAATAAAGAAATAAATATTTAGGAACAATCTTACACAAATCGACCTAGTCCCAAACTAAGCTACTATATATAGGCCCTTGCGTCTATTGCAGACGATTTATGGTGTAATGTTTGGGAGACACCGTTTCTGGTGGCTAACTAAACCGATACTAAATAAGCTACTAGGACTCACAGATACACATGTTTTTATAACACCTCTCTTGTTTCGTCGGGGGTTAAAATCAGCTATATAGCCACGGTCGCCGGTCGCCTTCAGCCTTCATTCTTCGGTGTCCTAAGAACCGAACGCTACCTCGATCGGAGGTACTCGCTGAAGAAGACATCTAGTGGTGGTATTTCGAAGAGATTTCATTAGAAATGTTAAATTAAACCCTCGCTCTCCTGACACAAAACGAACCCAGATTCCATAACGAAGCTAGAATGTTTAATTAAATCCTTTGACGCAGCAGCTCGGTAACAAAGTTGATCGGCCACAATAACATCCCGGTGTATTGTCAATGCGAAACTGCAGCTATTCACGAATTGTATCGCCGGCATACACACCTAGGGTTGCCAGCAGTAGGGCTTGTAATTCCGGCATAAGCTAGTATGGTATGTAGTAAGTTCCGGTATTATAATGCAGAAATACCGGATTCGATTTTGCCCATACAAGCCGATTCCGGAATTGCAAGCCCTAGCCAGCACCTCTAGCACATCTGTGACACGCGACTCTTGCTCGCGCGAGAATTATTACGTATCGCTTTCTTCGCTGTACTGTGAGAGAGTAAAGGGCGATGTCATGTCGATGTTAGGAGTCGCGAAGCTCAGTGGCGCTAGACGGGCAGGTCCAAATCACAAAAGCCGGACTCTGCGTCTAATGCGGCTGGACATTTTACCTTCAAAGCTTAACATTTTTTCGGGACAGTCGCTGCTTTACTTGCGCTCGACTTGTGATTCGCGATTTTGCGCGGCAGCCAAAAATAAGCCTAACAAGAGCCGGACGGCCGGACGAGAAAATGTATGGCCAGACACGTCCGTAAAAAGCCAAACATGTCTGTTAACTCGAGGTGAGACGAAACTTCAACCTCCTTACTGCAGCTTGTGGAGACTTGTGAACTGAACTGGTGGAGAAGCTGATCATATTATTTGTACCACAAGTCCCCAGGATTAATCTAAGACGTTCTTGCGCCCACTGTTCGCATTACCACCAGAAACTCCGCTCCTTCGTGCTCTTGTGCTCCTGTTCATCTAGCACAACTGTGACTATTTCTCGCCCCAGGTGTGAGAGTGACGGGTAGCGCTATTTCATAGTTGTGCCAGATGGGCTGATGTCAGCACCGGAGTGTGACTTCGCGTGGCGATCGGCAACTGTTTGTCAGGAATGTTTGAGATTTTGCGATAATGTATGATAGGATCTAGTACTGAATGTAATTTGTCTGTATGTTATCCTAATTTCATAGTGTATTTGGTAAATTTACTGTAATGTTGAGTAAATGAATTTGTACTAAATAAATAAATGTCCGTCATAGCCGGACCTGGCAAGTTGGCAGCCCTATCCACAACACGCGGTGACTAGTTGCTAGAGTCGCCAACTCGGACCGAAATATCTGGACACGATTATTGGGCGAATCGGCGTATTACGGCGTTTTATTTCGTCATTCTTGTCTCGACAAATGTTTAATCAGACGATGGTTAAAGTAGACATGTTCAAGGCTTGATTTTCTTATGAATCGGAAAGATGCTCGGACTCAGTTTGTAGTCTGATCAGTGATCACACAGATACAGTTGTAGCGTTTTGTTCTTCCGTTACGGTAATAATAAACATGAGAATCAGAGATTCACCCTATAAGGGCGCACATTTAGCACTACCCGTCACGATCCTCGGACATGGGAGAGAGAGAGAGAGGGAGAGATTTCAGCTGTCTTTGTTTAGGCATTGGTTCGTATGGGCATTGATTAAAGCGCAATCTATAGGTTGGAATATATCGTTAAAGGTTGGATGGATGTTGACTAATTTTGGAACAGAGGTGGCGGAACATCTAAAGATGGTTATATCTTTAAATTGAAATTGAAATTTCAACTCAGTTTCAATTTCAATTTAAATATGCTTATAGGGTACTTTAACACGTTCACCGTCCCAGTTTGACATGTGCACCTTATGTCTCTGTAATAGAGGCTTGCCGTGACGTGACCCACATATGGGACACGGACAGTGAACGTGTTAAGTTGTACGTTCGTTGCTAAGTGCTAACATATCGCCTTAGCCAGATTGTTGAAACTAAAACAATGGTAGTCCAATCAATAGAGCCGCCCGTGTTGACTATAATCGCGCCGCGAAACTTTGCACAGTTCAGTGCAATACCCAGAGCGAGGGTCATGTAAACTTTAGTAGGATGCACTTTGACAGATAAATCGCTTCTAGCTTCTATTACGTTTAGTTCAATAGAATTTCATCTTTGTATAGTCAGTACCAAATAGTAGCCCAATATATTGAAACAGATTTTTACACCTTTACTAGCCTGCTCTTCACACGGGAACACAATTTTTTTCGAGATTAAAAGTAGGCTATGAGTTAATCCAGGGTATCAGCTACCTTCATACCAAATTTTATCAAAATTGGCCCAGCCGTATCAGCGTGAAGAAGTAACAAACAGCGGGGTCTTAATAATTGGGTCCCATCTTTTTACCCTTTGGTTTCGGAACCCTAAAAATTGTCTCAGCTTTAAGGTTCCTAAGTACAGATTGAGCTACTGCCGACTTGCCGCTTCGCCCTTTGTCAGTTGTGAGTTATATTAAATAGGAAACGCTAATTACTTAAACGCTTAACCACGTTTGGATGCGTGGCCTCGGCGAACCGATCCCGCATCCTAGATCCACGCTTTCGATCGATCATGCGCATGCGCGTCCGATTGTTTTTATACGTTTAAAAACTCTCATCAAATAGTTTTATAGATCCGGTTGGAATAATTCTGATGAAAAATTACGACAGCAATTTTGATCAAATACTCCAAGTATTCATAATTATACCAACTAGCAGCTAGTTACTAGCTAGACTTCGGAGTTCGGACGCCCACAGACTTTACTCTAAAATAAAAAAATAAAAGCTGTCAGAATGTTCTTCGGACCACAGAGCCGGCTCATTCCTCGGTCAAGGGATTATAGCTTGGCTATTCAGCGGGGGAATGTAGCCGGCATCGTGTGATCCGTCAGAGAACCAAAGTTACCGACATAGCTCACCGTATTAGCAATTTGAAGTGGCAGTGGGCTGGCCATATTAGCCGAAGAACCGACAACCGGTGGGGTAAACGTGTTCTTGAGTGGAGACCGCGGATCGGCAAGCGTAGTGTGGGACGCCCTCAGACTAGGTGGAGCGATGATCTGTGCAGGGTGGCTGGCAAGAGCTGGATGAGAGTAGCCGAGGATCGCTTACAATGGCGTGCAGTTGGAGAGGCCTATGTCCAGCAGTGGACAAGAATAGGCTGATGATGAATTAGACAAGTCAATTCGGATACCTGCACTGCGTTAACTGTGACAGGAGACTTTCTCGCGCGAGATATATTACCTATCTCTTTCTTCGCAGTACTGTAAGAGAGCGACAGGCGATGCTATGTCGCACGACAAGTCGCGAAGCGTAGTTATGCTAGACGGGCAGGGCTAGCGTGATGAGTAGACTCAGCGTCACCTGTCACGCTCGCACGGTATTGAAAAGAAAGTGACAGGTAGTATTCGTCGACGTGCTGCTCGGTAATTAGATTATGCACGGCATTGTTGCATATCTGATATCCCATCTATAAATAAATAATAAATATCAGACAACCTCACACAGATCGATCTAGTCCCAAATTAAACTCAAGAAGGCTTGTGTTATGGGTGCTAGACGACGATATACGTACGTAATATAGATAAATCTCTGTCAGGCAAAAAATTCTATCAGGCAAGCACAAACAAAACAAACCTTCAAGCACATGTTGCGCAAGCATCTCACTAGTAAGCTCCTAGACTGACTGTCGGTTGTGATGTTTTGCACTGGGTACAAGAAATAATGTCTATGTAAGTATATTGTATTGCATATTTGTGTATGTTTATTTATTGTGTTCATTATATTATTGATATATAATAAGTTTCTCTCTTAGTATAATGTTGATAGTTGACAGTCCCTGCACCATAAAATGTTTCTGTTTAGCCCAATGGTCGACTGGTAGAGAATAACTTATGGCATTAAGTCCGCCATTTGTACACTTTTTGTTTTGTGCAATAAAGTTTAAATAAATAAATATATACTTAAACACATAGAACAACCATGACCAAAGCACAAATGGGTCATTGTCAGTTCAAAAAACAAAATTTGTCCCTCCGGTGGTCAAAAGTTAAGAGCTTGTATGAATCTAGGCACTGTTGCTATTACATCGGATTATAGAAGAGGGAACGTTCTTTATTCTCACAGGCATTTTATCAGAAAATTAGGCCCTGGAATCCTTAATTTCGCAAATGTCCACCGGAAAGACTCGAACCAAAATCTGACAATGACCCAAATATTCGAGTTTATCACACAAATATTTGCCCCGGCCGGGATTCGAACCCGGGACCGCCGGCTCAGTAGGCAGGTGCTTACAAACTGAGCCAACCGCGTCGTCGAATACATGAATAGATTAGATTCCGGAGTTATATTCAGAACTGGGGATTATGTATCAGAAGGACGTCGCGATTGCAAATCCTTGGAATTACCATATATAGCACTGTACCCTTACCCTTGCTATATGAGTTAATGTGACTCCATTCGCTAGCGAACTGCGTAAACAATAGGCTAGTTGACTCATGTCAAATTGTATTAAACTAATGTTTATTTCGCATAATATTTAGCTTAGGAAACCTAAATATATAATTTTCAATTCATAAAAGTGAAAGATGGCGGAAAAAATTTAATTTAAAATTATGGATTTTAATTTGTATTTTGAAATGCTAAAAACGCTGTCCGCCATTTTCACTTGACATCATCGGTCCCGTAAATAAAACTGAAGGTTAACTCCGACAACTTCGAATACTCAGTGCCGTCTCTCTCGATCTACTGTCAAACAGTGGCGTGCACAGAGTTTCGCGACAGGGTAGACACAAAATTCTGAGAACCTAATAACTTACAGAAATACTGCGGGACAGTTTTTTTTCTTCGTCTTCTCAAATATCAAGCAAATCGACCATCTCTGAATAATTTCCTCTATTAACTGACGACCGCAAACACTAAACACCACCACAATTATCAAATCAAATCAAAAGAATACACTAAAAGTTTTTATTCGCTTATTTACTAGTCACTACTATCACACGTAATAATCAAAACAAACAAAACAATAATGGCGTCCAAGTATGCAAAACCTATAGGTAACAAAAATACGACCAACTTAAATAGTACTGTTTTTGCGCTAATTAAAGTTACAAAAATGCGCCTTTTTAAATTCGTTACATAGTCAACATCGGAAGTTCGAATCTACAAATAATAGCTAAGGAGAGCGCGAGACAGGCTACCCGTTCGGAATTGTTCGCTTAACATCGGGCGTCGCGGTATTCGCGCCTCGCTCGCACCGAATGTTGTTCGCCGTGTCGAGTCGCGGGTCGGAAACATCCTAATTCCGTAAGGAAGTAAAAGACATGAGACAATGTCTTACTTCTGTATTTGTGTGCGTGACTTTTGTTATTGTGTGCAATATTTTTATAAGAACGCACACACACGCGGGCCGTGTTACCACGAGGCACACAAATATAAATTTAGACAGAAAATCGCCTGTCTTTACCGCTTACGGCGCGCAGCGGTTCTAGTGCCGCGGAATCGTTCAAGTCAATCTCCACGGAATCGACCAATACGTACGTAATTTTAGCGCACCGACTCGATAGATGGCGCGGATCGCAAATTGATTATTTTTGTACATTTGTTTTATATAATTTTATAAAAAGGTTATGTTTGTAACAATAAATAATATATTTCGTTTCTGTAATCAACTAGGGTAGGCAGTGTCTTTTTGTCTTTATAAGGTGCACGCCACTGAGTGGGATGGCACTATACGACGGTCGAATTTCGAACATTAACGCAGAATTCTACGACGAGGCGTGTCAGCTCCAAGACAGGCAAAGGGCCCCGATGGACACGCAGTCAAACAAAAAACGAAAAAAAATCTACGTCACGCCACAGATTAGCAAAAGGCATGAATGGCGGACGGCGTGTTTGACTGTTCATGAAATTTTTAATTTTCAATTAATAAAATTTAGCTTTCTGGCTTTCACAAAAATACAAGACTTTTTTTTTAGGGCTAGTAAGATCATTATTAACCATTTCAAATATGTATCAATAATGGGTCTACTAGCCTATTTGTAATGGAGAATTGTAGTGCCCTTACCATGAGATAGCGTGACCGCACTCGCTGGCGACAGCGTAAACGAATTGTATGTAGAATAATAGTACCTACAGCGCCCCTACCGGTTACTTTGTAGAACTACATTTCTACATACAAATCGTTTACGCAGTCGCTGCCGAGCACAGTTGCCGTAAACACATGGTAAGGGTATATATAGTTCTACAAACTGTTTACGTCGTCCCTAGCGAGTACGGTCACGTCAACTCATGGTAAGGGTACTGTAGGGCTTGGGTCCGTCCGGATTGTTACTACCGTCTTGCCTACTAACCCACCGCCAAACAGCAATGTTAGCATTGTTGTGTTCCGGTGTGGGGGTAAGATAGCCGGTGAAATTACTAGCATAGAGGCATTCTATCTTCGTCCTCCGGGTAGGCAAACACTTGTGACTCCTCTGGTGTTGCAGGTGTTTATGGGCGACGGTAATCGCTTTCCATCAGGCGATACGTTTGCTCGTTTGCCCCCTATGACATAAAAAAAGGGTGAAAACAATACTTTATCTCTGTTCGGGCTTGTTTTTATCCAGAGGGTCAGATACCTTCGTACCAAATTTTGTTAAAATGGGTCTGGCGGCTGGCCGTTAGAGCGTTAAGAAGTAACAAAACATCAAACACACTTCGCAATCACACTTATAAAAATATGGTTTCAATATTTACAAACCATATTTGAATATTGAACATAATCAAGTTTTGTTTCTAGTTTGTGTAGTGACTCAACAATACGAGTAATGCGCCTAGCGTTTTTTTAAACATAAAAATACAGAGTTCGCCCGGGCGGAATATGAACCCATTATTTGATATCTTATTTTTCTTAGCTGTCTTATAGCTCAGTGGTTAGAGCACCACCCCAGTATTTTTGAGGTAGGGGGTTCGATTACCATTTTACAATTCAGTGTCTGTTGTCTAAATATGTCTTATTTGTGTTCACAGAGGCGCTACTGCAGAGCCGGCCCCTGCCGCACATCCCTGACCTACCGGACGGCGAGGCCGCCCCAGCCACTCCACAACCGCTCGATACGGCCAACAGGTACCTCCCACCAACTGTTACCATAGGCTGTGTTTACAGAGTACTGCAGAGCCGGCCTCTGCCGCACATCAAGACATGCCGGTCGGCGAGGCCGCCCCAGCCGCTCCACAACCGCTCGATACGGCCAACAGGTACCTCCCACCAACTGTTACCATAGGCTGTGTTTACAGAGTACTGCAGAGCTGGCCTCTGCCGCACATCAAGACATACCGGTTGGCGAGGCCGCTCCAGCCACTCCACAACCGCACGATACGGCCATCAGGTACCTTCCACCAGCTGTTACCATAGACTGTGTTTACAGAGCCTACTGCAGAGCCGGCCTCTGCTGCATATCAAGACATGCCGGTCCGCGAGGCCGCCCCAGCCACTCCACAACCGCGCGATACGGCCATCAGGTACCTTCCACCAGCTGTTACCATAGACTGTGTTTACAGAGCCTACTGCAGAGCCGGCCTCTGCCGCACATCAAGACATGCCGGACGGCGAGGGCCCCCCAGCCACTACACAATCGGTCGATAGCGATACGGCCAACAGACCGTGACAATTATGCTCCGTGACTCTTGTCGCGCGACATAACGCTACCCGTCACTGTTTGTTTCACATTATTGCACAAAAAGAGACGGGTCATTATCTCGCGCAAGGAATAGTCGCGTATGTCAGTTATGCTAGAGGTGCAGGTACCTTCCACCAAATGCCAACGTAGACTGTCTGACGACATAACGCTTACGCTTGTAAAATTCAATAATCCATTAACAGCGAGCAAAACAGAGTGGAATTGTGCCCCAAGTTTAATTACGGAGAACCATCACCACGTAAAAACTATCAAATCGAAAACCCAGCTGACTGAGTGTCGGGTTAAACAAACCAATTTGCGGTTCGATCTATATGTCCATCATGTCAACGTCATTTCCATGAAATCCTCGAACGGACAGGCTGATTCCTTGGATTCCCAGCAGCGGCTAAATGGAAAAATTCAACATTTTGCAACAACGCGTCAATTTCAGTGTCAGTTACACCGTTGCGTTGAACAAGTCCGTTAAAACTGTTCCACCTACGGGTGAGTTCAGCAAAACTGTGGATTTGTAAATGAAATAACTTTAAATTCAATGTAAACAGTCGGTAGCAGACGTGGCTGTTTTAATAAAAAAATAATCGGTTTGAGCGACATAAGGAAGCAGACATGTTTGTTTTAATAAAAATATAATTGGTTTGAGTGTAGCATATCGTCATTACTATAAATAAATCAATCTTACACAAATCGACCTAGTCCCACTAGCATGCAAAACTTGTAATATGGGTACTAGACGACGATATACATCAGTCGCCATCAGATATATCGCAGCATATAGGTGAGGCGTTCATAAATATCTGAACACGACTCTTATTGACTGGGCGTTACAGTACCTACATGTTCAGATATTTATGAACTGAACGCCTTATATGCTGCGATATATCTGATGGCGACTGTACATAATTTATAAACATATATGGATAACATCCATGACCCAAGCACAAATATTTGCCCCTACCGGGATTCGAACCCAGGACCGCCGGCTCAGTAGGCAGGTGCCAACTGCGTCGTCGATTGGCGGCGATTGCTTTAATAATAATAAATAATCTGATCCCTTGTGCTTGCAGATGGACCTCGAAGGAGAACCTTCTGGCGCACGAGGAAGACGATCCCCAACTCTTCGTGGCGCTGTACGACTTCCAAGCGGGGGGAGAGAACCAGCTCAGCCTGAAGAAAGGTACTTTTTTCATCTTACCCCACAACCACAATGTTGCTGTAGTACATTTTGAGCATACTTTATCATTTCAGGTGGTCGTTTCATAAATTTCATAAAATCTTAATACGGACTTGAAATTTACCTTTAATAAGGTCAGTCGGGGAAAAGCGCGTTAGCGGGGGAAGTGCACTTGCTATAATTATATGCTGGAGGTAGAGTCAAACCACCGTCTCGGTTGAAATTCGCACGTCGTCCGTGAAATTCGATTGAATGAGTTCGAAATATGTCGGGCCATCCGTGGCAATTTTCACGTGAGTTTAAATCGTTTTTATAATTATTAAAGATGTCACACGATAGTTTTTTTTTTCAATAATATTATTGCACCTACCATATTGAAATATTGAAAAGTTACACGTTAGTTATAGTTAGCGTCATCTCACAACCACGCAACAATAGTTAGTGGGCCAAAAGTAAGATGGCGTTAGTAGTAGGTATAACATCTGTAAATTTGGATATTTCGATATTGTCCCGCTGGCGCACTTGACCCGATTGAAAAAAAAAATATCACCAATAATCTTTTGATTAATTGAAACCACCACTTGATATAAATCTTCTGCCTAAAAATATCTCTGTCACTAGTGTCATTTGATCTTGATGAATCCTGTTCATTGTATTTTAAATTTGCGTATTCACCGGTACTGCGCATAGTAGCTAAGCGATGTTGTTCATTTTCGTAGTCTCGCTTGTTGTTGCTTTGTTAGGAGATGGAGATATAAGAGCGGAGCGAGATTTTATACATGCAAAGCACTCGATGAATGTCTGATTCGCATATCTAAAAGAGCCTTCTACGCATTTTCATGTCGCTCAACTTCCTCACACATCCTTGACGTAAGGCTGGTTACAGACGGCGATTATTTTTGCAGCGAAACAACGGATCTTGTCGTGATACAATCGCGCTGTTATATCGATACAAACGTGCCGATGAATCGATTCAAACTCACGTGCTCAATCGTGACAGCTTGTGACGGAATGATTTTCTAAAGTACACAGAAAGAGAGGCAATTATCTCACGCGATAAATAGTCGCTTGTGACTTTTGTGCTGGGTCTGTATCGCGACTGAATCACTGTAAAGAGTTGCCGTGTGTAACCTGCCTGTCCACTGGACCAGACCAGGTCAGCTGTCTAAAATGAACCAATCACATTCCTGTGATTTAATTGTACTTCTTTTAGGGTTCACAAATACGCAGCCTGAGCGATACATTTTCTTCTATCCGTTTTAGTAGATAGGCAGTCTAAAGACCCACACCTTTTCAGTTCGCACCGCTCCGCTAATTCACACATCTACGTGGATATGTAGCCTTATTCCTAGACTATTTGATGTTGATTGTACATATCTCTTGCGCACAACGACTACAATAGGATGCATTAACGTGATTAAAAGAATATCCCCCCCCCCCCCCCCCCCCCCCCCCGATAAGCACAGTAGAAAATGTTGTTTATGTATTGTGATATGACAATGAACGCACTAATCCCTTGCGACCTAGAAGCTTTAGGTACATAATGATATCAGATCAATATGAAGTGTCATTGTTGTTGTAGCACACAAATTAATATTCCCAGCTTACTTTATAATTATAACATAGCCATGAAGTTTATTAGATCAGAGAGTATTGAGGCAACAGAGTTACATTACCTAGGAATAAACGTATCAGAGGGAAAGTTGGATGGTGTTATTATCGTCGTCCTTTCTTAATACGACATGCAGTAGCGGAAAAAACATCTATCATATTTAATTCAAACTTAATTGTATGTGAGTTTGCGTTTTTTTCTTCCTCCATTCGTCCTAAAGTGACTTATCTACACGAGTAAGACAATGGCATTGTGGGATCATGTCGACCAGATAACCTATTTATAACCTTTCGTTTCTCTTACAAATAATACTATACAAAAGCAACTTGTGAGGAGCGACAGCGCATTGGGAAACAGGCAGGTAACTACGACGTTACAGCGACTGAACAAGTAGTCACGGTATTACTCCGTACCCTTTGGTACTTAATAGATAACATTGGCAACTGAGTAACCAAGACGTTACAGCGCAAACAAGAAGTCACTTTATTACCCCGTACTCTCTGGTACTTTATAGGTATCATAGACAAAGTAATATCACCATCCAACCGCATTGCCCCAATGCTTAGCAATATAACGTGTCGGTTAGCTTATATTGCACGACAAATGTAGTTAGATGAACTGAGGTCACTCGGGCCAAGTGCGTAACCGGGACAAACGGACTCATCACATCGAAATATCAAAAATTACAGATGTTATACTACTAACGCCATCGAGATTTTGCCAACTAACTATAGTTGCATGATTGTAAGATGCCGTTAGTAGTGTAATATCTGTAGTTTTAGATATGGTAGATGGGTAAGGCTCAGGAGCGTTTTGAATGCTCCTTGACTTATGTTATGTTTTCACGAATAATTAACATTATTTTTGCAAAAAAAAAACGTTAATTGGTGAGCTCATAACAGAGCGTTAGTTGCGGATTGTGATGGAATCCAAAAATGAAATTTAAAAAGAAGATGATATCATCGTCTAAGTTTTGTAACACAACACGAGCAGTTAAAACGCTCCTGGGCCTTACCCAGATGCGCTTGCCTCGCTGTCGCACTTAGCCCTACTTATCTTATACTTATATATCTGTACCTTAAAGCCTAATAGTACCTACTTTTGGAATGAAATTCCGCGTTTAACAGCATACTTGCTTGACAAAGATAAGTATGTGTGTTGAACTATAAGGATTATTAATAAATAAATAAATAAGTCTCTTAATTTGTGTAACTATGTTGTCTCGGGTCTGTAAGGTATAGGTATATTATTGTCCCTTTTTTTTTAATAAGTCATTTTTTCCTATAAACAATTTGCCATCAGACAATTTTCAAACTATAGTCCCCAATTTCTGTGTAAATAATTAATACATTCTTTTTTCACTTAATGCATCCTAAAGATGGGGAGAAAGTCTTGGGCCGGACGAAGTTGCTGGCTCTCCAGAAAGGTAAAACTACCCCCGAAAATCCCCATAATATAATCTCGCTTACGTAGAAACATGGATGAATAATTTAAGAAGACGTGCAAAGTTGCATGCACCGATCTGTTGTAAGCGCTAAATACTATGGCGACTTCTCTGTCCGATACATTTCTTATGGCGCTTAGTCCTTCGGCCGTACCAGGAGGCCGTGTACAGACGAACGTACAAAAATAACATCGAACATTTAGTTCGCACGCGCGTACCTAAAGAATATCAAAGACAACAGGACAGCTCATGGGTTAGGACCAAAAAGTTGGATGAAATTAAGGCGTACTTAGCGAGAAAATAAAAGCGATTGGAATAGGTTCCGTTGTGCGACAAAAATTAACGATACAATAAGGAACCTTAAAATAGAACCTTAAGGTACGTTATTGGAAGGTTAACTGTCGTCGCACAACGGAGACTTTAATACAAATATTAGTTTAGTGAGTTAAGGTGGTAAAGTTTTCGGTCCCCTTATAAGATTTCGTATTCGCCATGTTTTTGTTCATCGTGCGTACACGGCTTATTAGTATATTGAACTGTTCATGTGGCTGTGTATTAAGAATGTTAAAGACCTTAAAAAGGGTTTCTAAGGTGGCGCCATCTTTCAGATCTGTGAAACGTCACTTTGTATATTAGTAGTCTTCGTAAATTATTGACTCATGATTAGAAAATGCAATACCTAACTGATTATTCCATCGGTTATAACTGATTATTCCAAATCAATGAATGGATCGAATAAATAGTGTTATACGTAGTACAGTTCAGGATAAAAACGCCTGTGTCAATCTAGGGAGGTATCCATGACAGATTTTATCAAAATTGGTCCAGCCGTGACGTTAAGAAGTAACGAACATACAAACACGCTCACAAATTTATTAAAATACATACGATTCGGTTTACCCCCGTCGGTTTAGTCTTCAATTGGCCGCCGCCGCGACTGATCGTAGCTCCTGATGATGAATTGCGTATCGATTCGTTACAGCTCAAGCGATATTATAAACCAGTTTCGTGTGTATTTAAATATTTCTGAGATTCACGGGAGTTCTCTACACTCATACATTTTCACCTTTATAATATTATTGCGATTTCAATTTCCACACTACGACGCCGTTATCGTCTTCTATACTAAGTATTATAGTTATTCTATATTTGTAAAGCCTGACCAGAAATATATTAGGATGCGCCATATTGCGGAATTTCACTGGAACTTATTTCTTACACTGGCAATGACTTTATGATTGTTTGTTATAGAAATAATCCTTTTGCTTGAGCGAATCCACTTAGCTTTGTACCCGATGAACAATACTCATTATCTGTATTGTTAGCTGTGGCCACAACTGCCACTTCAAAATGTAAGGCGTTATAAGTGCAAATTACTTTTACACTAAATTAGTCTTTAAGTCAAACGAAATAAGGTTTACTCTTAAACAAAGAGAACAGAGATGTTGGTCACTTCATTGTCATTATAAGCATCGATAGGAACTTCACTGCTCTTTCACTTACGAAGTGACCAACATCTGTGTTCTCTTTGTTTAAGAGTAAACCTTATTTCGTTTGATTTAAAAACTAATTTAGTGTAAAAGTAATTTGCACTTATAACGCCTTACATTTCGAAGTGGCAGCTGTGGCCACAGTTAACAATACAGATAATGAGTATTGTTCATCGGGTACAAAGCTAATGGGATTCGCTTAAGAAATGCGCTTCGAACTATAACAATGAATGTGAATCTGAATCTGAATGTCAATGTCATACGTAATGCTTTCTTTAAAAGACAAATGTTTAAGATTATCCAAAGAAAATGTCGAAAACCATTCACAGTCGTGAAAGTAATATCATAAAGTGTACACGTGTTTACTGCACGATAAACAGTCAGAAAGAGTCCATTCCATTAAATGATATTACGAGGTTAACATAGTGGAACTGACAGGTATTTAAACGAATGTCATTATAGTGGGTTGCGATTTGTTGAAAAATTGTTGCCATATAAATCTTATAAATAGCGCCCTCTTGACAATCCTCATATATTTCTGGTCAGGCTTTATTAAAAATCAGTTTTCTATGGGGTCATGATTTTAGGAGAAATCTTAATAGCGTGATGCAGGATTGTCATTTGTTTTGTATGGGCGCGTGGCGCCATCTGTTGATCATATATTCCATTGTCCTCGCATCACGCCGAAACGGCTGGACGAGTTTTATCCAATATTGGTACAGGGATAGCTGGACATCCCAAGATGGTTATGGGAAACTTTTTCCCGTCTACGGTAAAGGAAAAAATAAAGTGAACAAACAAAGCGAAACTCCTAAATATAGCTTAAAGAAATATTTTTCCCTATTTCCCTTTTGCGACTTCTTATTTCAAACAGACTTGGTATGGTATCAGTGTTTGTTGTTTCATTGCCTACCGCCAACTTCAAATACAAGGCAACATCAGACGAAAGACGAGAATGGATTAATTCGTTTCAATTAACATTAAAGTACCTAATAATTATAAAATTCTAGGTTTGTATAGAAAATGTTTTTCTATGGAGAGCGGTCATGATTTCAGGAATAGTACATTACTGCAGACGCCGGGAAATAAGGGCTTGCCGGCTGAGTAAGTATAGGGTAGTGATACGAAGCCGGCAAGCCCATTTCACGGCTAAGGCATGTATAGTGCTTTTCTCAAACATATGCAATGAAATAAAAAAATACACAACTCAAAAAATATAATTCAGCTGTTTAGCCCGTCCAAGAACACAAACGCCATTTAAAAAAAAAAAATGCTTGCGTGCCTAGGCCTTCAATTTTGTATGAAATTCCTTTACAGTTCTCTCGAATTGTTCCGCCTGAAACGTGATACTTCGAAGCCTGTTATAACGCACGTTATGACGATATTTCATTGCATGTTTGAGAAAAAAATCTTAATAGTGTGATGCAGGATCGTCATTTGTTTTGTATGCGCGCGTCGCCGTGCCGACCTGGCGTAATTTTTTCATAATTTCCTTTGTCCTCGCATCGCTCCGAAACGGCTGGACGGATTTTGACCAATTTTGGCCTCCTAGTTAAAGTAATAATTATTTAGAAAACATTGCTTTTATCCACACATCAGTATTTTTTTTATTAGGTAAAAAAAACTTAGTAATTTATTAACTTATATTTTTCATCGATCGGTTAAATGTTAATACTCTAAATTGAAAATGTAAAACAAAGTCAGACACAAGTACCTGGCCATCACGAGACCCTCATTATATATATATATATATATTTAAATATATATATATATATTTATATATATATATATATATATATATATATATATATATATATATTTATTCATAAATAACATCAAGTTACAAACGTGTCTTATAAACTAAAGAAACTCTGCTTCCTAAATAGGTTTACCTGTGCTTTAGGATAAGCAGTGCTCCTCCCCCAATTCACAAATATCAGATGTTATAGAGACGATTTGTCAAAAGAAGATAACATGCTTTTTTTTTCTTTTTTAGAGATAATTTCCTATTATTTAAATTGTAGGTGTGTGTGTGTGTGTGTGAGTGTGAGTGTGTGTGTATGTGTGTGTGTGTGTGTGAGAGCAAGTGTGTGTGTGGGAGTACGAGTGTGAATGTGTGTATGTTAGTATATTCACGTTTTATAGCTTATGAAATTATACTTATAATGTCTTCTGTATTTTCATAATTTTTATTCAAAAGCCAATCGGTCAACAGTCTTTTACATTTCTTTTTGGTCATGTGGTACACATTTAGATTGTTATTTATTTTGTTATAGACGTACGGTCCTAAAAAGCCATAAAATTTCCTACTGAAAGCAGTGTTGGATATTGATACACTTTTTCCTATATTGCATGGACGACGATTTTTTGTAATTAATTGTTTGTCAAAATAGTGAGAGGCATGGAATTTAAGGACAATACTTATTATAAATAATTGCCTTACCGTAAGGACTTTAGCTGTATTGTACAACTGTTCAGTTGGAGTCATATACGGTAACCTAAGCATAACTTTTAAAACTGAACGTTGAGCTCTTTCCAAGGATATGAGAGTAGACTTGGATGCCCCACCCCAAGCGGATATACAGTAGTATATAAGCGATTGGCATAGCGCAAGATAAATACGTTTTAGTAGGGATATGTCAGCCACATATCTCATGTTCCTGAATATATAGATTAATTTGCGTACTCGTCCACACAATAGGTCAATATGTGCTTTGAAATTAAGATGAGAATCTATGGTTACCCCTAGGTATTTAACAGAATTTGTTTTTACTAATGGCGGGCAGGAACAGTGGGTATTGTGTGGGGCCCGACACTTATGCACTGTAAGTTGTAAGTGCTCAGGTGGTTGACCTGTGGCTCTAATGGAATGTGTTATATATTTTGTTTTGTCAATATTCAGTGTCAATATGTTGTGGTTTAGCCAGCCCATAACCATATTTAGTCCATTTTGGGCTCTAAAGAAGGCCGCCTCCCAAGACTCTTCAGCAAAAAGCAAAACTGTATCATCAGCGTACGTAATTATTTTAGTACCCGGGATAGCATATTGACAGAGGTCGTTAATGTAAATTAGGAATAGGGTTGGTCCTAAGATGCTTCCCTGCGGTACACCGTAGCTGATTTGTAAATCTTCGCTATTTACTTCCCCCAATGCCACACATTGTCTACGGTTTCTCAAATAGTCCTTGAAAATCTCAAGTGGTTTTCCTCGTATGCCTAACTCTTCCATTTTATCGATAAGCTTAGGTATATGAACAGAGTCAAAGGCTTTGGCTAGGTCCATGAATATTGATATGCATTTTTTCTTTTTATCCAAATTGTCAGATACAAAACAACTAAAGTCATGTACTGCGTCATCCGTGGAAATACCAGATCGAAAACCAAATTGATTAGCAGCGAGAATTTCATATTTTTCTAAGTAATTGATTAACCTTTTATTGATTATACGCTCAAGTAGTTTAGACATAGAGGGTAGGATGGAGATTGGGCGGTAATTGATTGGCAATCGTTTATCGCCATTTTTATAAATAGGTTTAACGAGAGATTTCTTAAAGATATCTGGGAATATTCCGTTAGACAAGCATTTGTTGAAGATATAAGTTAAGATCGGGGTAAATACCTGTTTGTGTTCTTTTATAATGTGGTTTGGTATAGAATCAACACCTACTGAGCATTTGTTTTTCAACCCCATGATCATAGAGTCTACTTCATATTCGTCCGTGTCTAGCAGTACCATCGAGTTCGATTGTCTAATTACTTTAGGCGGTGGAGTCGTATTATTAGATTCAGACAAAGCATTTTCTGCAAGGGTTTGGCCCATGTTCACAAAGAATGAGTTCACTTCATGAGCAGCGACTAGAGGAGTGTCAAAGGCAGATGTCAATTCGTTTGTTGTGCTTTCATACTTTTTTGTTCCTATTATTTTTTTTATAACGTTCCATAAGAGCTTGTTATTATTACCTGCATTAGCAATTTCTTTTTTTTCGTAATCTATTTTTACCTTCTTGAGTATATTGCAACAGTAATTTCGGTATCTACGATAAGTTACTTTGAGTATTTCATTACTAGGATCTTTTATGTGTTTTGAGTGAAGTCTGTCTCTATTTCGAATGCATTTCAGGAGTCCCGGTGTGATCCATGGTTTTATTATAAGTTTACTACGCGGGAGTCTATATGTGATGGTATGTTTTACTATTAGAGATTGAATTTTTTGTGTAAATAAATCAATTGCCGTATTTGGGTCTATTAATGCGTATATCTCACTGAAATTCGTATTTTTTAATTCCTGTGAGAAGGTGTCATTACGTAGTTTGGTATGGGTGGGTCTAGTAAATTCATTTCGATTTTTGTGGAGGAGGCACAAAAGTACGGCTTTATGGTCAGTCAGCGTAGATTGAATGACTAATGTTTGAGCAAGTGTTTTAGATCGTAGCATTGCATGGTCGAGGCAAGCCTTACTTTCGTCTCGTGTTATTAAGGTATGACACGGTAGTAAGCCATGAGATGAAAGCAAGTTTAAGTACCGCTGTCCCTGTGTGTCCAGATTATTGCTTACAATATTAATGTTAATGTCGCCAACGACCGCAACGGTTTGGTAACTACTGAGTTTAAGCAAAACTTCATTCAAGGAAAACAAGAATTTTGTTAAATCTAAATAAGATGGAGATCTGTACATGGCCACCAAAGCGTATTTAGAGTCAATTTTTAATAACAGGCAGTTGGCCTCTTCAAAGGAGGGTTCCTCAAAATCAATAGTGAGATAGGATTTCGTGTATATAACAACTCCTTCATTCTGATTATAGTAGTTTTTATTTGCATAACTATTATAGCCCTCCAATTCTGGGATATTTTGGACACATGACAGCCAGCATTCTGTAAGAACAATTATATCGCATTCAAAATTCAAACGAGTAAGAAGGACACAAAGTTCCGCAAAGTTTTTGTTTAAGCTACGGATATTTTGAGTAATTATTTTTAAGGTTGAAGGTAAGATAAGAGTTTGACATGACTCGACATCAGAGGTTAAAGATGTGGATATTGAAATATCATCTAAGTTATTTGATATACTTATTATTTCATTGAATTTTATTATTATAATTCAAGAATGTTAAATAATAATGTACATAAGGAATTAGCATCATTGACAAAACAGTTTTTAGGAAAAATGAGACCGTTGATATCTTATAGTGTATGGGCTTTTGTAGGAGGCTATAGAACCATGTATATAATAGTATTCTAATTCGTTTAAAAAGTGTGTAGATTAATGTGTATATTAATGTGACATGTGTGTAAATTAGTGTAACAGGTGTAAAAATTACGTGTATAGGCTTAAAACTAGTATAAAGATCATGCATGCAATATATTGAAATCTTAATGTCTAGTCAATCCTGCATAACAAGTTGCTGAAGGTCTTCCTCGGCATTTATCTTTATTGGCTTTTGTTTTTCAACTTTCCTTAAGTAAACCGACCCTCGGTAAGACCAGGCGTTGGCAAAGCCATGGGCTTTGACAAATTGTCGGGTCATGTATAGTAGTTTTTGTGTTTTACGTGATAGAGCTTCAGCAACGTAGATCGGTATATCAGGATCTTTAATTTTCAGATGTTGACCCTTGAGCTTATCTGTATTTTTCTTGCCCTTATTGAATTTGATTACTGCATCAATAAGGTTTTCTTTTTTCATGACTGTAGTGAACTCAGCATATATCGTTTTTCTGTCTTCCGATTTAGATTTTATGGCAAAGACATCTTTTATGTCACAGTCCTGTATGTCAACGCTGATAGACTGTCCCAAGTTTTTGACAATTTCACATAACGTGTTTTTTGTGTCGTAGTCCTTATCTGTTAGTTTCAAAGGTAAGTTTCTTATTTCAACTGCTGGTCCCTTGAGTTTCCTTTCCAGAAGTTCAATTCTATCTTCTAAGTCCTGGATGTGCTTTTTGTCCTTCTTTTTGTCTTCTTCTAATTCTTTTACGGACCGAGAAATTTCGTCGTACTTATGTGAAAGAAAATCCATACTGTGTGATATTTCCTCATTCTGCTTTTCAATTTTCGTTACCGAGGTTTGCAGCTCACGGAAGCGACTTGCTTGCTCCACTGAGAAAGCAGCAAACATGCTCTTCATTTGTTGTATCATGGTTTCCATGTTGGCAGAGTTACTATCTTCGTAGTGCTTTCGTTTAAAACGAAGCGTTATATTACTATTACCATCTTCGTTAACAGCATGCAAGTCAGGTTCCGAGTCATGTTTGTGCTGCAGCGCTAATGTCGGAACACGTAGTTCTGTTGTGGCCGCCGGTGATTCCATTTCCGTCCGTTGCACTGGGGTAGTGTCTATTTTTGGCGGCGTGCATAAAGGCATCGTGAAGCACAATTTCGGACGAGTTACAAAGTCGAGGGACTAGGCGCGCATAAGTTGCTGAGAGGTTACCGCAGTAGCAGTCGATGCGTGTTATCGGGGGTCAGGGTAAGTTGGTCGGTATCGACGATTTCATCCAGTTTTCTTTTCCGTCCAGTATAGTTAGACCTCTTGTGCGCTAAGTTGATAAAAACATGGTTATCTCTTTCCCGCAAGTAACATTTAAATAGGGAGTCTGTAATGCGAACGCCTCTTGGAATGTATAGTTGTCTTACTCGCTCTGTCCTTCGCACTATCGCTCTCACTGCGTTCCGATTTGCTTGGTATTTATGCACTCCTATTATTTTATACTAATTTTCAGAGTAACTATTTATTTGAAAACATTTATTTAAATGAAAAATAAAAACAGATCTCACGTCTGTACTCGTAAGAGGTCCGAGGGGAAGAGGAGATTCATTCATTGAGAGATGTAGAAAATGCTTCTAAAACTAGGTTCAATAATGGCTTGAGATCTAGTCACTTGACCCAATTAAAGTGAATATCTTGGAAACTACTGGTCCTATTTCCACCAAGCATAGCTAAGAACAGTGTCCACGCGATTGCCACTTCAACCGTGCAATCCTGTGAGCTATGTCAGTTACCTTGGTTCTGCTGCGGATATCCTCATTTCTGATTATATCACGCATAGATAATGTAGGTTAGGCCAGATACATTCTCTTCCCTGAATTTAATTTCTCATAAATTTATCACTTGCCATAATTTTCATTTGCCATAAACTTTTTATTTCATAAATCATAAACTCTTTGGGATTTCTTTGATACTATTCATGGAGAAATCATTAGGTTAGATTAGGTTTGTTTTATAACACTCCCTAAAAGTTTCAGCTTACTTACAGAGAAAAATAGATTTATGGCAAATAAATATAATGGCATATGAAATTCGGGCAAACGATAGAGAACCAGGTTCGGCACATGTTAAACGAATGATCGCACAAATGTTACAATTAATATCGGGCACCGAACCGACCACGCGCGTTAGGCGTCCATTCGAGCGTCGCACACTTTTCATTGTTGTTATTTTAAATGTGTTTATTGTGTGATTGTTTGAGATGCTTTGTGCGACGTGGGATCACATCGAAACGTGCCCGTCACAGTTTAATACGAATATAATGAATCGTAATAGTATAGGTGCATTTCAAACCTAGGATGGTGAATTTGTAAATGTCCCAGATCGCAGGTGATCGCAACTGAAGTTGAGAGCCATAAATGTGCGATCAGGGGCTTTACGAATTACCGCCCGTGGTTGTCTAAAGTTTTGCGTCTTGCCTTGACCAGGAAGAGAGATTTACCCCCGCAAAGCGGACAGAAAATCACACTTACGGCTTGGGTGACGTTAAATTACTTGAAACTTTATGATCATATAGTCTTCTTTTATTAAAGCAGTAACGTCTGCTAACGTAAACCAAATGTTTACAATGAAGCGATAAAGTCTAAATCATTACGGTAGATGGCGCTACGAACCCACCTTAGGCATGTTGAAGCAACTGGTTGAAAGATTCAATGGCTCTGACATCTGGTTCGTGATCCAGTTGGTAGGACGCCCGTGTTGGCCCATAAAGCCGTTGGAAACGCAGGTTCGAATCCTGTCCGAACCATTAAGTATTTCAATTTTTCGCTTCATTCTAAACATATCGTATAGTCTATTTGCACTTGATTTGGTTTCATTCATCTTGACAAAAAAAAGAGGGATGTAATAAGTTTAACATGCGTATCTGTGGCATCTTAGCTCCCAAACGGATGGACCAATTTCAGTGTTTTCTTTTTTATCGAAATACTTGTTCGTCGATATGGTTCTTAATGTTTGGTGGAAATAAGACCAGTAGTTTCCAAGATAATCAGCTTCTATTGGAACAATTGAAGATGTCTCGGCCAATATTGAAGCTAGGAATTCCAAATTTTGTAGTTATATTCAGTTTTAGTATCATTTTCCTTATCACTCAATGAATTAGGGTCCCGTGATGACCGGCTTTCTGTGTCGGGGAATTTTATATTTTAACTTAGGTTATTTATATCAAGCTAGTAGTGATTTAATGATTTTGTAAATTACATACAGTGCGCCATACCGGCGTGAAGTAATCAGACTAAAACTCAGTATTTTCATACATGAATATTTGTGTTTGGGTCATGGTTGTTCTATGTATTTAAGTATATATTTATCGATATAAGTACGTATATCGTCGTCCAGTACCCATGACACAAGCCTTCTTTAGCTTAATTTGGGACTAGATCGATTTGTTTGAGGTGGTCCAATATTTAATTATTTATTTATTTATTAAGCTAATTCATCAAAAGTCTGCTGCTGTCCCAAAAATTATTTGGAAAATAAGGCGTATCCGTTCATAAGTACTTATTGGCTATCGTGTGTCATGAGCTTACCCCGGGGTTTCCGGTGCACGGATGATACCACCAGGCTGACAGTAGGCGTCTCCTCATTCATGCACCTAAAACCTCGGGGTATAGTATTCTATAGTAGGTCCATACCTATCGTCCTTACCTCTACCCTACTAACCTTATATACAGTGAATGTAGAGTACTAACAGTTCGTCAGTTATTTATCCACGGCACAG
Source organism: Apotomis turbidana (assembly GCA_905147355.2). Lineage (NCBI taxonomy): Eukaryota > Metazoa > Arthropoda > Insecta > Lepidoptera > Tortricidae > Apotomis > Apotomis turbidana. The sequence goes on from LR990280.1 coordinate 2,742,718, forward strand.
TATTAAGGCAGCACTGCATAACTCCTTACAGCACCGAATATAAAAACAAGAGGCGTAAAGATATTGTTTGCTCCTATAACATGCAAGCAAAACATGCTTTTTCTACAAGATTTTTCATATTTCTGGGACCATTTCTTTACAATAGATTAAATGCGAAATTGGACCTATATCCACTAAGCTTCGCTCAATGTAAGAAAGCGCTTCGTGAGTCACTACAAACTATGACGTACGAAGATACAGAGAACTTACTGACTGTCATGAAATAAATATTTGTTTAGTTGAATTAAGTTCTTTAGTGTAAATTTTAGTAGTTAAGCTACAATAAGATTACTGTAAGATAGATGAATATGTACTTAAATTAAATAATGTAAAGGCTTTCCCATTGCCTGAAACACAGGGGCAACCCTAGTTCAGGTTATGTAAATTATGAATTTATTTGTTTTTTAAGTATAGAATTTAACCGTCACCTCTGTACATTATGTTTTATCAATAAATTATTATTATTATTATTCCCTTTATTCGTTTTTATACTTAGGCTAGGTTTTTTTACAATAAATTTATATAAAAAGTAAAATATAAAAAATACATTACAAATATAAACACATTCTAAAAAAACCTAATCTAGGGTGCCGCCGGCAGCGGGGCAGGGCCCAGGCTACCGGTGGTTAGGGCTGCAGAGAGAGGAACCTCCTGACAATGCGCGCCGTGTCCAGGAGTACCGCCTTCTGTATCTGACCCTTGATCCAGCCATCTAGCGAGAGTCTCTTAAGATGTTTGTCGAGACTCTTCGCTATAAGACCGTTCGCCGAAACGACTATCGGGACAATGCTCGTCGAGTCGACATCCCACATGGCGGTTACCTCGTGAGCCAAGTCAAGGTACTTGCTGAGTTTGTCCTTCTCGGCCTTCACGAGGTTCTCGTCATGGGGGATGGTGATGTCGACGAGCACTGCCTGGCGCTTGGATCGATCTACCAACACGATGTCAGGCTTATTGGCTACAATAGTCCTGTCCGTGATGATAGATCGATCCCAATAGAGCGTGGCACGACCATTCTCAAGAACTGGCATCGGTGCGTACTTATAGTACGGCACCTCAGACCCCACAAGACCGTATCGAAGAGCAAGTTGCTGGTGAATGATCCTGGCTACTTGGTTATGTCTGTGCAAGTACTCACCGTTAGCAAGATGAGAACAACCGGAGATTATATGCCTGAGTGACTCACCGGGACGGCGGCATGCCCGACAAATGTCGACCGTACCGTCCTTCAGAATATATCTCCGGTAATTGTTCGTCATCATTACTTCGTCCGCAATTGCACAGACAAAACCTTCGGTTTCCCCGAAGAGATCCCCGAAGCGTAGCCAGTTCACCGACGCGAGCAGATCTACATCGGGCCCCGTAAGGGCCTTGTAGAACCGCCCGTGTAGCTCCTTGCTCTTCCATACAGCCCTGCGGTCATCGGTGCTAAGCACCTTTGGTCTGCGCCAGTTCTCGTTTGCCAAGGAGAGAGGGGTGAGGCCTTTGTCAACTGCTACTACATCGCGATGAATCCCACACTCGTTGTTTAGGAAATACTCCCTAAGACTGCACACCTCGCGATTATGGAGGTCCTTGGCGTTTAAAAAGCCACGGCCCCCACACTTACGCGGGATGTACATTCTCATAACTGACGAGCGTGGGTGCCTCATGCGGTGTGTAGTGAGCAGCTGACGGACCCTCGTATCCAGGGCGTCCAGCTCAGTCTGAGTCCACCTTAGTATGCCAAAGGAGTAAGTGAGCAGAGGCATCACCCAAGCGTTGAAGGCGCGCACCTTATTGCCACCGGACAAAAGACTGTTAAGTACTTTTGTCAAACGACAAAAGAAACGCTCCTTCAACGCCTGTCTAATGTCTCCGTCCGCAATACCCAATGACTGTGACATACCAAGGTACTTGTAGGTTTCAACTTCGGAGATAGACCTGAGGGACATTGTCTCAGAAAGCTGTAAGTTCGCGGAATTTACGACTTTCCCCCGCTGTACATGCATGACCGCACACTTGTCTACACCAAACTCCATTTTGATGGCGCTACTGAAGGCTTCAGTTACTTCCAGTAGTTCCACCAGATCCTGGCGTTTTGGTGCATACAGCTTAAGATCATCCATGTACAGCAGATGAGAAATGACCTCACCTCCTCTTCGAAGCCGGCAACCTAGTCCTGAATCCTTCAGCAGAGTGCTGAGCGGATTCAGGGCTAGGCAGAACCACAGAGGACTCAAACTGTCACCCTGGAAAATACCTCTCTCAATCCTTATCAAGTCCTGCGGGCCAGGGGGGCCATCCCCGCCACCTGGTTGACGAAGGACTGTGGTCCACTGCCTCATGCACGCGCCTAAGAGGGATCTCAGAGTTGTATCAATTTTATACAGCTCTAAGATCCTCTCCAGCCATGAATGAGGCACCGAATCATAGGCCTTCTTATAGTCAATCCAAGCGGCCGAGAGAGACCCCCTGTTCCGCCGGACTTGTTGACAAATGGTCGTGTCAATGAGGAGGAGCTCCTTAGTACCACGGGACCCAACCCTACACCCATTCTGAGAAAAGGCCAAAACATTGTTCGCAACAATGTGCGTGTTAATTTTAGTTCTCAGAATGGACGTAAGGAGCTTGTATAAAGTGGGCAAGCACGTGATGGGTCTATAGTTTTTGGCTTCCGTGGTACTACCGGACTTATGGAGCAGGAAGGTAACACCAGTAGTCATGAAAGATGGCAGGGAACCAAGCTCGAGGGCGTCTTGAAATTGTGTTGCCAGACGTTCATGTGAGGATCGAAACCACTTGATCCAAAAGTTGTGCAACCCGTCCGGTCCAGGACTTTTCCAGTTCTGGATCGTACGGGCCGCACACCTTACATCATCGGGGCTGATAGTCGCAGCCCCCATGGCTTCGATCGGCTCACACTCACGTCTGACAACATTCATCCATTCACCCTCGGTGTGCTCGACTGGCACCGACCAGATACTACGCCAGAAGTTAATCATGGCAGTAGGATCCGGCAGTTGCCCGTCGCTCACACATTGGTCGGCTCCCTCCCACTTTCGGTATACCTTCCTTTGGTCACTTTGGAAGAGGCGATTCTGCTGGAATCGATCCACACGCTCTCTGTAGCGACGAATACGGCTTGCCCATGCATAAACTTTCTGCTTTAGGTAGTCGATGCGCTCCGTGACACATGCCATGTAATCGCAGGGCCTGGTGCCAGTCCCCGCGAAGGCTTGTGTCACGTAGCGCATCACACGGGGGCGGTTGTTGCCCCCCCTAAAACAGATTAGCTTGGCAATGAGAGTCCTAAACGAACTGATACGCCGCTCGATCCGTACTTGCCAGGCAGGAACACCCCTGGCGGTCCGCGGTGCTCGGTCAGTGTCCGGGAATCTGACACGAGCAACGCGGCACGCCGCGATGGCCCCACAGTACATGATCGAGTGGGTATCAGCTAAATCTTCGCTAGCCCGAAGGTACGGGTCTAGCAAAGCGTCCAGGGCTCCCATTAACGCTAAGTTGCGTTTATGTATTGGCAAGCGTGGTAACCGCGGCCTAGGCTCAGGTGCGGATCGATACCGCCCAATCGCCTCCTCCAAAGCCCTCCTCAGTTGCTCATTGGCCTGGGTACTTACGCTACTCGCGTAGTCTTCCACATCGGCCTCAGGATCCGTCAGCGGCACCCCCGGCACCAGGTTGGGCGCTGGCGCCGGAACCGGTGACGTAGCAGGCGGATCCCGAGCCGGCACGGAAGCCGCGCGAGCGGCCAGTACTTCCAGGCGCAGTCGATCAAGTGTCGCGTCGTCCAGAAGCTTGCGCCGCTGAATGAAACGCACTTGATCGGATAGCCGCTGCGCAGATACGGCGATGGTCGGGTCAAACACCTGAAACAGAGGCAGCATCCTGTCCCGGTACGCGGACAGGTTGATTCCCCCCTCTGTAGCCCCATAGTAGGCGCGCATGCAGTTCTCGTTCATAACTCGAGTCCATCGCATGCGACGCACTACACCACCGGTAGCGGGAGCCGTGGTCGGAGCAGGTTGCCCCGTAGGCCCCAAGCGTGCCGGCAGCTGTGGCCGTCCTCGTCGTGCTGGTGGTTGTGGTGGCGGGGGCGGCGGCCCGCGCTCGTCGCTCGACTCGCTGGTGTCGGCAGCAGTAGCGAATTCGTCGCCAGACGATGATGGCGAGGAGCTGGACGAGGCGGGCGGGGGTGGTGGTCGTGCGTTAGTTTGTTCCGCTTTTTTTTGCCTTGATCTTGTAATCATAATTCCTTTAGTGTTATTTTCATTACTTCGCCTTTACATACATTGACATATGTCCGCTGTCAGAATGTCTTCGTTTTCTGTGTTCTAATAAATTACATTTGCAGTATGTACACATTGCCGAAAACGGTAAATACGTTAAAAAGTTATAAATGGACGTATAAAATTATGGCGTACACGGAATGAAAACACTTTTACAAAATTTAAAAGGAGCAAGATTACAAAAAGACGTGTGTCAACGTCAGCGGTTATTTTTTTTTTTTTTTTTTATTATTATTATTATATTATTATTATATTATTTTATTATTATTATTATTATTATTATTATTATATTATTATACAAATAAGCGTCGCTGCGTGATCGCCATCATACAAAGTTCGCTCGCAAATCGCACGTGTGATAAAAGGCCCTTTTTGTATTAGCACATATGTACATACAGCAAGGCGGTTATGTTTTGGACGTGTTAAATTTGGTAAAGATAAATATATATTTCCTTTACTACTCTTTTACACTCGGACTATAGAAACATATGTGACGTTTTCAATGAAAAGGGCCCACTTTGTCGCTTACCATAAGGACGTGTTTGACGGGTTATTGGTATAAAGATGCAAATAAATTTCGTCCTTATGGTAAGTGACAAAGTGGGCCCTTTTCATTGAAAACGTCACATATTGGCACTGGGGTAGTTATAATATAATATATATATTATGATATAAATGTATGTATGTATGTAAACACTTTATTGCACATAAAACAATGATGACAAAAACTCAAAAACAATACATGTGTACAAGGGCGAACTTATCCCTGTAAGGGATTTCTTCCAGTTAACCTTTGAGCAAATGAGACAGAAAACTAGACATTGAAGTGATAGACAAACGAACAAACTAAAACGTGCAAATATACTAAATGTAAATATAACCTTAAGATAAATAAATATAAATATTAAGGGACAATCTTAAACAAATCGACCTAGTCCCAAACTAAGCAAAGCTTGTACTATGGGTACTAGACGATGATATACTTGCATAATATATAAATAGATATATGAACAAATATTTCAGTTCATCATCACACAAATGTTTGCCCTGCACGGGATTCGAACCCAGGACCGCCGGCTCAGTAGGCACCTGCCGCCAACCGCGTCGTCTATTCGTCAATCAAAGTCAAATGCTGCATAATTTACGCCTACGATAAGACTGTCGAAAAAGGCGCCTGTAGTCAAAACCTAGCCCATGCCTATTTGTTAGTGAGGAGTCGTTTCAAACGGTAAACTAAATAATGAAATCGCACGTTCCTTCCAGGCGAGCAAGTGAGGATAATGAGCTACAACAAGAGTGGCGAGTGGTGCGAAGCGCACACTCTCACCGGGGCACTTGGGTGGGTGCCCAGCAACTACGTGACCCCGGTGAACTCGCTGGAGAAGCACTCGTGGTACCACGGCCCGATCTCGAGGAACGCGGCCGAGTATCTTCTGTCCTCCGGTATCAATGGCAGCTTCCTGGTGGGTACAATGAGTTCACCACACGGGTGTCATTAATCGATAAAAAATCGATTAATGACACCCAACACACTTCAAGACACATAAGACAACAAATTAGACAGTACATAGCACTAAATTAGACACACTAAATTGCAAAAATAAGTCGGACTCGCGCATCGAGGGTTCCGTACCAACAATAAGACATCACAGAGCATTAAATTAGATACAATAAAGCACTAAATGCGACACCAAATGGCAAAAAAACATTAGTTTAATAGAATCTAACATGAAACTAGCCTATTTCCCTTGACCAATAGACCCAATGTACAGTAGCGGCAAAAAATCACTCATATACAAACCAAACACTTGACTTTCATCGCTGTGTGTAATAGTTTTGGCTTTATCATGTGAAACTACTTAATATTTTCGGAATATTTAGTCTGTCTCCTCTTTGTTTACATCAGTGACAATAACTGACTTCAACGTCAGTTTCAAACAAAAAAAAAACGTACGGATATAAATTTGTACCACTAAATACGGCGTGGGCTAAACCAACTTACAGTGCCTGAGCGGACAGAATGCTGTTCGAGTTCTATACCTGTCTCGCTCGCTCATACGGGACCCAGATAAGAACCTCTCATTTTTCACCTGAACCCGAATCGCAATCTAAGACTGCCGTGTTACGGTAATAGGTCGTATCTTTATACGGATGTCATAGTAAGATACGTTCTTTTACCGTAGCATGGCAGAAAAGCTCGAGGACTGTATTTGGCTATAAAATTGGATGTTTTCTATACGAAAGGTTTTGTTGCAGGTTCGCGAATCCGAGTCGAGTCCTGGACAGAGGAGTATCTCCCTCAGATACGAAGGCCGGGTGTACCACTATCGTATCAACGAAGATTCCGACGGAAAAGTAAGCATCAACATCCATCTTTGACCATGCCATACATTGCCGTGGGTGCGTAACGGTCGCAATAACAAACCTATTATGATATCTATATTATTATAAAATTCAAGATTCGTATTGCAAAACATTTATTTAGGAGAGGGGTCATGAAAATCTTAATAGCGCGAGCCAACAGACTGAGTTTTAATTCACCAGCAGTGTTGATAGTACTTTACTTTGAACCATTTTTCTCATTCTTATACTCCAGTGTTTTTATATTACCAGGTGTACGTGACGTCGGAATCCAAGTTCGGGACCCTGGCAGAGCTGGTCCACCACCACTCGGTGCTGGGCGATGGTCTGATAACGCAGCTCCTGTATCCAGCGCCCAAACGGAACAAGCCCACAGTATTCCCCCTCGCCCCGCCCGACCAGTGGGAGATCGACCGCACAGACATCGTGATGAAGCACAAGCTTGGTACGTGACTACTGACTCACTCGATAAAGCAGCTCCTGTATCCAGCACACAAACGGAACAAGCCCACAGTATTCCCCCTCGCCCCGCCCGACCAGTGGGAGATCGACCGCACAGACGTCGTAATGAAGCACAAGCTTGGTACGTGACTACTGACTCACTCGATAACGCAGCTCCTGTATCCAGCACACAAACGGAACAAGCCCACAGTATTCCCCCTCGCCCCGCCCGACCAGTGGGAGATCGACCGCACAGACATCGTGATGAAGCACAAGCTTGGTACGTGACTACTGACTCACTCGATAACGCAGCTCCTGTATCCAGCGCCCAAACGGAACAAGCCCACAGTGTTCCCCCTCGCCCCGCCCGACCAGTGGGAGATCGACCGCACAGACATCGTGATGAAGCACAAACTTGGTACGTGACTACTGACTCACTCGATAACGCAGCTCCTGTATCCAGCACACAAACGGAACAAGCCCACAGTATTCCCCCTCGCCCCGCCCGACCAGTGGGAGATCGACCGCACAGACGTCGTAATGAAGCACAAGCTTGGTACGTGACTACTGACTCACTCGATAACGCAGCTCCTGTATCCAGCACACAAACGGAACAAGCCCACAGTATTCCCCCTCGCCCCGCCCGACCAGTGGGAGATCGACCGCACAGACATCGTGATGAAGCACAAGCTTGGTACGTGACTACTGACTCACTCGATAACGCAGCTCCTGTATCCAGCACACAAACGGAACAAGCCCACAGTGTTCCCCCTCGCCCCGCCCGACCAGTGGGAGATCGACCGCACAGACATCGTGATGAAGCACAAGCTTGGTACGTGACTACTGACTCACTCGATAACGCAGCTCCTGTATCCAGCACACAAACGGAACAAGCCCACAGTGTTCCCCCTCGCCCCGCCCGACCAGTGGGAGATCGACCGCACAGACATCGTGATGAAGCACAAGCTTGGTACGTGACTACTGACTCACTCGATAACGCAGCTCCTGTATCCAGCACACAAACGGAACAAGCCCACAGTGTTCCCCTCGTCCCGCCCGACCAGTGGGAGATCGACCGCACAGACGTCGTAATGAAGCACAAGCTTGGTACGTGACTACTGACTCACTCGGCAACGCAGCTGCGGTGACCTGAACCAGGTCATTAGTCCACATCGGGCGACCATCCGACGACCTTCATCAGGTCATCCATCCATCTGGTGAGCTGGAAAGACCTTCCGGCGACCATCACCAGGTCTCCAGGATACCTTTCGATACCTTCCTGTATGTGGATGTCAGTATGCGTGACATACAATATGTCTTGGCTACATCACTACAAACATCAACAGACAAGTGTCAAATATTTGTTGGTAAAATAACTTCACTGTAACGTGTCACTTTGTTATTATTGTTTTTGAATATTAATTTATAATTGACAACATTTCATATTTATAACAGGTGGAAATGAATATAGAGATCGACAGGGCTTTATGTCGTGTACCTTAAAAAAATATCTTTGAATTTATTTTTCTGTATTTAAAGAAATATAAGAAAATACATCAAATAACTGCAATCTAAGACAATACGGGCTGAATAGGGTTGTTGTCTAAACCGAAGAGCGAAAAAATATTTTTTTTTTATTTGACGTTGACAGATGCATACCGAGTTTTATTTAGTTTTTTTTTAATAAGAAAACCGACTAAATTAACCGTCCCATTAAGTTCTGGTTGTGGTGTTGCCACGTTTTAAAATGAGTATGTTTTTATAAATTAATAATAAAATAAATAATTATCTCAGAAAATAAATAAAAACAGAGATTACTTCATCTTTTTAAGCAGAATTCAGAAAAGTAATAAAATGATAGTCTTAAAAATATGAAATGTTGTCAATTGTGGTACGCGTGCCGCGGCCGCTGCAGGACACCATCGCAAGTGCAGACTTCTGGCCGAAGGGTGTCGTGTTTCGGCAGTTCCGGGGCAATCTGCCGTATTCTACACCAGATCAGACGACACAACGGAGCCAAGCCATGGTGTCGCCTAAATCTAACTAGTTTTAAGTCTTTGTTTATATTTATTTCTGTAGTTCACAGTCACGGAAGAAAGAACCTATGGAATTGGCATGTAGCTTAAATCGTTCGAAAACCGCTGTCGCCAAACTCATACAAACAAAGCCAAATCGTTACACATCACACTATTGCAAATATTTTATTATTGGTTTAAAGTTACAGCATTATCAACTACAAAATGTTGCTTAAGTTACGTCAGTTCTAGACTAAAAGCAACTTTACCTTGGTAATTTGCGATGTAAATTACAAGGTTCGAAAATTGTAACATACGTCTATTTAAAAAACGGTCGGAAGTAACCATAATTCTGCTACTCGACAACAGGTGACACTGTGGTCAATCATATTTTTAGGAGAAATAGTGATGGTAAGATTAAGTATGTATTATCGATAGTTTTGTTCCAGTCAAAAAAAATATAAAATTCCATTTATAACTAAAATTTGTGGCTAAATTCGAACAAATTACAGTAGCTCTGTGACATATTTTCCGTCATAATTTTATACTTTCTTTGGGAACGAAAAAATAACATTTCTAATAAGCTTTTTAAAAACTGATTTGCCAAATTAGTTGTTTGTTGTTATATCTATATCAACTTGCCTGTCATCCGTGTAAAGCACAGGACCGGTTACTGTCCCTTTATGCTAATAGGCAATGATCAGAATATTCAGAATAGACAGTGCTAATTTACCTGTAGTTTGTCCAAGGGCGTCACATATATGAAGGTTTAAATAGTTTCTCAATAAAACCACACTTCATAACAAAACGTTTATCAAAAATGTACAAAATATTTACATATTTACTATAACACATATTTACAACTAAATAAGTAATGGTTAATGGGTTCAGGCATACTTTGCGGAATCCCACATTAAATAGTAAATAATAGTTTCTTTGCTATTTCGCAAAAAGTGGCGTTCCTTCAATGCAAGTTTATAATAACGTATGCCATACAAATACAATACACCACCACCAATTAGAATCGATTGTATTTACTTGCATGTTTCTTTGTGTAGGTTAGCACAACTTGTTGTCAAATTAAACCACAACGCTTTTCGCGGAATAGCAAAGAAGCTTTTATCTAGTATTTAGGTAATAACAACTACAAACAAAATATTTTCTCAACGCTTTACCGGCGGCGTGACGTGTCTATTGGCCCTGAAATAATACGTATTTATTAAGTAATTGTCTTTTGGACAATTTAACTTTTTGTTTCAGCAAATGATGTATACGTATATTGACGTATTTTTCTATTATAGCTTTTATCAAATCGTTTATGTGATTTGATGAAGGAAATTGACCTATTTGGTGATAATTAATACTGTCGAATACTTTCAAACCAACAATATGTTGTAATATTTTGTTAAGTACCACTTCTTTTTTAAGCGTTCTTGCTTCTTTAAAGAAGAAATCGTAGTGCTCACGTTTTATGACCATTTCGGATACACGGCATATCAATACAACATCTGGTGCTGGATATGTTAATCCTCCTCTGTTTTTGAACACGATAAAATTGTGATCAGAGAGCTCGTCAGTACCAGAAAGAGCTTGAATACAAACACCGCAATGAATTTTTTTTATCAACGACCTTACAATGTATCCCGCAATGTATGCCATGGCATGTTTACTAAAATCCGAAAAGTTATCTAACCCGGATTCGAATTCCTCATCAATTTGATCGTCTAAGTCCGCTTCTTTAGGGGTACTTTTATTAATGCGCTGCACTGCAGACGAACAATTTAGTATGGATAATTCCTCTAATGCAGAACAGTTACCTCTGTTGGAATCTTTTAATTGCACATGTACTATCATTTTTTTATATGCGGACACAAACTGCCGTGCCGTTGGATTATTGTTGCTTCCACCGTGTGCTCTTATATTGCAGAAAAAATGTTCTAAATGATCTTGACTCAGTTTATAAAAGGGCAAGCATACCAGTATTTTTGTTTTTATTAGAGTCGCGTACAAGTATTTTAATGCTTCAATACAGCCCAAGAATCCCAAGAACCCTGTTTTTCTTAGACTAGTAACCAATAAAGTTCCATTTTCCATTCTTAATTTGGACAAATATCCGGCCGCATGTCCTAAAAACTCGAATATTTCATTAGCGTTGCCTTCATTCAGAGCTTTTTTATAACCAAAAAAGTGTAGGTTTCGTGAGTTAAAAATATCGAAGATGTTGTTGCATGTCAACACGAATTTTTCTGTAGCCTCACTATTTTGGAAGCTGTCTAATTTAAGTTCTGTTCGGCAATATTGAATAGCTTCTGCAACGCTCTGGCTAAACAATTGGGTGGCCAACTTCACTTTCATTTTTTCATTTTTAAAATTTAAATGCCGATCTCTTAGTTTGTTCGATAGATGAAAACCTTCCTTATATTGCAAATCATTGAGCTCGGAAAGAAACTGCCATTGTATTTTCCTCCCGTCTTCGTCAATCAAAGTTTTATAGCATTCAAAGGTGTTCCTTAGTAGTTTTATCATGTGGCTAGGATCTAAAACAGCTACTATAAAGTCCTTCGTAATAGGGTGTTCAAATTGTATATTGTTCCTTTGAAAACAGCACCCTAGATTTGCTGCCATAGATACATTTGCAGAACAACCATCGAAGGTTAGAGCAACGACCTTGATTCCAGCCTCATGAGTCATTTCTAGGCATTGTTTCACCAGTTCAGCACGTTGTAATCCCGTAACTCCATCTACTAGAAAGTAACCTACTGGTACTTTAAAGTTGGCATTAATGGCAGTCACCAAAAAAACTAAGGCTTCCTTAGCTTCTTCTAAGTGATCGCCTTCTATACCTGTCCCCATATCCACGTAACCGTGCAGCTTTTGCCCATCCCATTCTATACGCCGGCGGATGCTCATTTCATCGATAACTAATGTCGCTATAATTGGCTTATCTGAGGAATCGGCTTTCATTTTTAAAGCATTGAATGATTCTTGGGTGAAACCAGGTTCACCGCCAATATGGGAGTACCATTTTTTAAGAGTGCGAGGATGCGGGAGACTGGAACTGAAAGTATTTCTGACATACTCGTACGCTCTAGGAGAGTAAAAATGAAGCGTTAGGGCGAAACTTCGAAGTGCTGGTGAGTATTGTTTCGTAGACACGGCGCCTGCCTCAGCATTGCACGCTTGTCGCATGATTAACTCCTTGACCTGTTAAGATATATTTTTTATTAATCTTTTCAGAAGGAGTTATTTTTTTTCTAGATAATGGCATATAAAAGTAAGTCATTATAAAACGAAACTGCTCATATGGAATATGGATATAGGTATGTAGTTACAATATTTCTAAGTAATTGTAAAAACATTGCAGCATCTTGGATAAGGGCAGGAGTTAAATGATAACGACAGAAAAGATGGTAAAGGAGAAACCTACCTCAACATTTGTATTTTCAAGACAAGTTATATGCTCATTGGTCAATGAGTATTTGTCTTGAAGAGGTATTAATATGTCTTCCAGTGTTTTGATTTTTTTTTTTAGTCGGCGGTTTTGAGCTTGAAGGCGTTTTATTTTTTTTTCTTGACCTTTTAACTTTTCCTCGGTTTTTTTTAACGTGTTTCTCAATTTTTTTTTCTGTGGTGAAGACAATGATGACCTTGGTGAAGGTGATGGTGATTTGTTAACCGATACAGTGACATAGTCAACTGCTTTAGGGTTAGTTAGCGATGTAAAACTAGTGCGGGTGCGTTTTGGAACTTGTTCCTCATCCGGTACCTCAGCAGACTTTCGCTTTGTCGATGTTCCAGGCACTTCCCGTTTAATAGTTTCCCTCTGTAATGTAAAAATAAAGGGTAATGAATATACACCACTCGATCAAGTATACAAACTAACACACAAACTTTTAATTTATACCATATTAATAAAAACGGTGGATGCATGCCTCGAGTATAACTTAAAATCAAAAAAGTGTATGTTTAAAAGAGCGATGTTAATTTGAACCAAATTTTATTCGAAAGATTAAATAAATTGGAGTTGCACACACGACAGAGAAAGGTGTTTCTAAACTGTAAGCTCTAAGGCAGTAAATTGAATACTTACGCTAGTAACAATTTTTTGCGTGGGAATAGCAGACACCTTAAGCAATCGTCTTCCCTTTTTTGCTATATCAAAGTCTGACTCCACAAAGTGAGCCGAACATATTGTGCTGTAGGGCTGCGGAAACCAGTCTTCGAGCCCAGTTACATCTATCCATTCTTCCTTCCTTCCAGGATCTTTTGGAAAACTGAAAGGGTCTTCTGATTATTTAAAGCTCGCTACTAATAATTAACTCATATTTTATAATAACAAAACTATATATTCATCATGTCTCAGTCGAAATTAAATTTTTGACACAAGATTTAATATGTGACTTGACCTTTTTTACAAAATCTTCAACTGCTTGTTGAACCCAATCTGTGAAAATCCTATAACCACCTGGCGTTACTTTCAACAGGCTCGCACGATGATACCGTAACTTTACATTGTCAGCAAACTTTTAGCTTGTAAGATTAGATGATAGATAAACATACACCCAGTGTAATTCAAGTCTAGTAAGAAGAATTTAATTATTTAATTTCAGTTATCAAATTCGAAATTGATATAGACAATAGTATCGATATTAGCATAGCCGCATCCCTACTTGAGTAGCGTTCACTTTGACATCTTGAATAGCGATCTTTCTAGAATACTGTTTAATGTAGATAACAATCGATAATGAAATGTATTTCTTAAGGTATAGAGTTGGATTCTACTAACGTGATAACTCAAATAACGACCAACCAAAATGAAAACTAATAAAATTTAATTATAATTTAAATAATACTTACCGATGATACGAGATGCCTCCTTGAGACACGGTTTTCGTTTTGGTGGAATTTCGGCAGCTTGCTATTGCACAATAGGGCATGATGCATTTAAAATAATTATTTTGTATTACAACGTGTCACGTCAAACGTAGTATCCGATTGACAAGCGACTGACGACGGAGAGGTGCCACGGCACATATGCTTGGAAACACGGGAACGCCTACTTGCCATTTCCACTAGTCTCTTTCTTCCGTGTTCACAGTGCCTTGGTTTTTACTGTAATGCTGTGTAACTTATTTGAATAATAAATAAATAAATAAATAATAATTGCAGGAGGCGGGCAATATGGCGATGTCTACGAAGCCGGCTGGAAGAGATTTAATATAACGGTAAGAGTTTAAATGCAATACTTATTGTATTGAAGAATTTTGCTGATAAGACATGACATGCAATGAGATGCACAGTATAGATAGACAACTACAAAAAATGGAACATGTAATGTCCCATTATTTTTAATGTGGGTACACCACATTTTTTTATATATGTGTCGCTAAGGTGTAAAGCTTTAAACTTACAATAAAAATTGACACACAAAGCATAAGGAAAAATTCGAAAGTCTTCAGAAAGTATTCATTAGTGTGGTGGAAAGGTTAACACGTTGGACCAGTAATCCAAAGGTACCGGGTTCGACTCCCGGTCTCTTCCGCCAGGTTACGCATTTCAATTTGTTTTTTATTTTTGTATCAATGTTCCAATATATAAACCAATCGTTGATATAAACATAACTTTAGAAAAATAGAACGCTCCTAACCCAATTTCTTTCTATTCCAGGTCGCCGTAAAAACTTTAAAGGACGACACGATGGCACTGAAAGACTTCCTCGAAGAAGCGGCCATCATGAAGGAGATGCGTCACCGGAACCTGGTGAAACTCCTCGGCGTGTGCACCAGGGAGCCCCCGTTCTACATCATCACCGAGTTCATGTCCCGGGGGAACCTGCTCGACTACCTGCGCACTGGCAGCCGCCAGAACATCGACGCAGTGGTGCTGATGTATATGGCTACACAGATCGCTTCTGGGATGAGCTATCTTGAGAGCAGGAGCTTTATACACAGGTGCGTTGTGTTCATTAGTTCACGTGGTTTGCTGCAGTTGGTGTAACTGCATCAAAACTGCAAATTGACTATGCAGTCCGCTTACAGTTGCCGTGCAGTCCAATGCAAGCCATTTGCTTGTAGCCGTACAGGAAATTTCGTCAACCCATCTCGTTCGTGGTCGGCCTCGCTTTCACTTTCCGACTGGCCCACTGCCATTTCATTTTCAGACAGTGTTTAAATGCGTCAATAACTTTCGTTCTCTCTCTTATAAAGGTGTTCCTTACTGTATCTAGTCGTTTTATTAGTAGTATTCTTGAGCCCTCTAACAAGTTTGATTTTTTTGTTTTCTATATACGAGACGAAATACCTATTACTATACCTTATATGGCTATAAGGAAAATATAAACCTTGCCACCGTTAAGCTCTGGTTTCCTAGGATAGCTGTAGCCGCAGACAAGAGCGAGCTTCCGCTTGTCGCTGCCGTCACTGCTATCCCAGGAAACCAGAAATATATTCTAAAGCACATTTAACAGGACACTTGTCACGAGTGTTGTTTGACTCGTGATTACAAAAATGTTGTGTTCTCTCACTCGCTCGGAAAACCTCCGATAATAGCGTGAAATCTACCTGCTAAAGTCTATTTCATCCGCTAGCGTGCAAAAGTAATTTGAATTTCAAACACGATGACTGAGATTTTGTTTATTTGGTTTTGATTTGACTGTGTTATGTCTTAAACATGATACGTTAAATAGAGAGCAAAATTAAGTATTGTTATTTTTATATTTTAATTGTTTTCTTGCATCTCGCATTTTCCTCGCCGTAGTGAGGTGAAAAGTTGTGTGTTCCGCAAAATTATTTGGCTTCTCGTGTCTTGAAAGTCCGCCACGTTCAAGAATCTGTCGTGCTCAGCTTTCAATTTCAATACTCGCGTCAAATAACAAATTTGTAGCCTGTCATAACAAATAATTATTTCCTATGATTTGTTAATTTTTGTAACGTATTGTTTGTTCATAGGGACCTCGCCGCCCGCAACTGCCTAGTCGGCGAGAGCCACCTAGTCAAAGTAGCTGACTTCGGCCTCGCACGGCTCATGAGAGACGACACGTACACCGCGCATGCCGGCGCCAAGTTCCCCATCAAATGGACCGCTCCCGAGGGTCTCGCGTACAACACCTTCAGCACCAAGTCAGACGTCTGGGCGTTCGGGATATTGCTGTGGGAGATTGCGACGTACGGCATGTCGCCGTACCCTGGAGTGGATCTAGCCGACGTCTATCATATGCTGGAGAAGGTTAGTAATTAGTATTTAATGGATTACCGTCGATCTTCCCAAAGACTCCTAACAATAGTCGGTTTATTCAATCCTAGAGGGTCATAAATCTGCATCTAAGTTCATTAGATCCATATAAAGGCAAGTTCTCCATCAAATGGACCGCTCCCGAGGGCCTCGCGTACAACAGCTTCAGCACCAAGTCAGACGTTTGGGCGTTCGGTGGATTGCGACGTACGGCATGTCGCCGCGCCGTACCCTGGAGTCGATCTAGCCGATGTCTATGATATGCTTGAGAAGGTTAGTGATTAGATACAGTACCTTCGCTTTTGCCAATGGCTCTTAACGATAGTAGGTTTGATCAATCCTAGAGGGTCAAAAATCTGCATCTAAGTTCATTAGATCCATATAAAGGCAAGTTCTCCATCAAATGGACATGCATCAAATGCGCATTTACAATACATTAATATCAGAGGATGAGTGTGAAACGATAAATGTATTTAAATCTAAAGTAAAGGCGTGTTTGATGGATACCTTTCTTAAAGAAAATGAAAGTAGGTAGTTAGTTGAGTGATTAGGGTAGGCATCCTATAATGCGTAAATTCGTTGTTATAATAACTGTCACTATTAGTTAACGTAGATTATGTAGTTGTAGTGAAACTGTTTGTATTAAATACTTAAAATAGTAAGAGTAGGTATAACAATAAATAAATATCATAGCAGTATAAATTATAGTAATGTATAAAGAGTGCGGTCTTCGCCAACAAACTGCATTGCAGTTTGGCGAAACACATAAAGTGTACCAGTTTTGTAGTTTTTTAAGATAATAAATTAAAAAAAAAAAAAAATAGATTCGTATAAAGGCAAATTCCCCACAAAATGACCGCTCCTGAGGGTCTCGCGTACAACACCTTCAGCACCAAGTCAGACGTCTGGGCGTTCGGGATATTGCTGTGGGACATTGCGACGTACGGCATGTCGCCGTACCCTGGAGTGGATCTAGCCGACGTCTATCATATGCTTGAGAAAGTTAGTGATTTGCAGTGTTCGGATTTGGGGTGAATGACCTTAAATGTTATATTTAATATGGGCATAGCCCGGGAATCGCAGATAGCCCATTTTTTGGCGACATTATTATAGCCTTACAGGTGTCGGTCTGGCCCAGGGATATGCCTTGATCACACGTACCGAGACAGTGGGCGAGACAGTGATCTCGTCCCTGTCACACACAAGACAAACGGGCGAGACAGAGCACTGTCTCGCCACTGTACTCGGTAGGTGTGATCAAGGCAATAGTGGCGCTACAAACAGCTTTCATATGACAATAATGAGGGTACGTCATATATTTGCATTATTAAATGTCTGTAGATGCTTGTCAGGGATTTGTCGTGAACCAAATTCAAAACATTGTTTACCGGAATGCTGATCAATCAATCTTTCGTTCTTCATACATACTGAATCCTATTGAAAGATCTTGACTCATCGCTGTTTGGGCCTTATTATGCAAAAATGACTTGAAATTAGCGGAATATTACAATTTGCAGCCATCGGATATGACTAGGTCGGATGTATACCAGGTGTTGCCTGTAACAGGAGAAATAAATTAAAATATAGATTCTACTCTTCAAATTGAACAACATTTGTTCAGCAACTTAAAAAAAAAGTCAGTTTTCAGAAATATATTATTTCAAATAAATTAAATAGTATTTTCAATGGCTTCGTCCACAACATTGACATTCCCTGAGCATTGACATAGCTGTTATTCTACAAAATATCATTTAATACACGTTATACAGTGCTGAGAAACCTTTTGTTGGAAAACCCTCTGTACTCGGTCAACGAGTACATGGAACTCAAACTATAATAAAAATATGCTTGTATTCTGTAAACTGACATTTTGTTTATTGTTATTTTTATATTTCTTGTTTTTATTTTATTTTATTTTTGTATTGGAAATCTGGTATATTTTGACATTGTGTAAATAATTTTTGTTTAAATTCTTAGCGTTATTTTATTAATTTGATTCCATTATTATGTTAAGTTTGTGATGACGATCCTTATTGGGAGATACTAGATTCATTTATTTATATTTTATTTACCTGTCGACTTTCCCTTTTATTTTAAACTTATTTTGACATTGTAAACATTTTCTTGTATTATTAATCTTGCCTTATTTTTGACGATCATGATATTAATTCGTATAATTTTGACATTAAGCAAATTTGTAATGTAATTTTTATCGTGAAATAAATAATCTAATCTAATCTAATCTAATCTAATCTTATTTTCAGAAGTTGCTTAACAAATGTTGTCCAGTTTTAAGGGAAGAATCTATGTTTTAATTTATTGCTCCTATTACAGGAAACACCCGGTATATAATATATTTATATCAGTATAGCTGCATTTGAACTCAGGTAACCAGAATTTACAAAACACTCACCGAAGACCTAATAACAACTTGGCCCATTCAAAGAAACATGAACTATGCCAGCTATTCTAGAAACTGTTGAATCATACATACAACCTACAACAATGACTTAAATATTATTAAACCATTAATACAAAGATCAAAGCATAAAGAAAAATTTAAATGAGTTACCTGGTTGGAACGCTGCGCCGCGCGGTTACCCGCTCAACCCTCGGGAACACTACATTTTTCGGGATAAAAAGCCTATGTGTTAATCCAGGGTATCAGCTACCTTCATACCAAAATTTATCAAAATTGGTCCAGCCGTTTGAGCGTGAAGAAATTACAAACATACACATAAACACACTCACAAATTTTCGCCTTTATAATATTAGTGTGATAAAAAGTAAGATGTTAGTAGTTACTACTAAGTAGTATAACATCTGTACTTTTCTACATTTTTTTTTTTTTTGTTAGTACTTGTCCTAACTCTCCTTACATATATAGGTGATTGTTGTAAGTTATTGACTCATCTGTATTCATTTTACTGTATTAAAAGGGATGGGAAGAAACAGATAAACAATGTACGTGGCGTGAAATTGTCGTGGCGACATAGAGTTGCAAGATTTAAGCCAAATTTATAAGAATCAATGTCTATGAACTTAATTTGAGGACGCGGTTGGCGCAGTACTGCAGTCTACTAAGCCGACGGTCCCGGGTTCGAATCCCGGCATCTGGAATATTTGTCCCTGGGTCATGGGTGTATGTATTGTATCTATTTAAGTATGTATATCGTCGTCTAGTGCCCATAACTGGAGCTAAGGCTTACCTACTGTGTGACATAAATTGGTGTGAGGTTGTTCGATATTTATCTATTTAATGAAATGGTTGGTATGTAAAACGGCTAAGCCCTATATAAAAGAAGTGCTTACCTAATAACTAAAACAGTACACAAAGTGCTACGTTAAATGGGGTAATATTGCCAAATATTGGTCCACTTACTGCGAATGTTTATAAACACTGTATTACGTGCGTCAATTGTTTCTATTTTAGGGTAACCTAATCGTTCAATACCGGTTACATTTGACTATTTACCTCCGACTTGCTTCGCGATCATTTACGCCATTAATTGAAATTTAAACCCTTTATAGTTTTTGCATGACCTTGGACATTCTATGATCTCAAATACCTACCACATGGTACAGTTGAATACATGTCCGAAGTGTGATATATCGCCTGGGAACAACATAAACTCACAAAAAATCTACACTGCTTTTGAAAACCTCGTATCTTGTTTATAGATTGATACTGAGACACGACCTTTATTTTAAATAGGTATTTGTGAGTCTTGGTTAGAAGGAAGGTAGAAGCGGTGGTAGCCTAGTGGTTAGGGCATGCGACGTTCAATCCGGAGGTCGCGGGTTCGAACCCGGCCCGTACCAATGAGTTTTTCGGAACTTATGTACGGAATGTCATTTGACATTTACCACTCGCTTTTCGGTGAAGGAAAACATCGTGAGGAAACCACCTAAGCCCAATAAGGCCTAGTTTCCCCTCTGGGTTGGAAGGTCAGATGGCAGTCGCTTTCGTAAAAACTAGTGCCTACGCCACATCTTGGGATTTAGGTAACCGACCCCGATTGAGAATTAATTCTCAAAAAATGGGAAAAAAGGCTAGGAGGATGATTTGTGAGTCTTGGTTGTCAACAGACGATATGGCGTTCAAAAATTCGCATAACCTAGCAGCATTAATAATTTGTCAGTTTGATGTAATCTTCGTCGAATAGACAGAAAGTTAACTATTTATTGAAGTGGAATTTATTATTAGAGCCTTCTTTATGAACTCTTTTATTTAGGACCCAGGTATTTTCCTGGCTTCTGTGTAACATTAGGACAAATCAACAAACAAACAACTGATTGTTAATCTGTAATTTAAAGTAACTCCCTTTCCACGCGTTCAAATAAAACTCGTCCCGTAACCCGTAACCAGTATAATAATATGATAGTCGTGTACAATAAAGAAAAAAAAAAACGATGGCATTTTTTTCTGTATTTATGCAGCCATCACCTATGTTTAACAAATAAAACACTTTGACTTTACTATTTAATTTATTTATATTCTTATCCTACATTACAGTATCGCATTTGAACCGTTCTACGAAACCTTTACCTTCTTTTTAGTCCATAAAGCTTGTTATTTTGACAACGTTTAATTTTTTTTTACCAGTACTTTCCCCGGTATTAAAGGATTAAAAATTAAATAGAACCAAATTTTTACATTTTCGAAATTATTCCAATTTATGCTCAAAAATCCATTGAAAAGATCCTCGTTGTAAAAGTGCACAGTAAACCATACAGTCGACTATAAGACGCATTTAGTGTAGAAATTGTAGCACTGTTCTTTTTGATGGTTGCAACTGTCAATATTCCCATTAGGTGACGTCATTTTAGTGCTGATTCTTAGAGGACACTGCGTTGCTTTCAGCCTTTTTTATATTTTCAAAACTAACCCGTATACTAATAATAGTTTTGGGTTCTGTAATAATAAAGCAATGAAATAAGTTTTTAAATTTAATACTATTATAAAATTTAAATGTTGTCAATTGTAGTGTAGATAGGACCTTGGGTCTTAGAAGGTTAGACCCTTCTAGAGTTTTCATTGGACCGATTGCCACAGCTACATCTTTTTAGGCCGGGCAGTAATCATAAATTCATTTCAATAATACATAATCCTTACTTTTCTACCAGCAGTGAGCTAAAAAAAATCTCAAGGTTTGAAATTGGACTCAACCATCCGTCCGCCCAAGATTGAGATGGACGGCTCGTTTTCATATTAATGACTCAATAACAATTTTGTTCAGTCATTCGTCACACATCAAAACAATTAATAGCTTTGGCTTATTTTACATTAAGATCTGACAGCTGAATAGGCTAGTTAGCTAACTAATGTTTATTCCGTATAGTAATTGACATATGACACCTTATTATATATTTTTCAGTTAATAAAACTAGAAGATGGCTGAACTAATTAAAAGCGTTTTAAGTATTTTGGAATGCTTAAAACACTGTGTCGCTGTCTGCCATTTTCACCCTAGACAGTGACTTCACGAAAAAAACAACAGTAGTGTCCTTGTATTCCACCCTTCATAATAAGCTTGGACAACTATTAAAGGACACTACGCATATCATCAGCATACCCCGGTTTTCGGTGCACGAATGATTTCAGGCATACTGTCATTTCTCTATACCCATCTTGTTAAATTCGTATAACAAGTTCAGGTATTATAGGTAAGGACCTACATTACATGGCAGCGACCAAAATCAAAGATGTAATTTCATAACAGTACCGAAGCCACCGCGAGTTCACCTCATGTGTTTCTCTGCTCCGCGGACTGACTGGCAGGATTGAGTGTTTCATATTATTATAATAGAAAATCTATGATAATGATTATGAATGTGAGTGTAGATAAAGTAGTGTATGCAATGCAACTGTACATAATTAGGCCTTAAAACACTCGTGTGATCCTATTATGAAACTCGCTTACGGCTCGTTTTATAAAACCACACTCGTATTTTAAGACTTCTCATTGTGTAGCAGTTGCATAAACTACTATTCTGCACCGAAAACGCCCCGGAATATACACATACACTTAACAAGTAGGGGCACATAGATGCTTGCTGCACAGCGAACACCTCGGCCGAGACACGGAGACCCGCGAGAAGATCTCGGAGGCCGACAGCTCCCTGCCCAGTTTATTGCACATCGTGTGAGACACGGAGCCTTTGGCGAAGTCCTTTGCGGGGACGCAGGTTCGAGCCCGGATCGGGCCGATTTCAACGCCGGTCTCCACTGGAACAGAGATCTAGATGAGAATAGAGATCGTCTATGCTGCACTACTTAAGGCGACGGGTACTGCGAAACTAGCACCACTTACGAATTTTTATTATATCTTCTAAACCAGATCAATTTTCAGTAATTACAAGATATGAGGAGCTGGAAAAACACCTTTATATTTATTAAATCATTATACACAATTTCTAGTTCTTTAGTTGTCTCTAAAAACTTGCCCAAAACTATTGTGGCCGCTTTTGACGTGAACAAGTTTTGTAGGGTGAACTACAGTGAACAAATTGTATATAGTGATTTAATAAATATTAACCTATTGACCGCCAAGCGGTCTAGCAATTTAACGTGCCACTGACGCCAGAGTAAAAAAAAAGATGTGCCCCAAAATCAACAGGGATTGAAAAATACTTGTAGCGGTTAGAATTGCAAACTTTTTGATCATTGAAATTTGGACGGCTATGGCCGACGTGGCGTCAGGGGCACGATTTTTTGTTGACGGCCACAGCTGACTGTGGCGGTCAAAAGGTTAAAGGTGTTTTGCTAGCTCCTAGACTTCAGCTATTTCTAAAAATACATCAGATTATGAAGGTATAAGAAAAAAATCGAAAGTGGCGCTAGTTTCGCAGTACCCGCCCCCTTAATTAGTTGATTTGGATGTGACACTTCATCTGTGGGAGCGTCGACTGTTCCGTGAACTCTGTATGCGTACAAGACTGTCGACTAGTCGGGTGATAAATCCGACAACGCTCAAATGCAGAGGTGGAGCGCGTCATTTCAGCTTATATGATATTATGGAATTAAAATGAAATGTCAGTTAAAATGGCGGACTTAATGCCAGATGGCATTCTCTACCAGTGAACCATAAGGCCAAACTGAGACACTAAGAGTTGAAGAATTGAAGTTCACAAGTAGAATTTACTGGAAGCGAATTTCGTTACTTTCTTTTATAGCAACTAGTTATGAAGTTTTTCGGAAAAATGTGAATAATGTTAATAAGTAGTCTAAGAGTAGGGGAGGCCGCGGGACTTTGAAACATACGAAAAATAAAAATAAATAAACTAAACATTAAGGGTCAATCTTACACAAATTGACGTACTCCCAAACTAAGCAAAGCTAGTACCTACTATGGATACTAGACGACATTATACATAATACATGAATACATATATAGATGACATCCATGACATGACTTAAGTTGAAACAACATAAATTTCTATTAGATACGAGTTCGTTAGCAAAGGATGCACACGAAGAGGCCTGCGGGCGGTGAGGCGCGTCTAAATAAAGTTGTTGTTGTTGTTGCCGGTTCGCTAACGTATTTAGATACCGACAAATTGACGTTGTTTCAACTCCCCTCAGCTTCAAAACCCTTCGGTCTCCCCTGTAGATAGATTAATAAATAAAAATAGCCATGCACTTTCTATTGAGAAATTTTCTTGCGATGGTTCGTATGACAGACAATCTAAACATGTAGGGGCTCCATTTTGGAATTTAGCTTAAAAATTGGTAATATTTGAAATGGTGGAGGTGCGAACCTGATGATAGTCAACATACCCAACTTTGCGGATTCCGCGGTGATCACTAGACACAGGAATGCCATCCCAGGTATATAGCAGTCTATGTTGGGTACCTGAAAATTAAGCTATTTTAGATAACTTTTTAATTTCAAGATTAATATGATCCAAGGATACGATCGGAATGATCCCATGGTGT
This sequence comes from Apotomis turbidana, assembly GCA_905147355.2. Classification (NCBI taxonomy): domain Eukaryota; kingdom Metazoa; phylum Arthropoda; class Insecta; order Lepidoptera; family Tortricidae; genus Apotomis; species Apotomis turbidana. Next base: position 2,767,032 of record LR990280.1, read on the forward strand.
AAGAGTTTAGTTTCGATTATTACTATATTTGGATCGTCCAAATAGTACTCCATTGTTTTGACATTACAAATGATAAAACGCACGTACTTTTTTTAACAGACACACATTGACGTTGATGCATTTTGCGACGTAAAACTGTGGAATCTTACATACAAAATACACAGATATGACAATTTTCTTGCCGCTACGTATGTCAGTGACATATATTTATTTAAACTGTGTTACTTATATTTCACATTCGTGTCCATAACTGGGAGGAGTCCCCATTGGGTAGGGACAAATGTCGGAAACTGTTGTTGGATGGGCGTAAGACCTTAGATGAGGCATGGTTCAGGACTCGCAACTAAACGTGCCAAAAGACATCAGCTCGGTCCTTGCTCACCGCGCGCAGGTCAGTCTTACATCTGCCAAGCCTGTGGTCGCGTGTGCCGTTCTCGTATTGGCTTGCATAGCCTTGAAAAGCGTTATTTTGTTGTCGATTTCCTTTTTTCTCAGATTTGAGTCAAATTTGGTGAGTTGGTAAAGTTGCTTATTCTGAACAAGGCAAGCCCGATTTCACGGTATATCCAAGATTTTCCACTGAGTTACAAATAAAATATGGAATATTTGTAACTATTTTCGTGTTTTGTACTAAAATTGAGTATATAATGAGAAGCTCGAAATTAAAAATAAATAAATCGACAACAAAATAAAAATTGGCTCATGAAACCAGTTTCTTTAATACACTTTGTGTAACTCAATGGAGAAGAATTTCTAGGACATGTTGTGAAATTGGGCTTATCATAGTCAGAATAAGCAACTTTACCAACTCACAAAATTTTATTGAAATCCGAGAATACGAGCTACCCGCTCGACATCGTGCGCCGGCGCATGCAGACCGCGCGCCGGCGCAGCGACGGCTCCTACCCGTATGCGCTCGTAAAATGAAATCGAGAACGAAATAAAAATTGTCCCTGAAAGGCCTTTGATGATGACTTACGGTGACGTTCGCGTGTTCCGGATGGTCGGGGTCCCAACAGCCGGGGTGGTCGTACGAGAGACAGTTGTAGCACTGCACTCCTTTGACATTGCCCGCCAGCGTCTTTGATGATGACTTACGGTGACGTTCACGTGTTCCGGATGGTCGGGGTCCCAACAGCCGGGGTGGTCGTACGAGAGACAGTTGTAGCACTGCACTCCTTTGACATTGCCCGCCAGCGTCTTTGATGATGACTTACGGTGACGTTCACGTGTTCCGGATGGTCGGGGTCCCAACAGCCGGGGTGGTCGTACGAGAGACAGTTGTAGCACTGCACTCCTTTGACATTGCCCGCCAGCGTCTTTGATGATGACTTACGGTGACGTTCACGTGTTCCGGATGGGCGGGGTCCCAACAGCCGGGGTGGTCGTACGAGAGACAGTTGTAGCACTGCACTCCTTTGACATTGCCCGCCAGCGTCTTTGATGATGACTTACGGTGACGTTCACGTGTTCCGGATGGTCGGGGTCCCAACAGCCGGGGTGGTCGTACGAGAGACAGTTGTAGCACTGCACTCCTTTGACATTGCCCGCCAGCGTCTTTGATGATGACTTACGGTGACGTTCACGTGTTCCGGATGGTCGGGGTCCCAACAGCCGGGGTGGTCGTACGAGAGACAGTTGTAGCACTGCACTCCTTTGACATTGCCCGCCAGCGTCTTTGATGATGACTTACGGTGACGTTCACGTGTTCCGGATGGTCGGGGTCCCAACAGCCGGGGTGGTCGTACGAGAGACAGTTGTAGCACTGCACTCCTTTGACATTGCCCGCCAGTGTCTTTGTGTGCTTCTTCGAGGTTAAAGGTCGTTTGTGCCTGTCCTTCTTGCCTGTTAAGTAAGATGTAAGTGATTATCAAAAAGGATTGGAAATGTAATATTATTAAAACTATCGTAAGACATCTTTAATAGTTATAAAAACGGTTTAAACTCACGTAAAAATTGTCAGGAACGTTCCGACATGTTCGAACTCAGTTGGAGGTCTTCATAAGAGACAGTTATCCTTGCTGTTTGTTACGCAACGCTATACGGATAGCTGTTTTTGAGAATAAGTTTTTGTCATAAAAGTTTTTTTTGAACAAGCTTTTATTGTCGTTGTACTTTCTTACACTAACGTAGTTGCTCATTTCCTTCATATGACAATTAGAATTAGGCTAGACTTCTAAATTATTTGTTCACCTTAGTTACAAGCAAAGCTAAGAGTGTTGTAATGTAACAGAAAAAAAAAGAAAAATTAATATTTATTTTTAGGGTTCCGTAGCCAAAGGGTAAAAACGGGACCCTATTACTGAGACGTCGCTGTCCGTCCGTCCGTCCGTCCGGTCGTCTGTCACCAGGCTGTATCTCAAGAACGTTGATAGCTAGACAGTTGAAATTTTCACAGATGATGTATTTTTATTGCCGCAATAACAACAAATACTAAAAATAAAATAAAATAAATATTTAAGGGGGACTCCCATACAACAAACTTGTTATAGATTATGGTACAGAAACCTTCATGCGCGAGTCGGGCTCGCACTTGCCCAATTTTTTGTTATATTACAGGCGAATACTCTCGGTGAGAGGCCACCCTAATAAAAGCGTCTTAAGGCTGCTTATCCGTACAAAAATAGTGATTGTTTTAACATTATTCTCGAATCCTATAGAACAGGCCGTACTGCGATTTATTGGTATATATTTGAAACCTACAGTTTGAATTTTTCAGTGACTATAATTTTTGTTTCAAAATCTAATCGAAATATACAAAATTAACACAGAAAACTGTTTTTTTTTTTTTTTTCAACTTATTCTCGACTGCACGCAATGATTGTATCTAGAACTCATGGAATCGTAGGTTTTACACACTTTAAAAAGCTGCTTGAAATTATCAAAATATGAAAAAAAAAACACAAAGGCCTCCTAAATGGTGTTATATTTCCGCCGACAGCCACACACACAGACGGACTCACCTAACACGGTCACAGCCAGTAAATATACGTACACCAAACTTCGAACATGCATTTTCGGAGCACGCACTCGTTCGCCACTGGCGGTGCGCGCGCGGCCGACCGTATATAAACGGAGAGATTGTTTTCATAAACCGAGCTTGGGCCGCATACGGGGTGACTCTAATGTTTCCGCTTGATATTTCCTTTGTTAATGTCAATACACGGGAAAAAAAATAACTAATTTCAGTACGGGGATAGCTGATCCTAAGATGGTTATAGGATACTTCCTACCCGACTGCGGTGTGAAATAAATTACGCGCACGAATTTGCCGTCGTCTTCTAGTCCGTTCTAGTCTATTGTACGTAACATTTATATTGGAAATCAGATTTACTATGGAGAGTGGCCGTGAGGTCAAAAATATTAACAGTGCGTGCGGGCGTGCGGGTCAGGCGTATAGCGAGTTGGCAGTTTTCCTGGTTTTTTTTATATTATTTATTTATATATACAATATCACTTAACACTATCATCACAGGATATGACTCCTAACATAACATAATTAACAAATTTACTTTAAAATTAAAATACATTAACCTAAAACTCATTACGAATGAAATTTTAATTATTTAAAAAATTGAGGCCTCAGTGGTTAAAAAATTGACAACCGTTTTAACACAATACAGCACAATTATAATATTATGACCCACTGCTGAGCAAATGCCTCAAAAAAAGTCAAAAATTAACAACTATGTATAATTTGATGGTAAGGAACCTTTGCAGGAGTTCGACTCGCACTTGGCCTGGCTTCGCAGTTATCGCACTAATATTATAAAGGCGAAAGTTTGTTTGTTTATGTTTGTTACTTCTTCTCGCTCAAACGGCTGGGCCAATTTTGATAAATTTTTGTAATGATAGCTGACACCCAGGATTAACACATAGACTACTTAATATCCCGAAGAAAATTAGTGTTCCCTTGGGGTGAACGGCTAACACAAATGATATACCGTAGTTGCGCTTACCAAAACTGATATGTGTAACATTTTAATTAATAGAAATAACACCTTATGGTCCTTAGGTATGTGCAGTTACTAAAACATTAAAGTATTTCATGCAATCGTTACACAATGAAGGTTCTTAAAGTCGTGTACCGCGTTTAGGTCACGAGGCTTGCCGAATAGCCTAAGTAAGGTACGAGATTTTAAGACGTAATTGTGTAACTATAGCAAACAGAACTTTTTATACGAGCTAAACACAGAAAAACTTTTTTACTTTAATCGTCATTGCCCACTATGAATGTTTATTTTAGACGTCGTTCAACTAAAATTGACCTATTAAAAAAGTATATGATCGCGATGGTCATGGCCGTTGCCTCGTGATTGGTTAAAATCTGTGATTGGTGAAATATTAAAGTTCTGTAGCGGGTACCATAGAGTATATCCATATCCATATCCATTTATTCAGTATTAGTCATACATTGTCAACAAGTATAATACAATCAGCAATTATATTAAAGTAACTTAATTTATATTTATATTAATTTATATTGAAATTAGAGATTAGGTACATTAAAATATGAGATACTTACAAGTTACTGAGTAGGGTCAATTTCGTCTAAAAATTCATTAACTGTATAATAGGCCTTTTGAAGTAGCATCAATTTTAATTTGGAGTTAAAACCCGTATAGTCTAAGATCCCTTTAAGAACGACCTTCACCGAGATGTTTATTTGATGAAATGTATTTTATATTTAGCTTAATATGTCAATAAATATATTGCATATGGGTTGCCTAACAAATTTTAGTCCAGGGTATGTTTAACTAATGATTAAAAAAAATTTTTTTTTAAACATTTGATTATTAGATAAATTCTATACCAATCGAAAGTATGAAGCCCATAGAATATGCAAACGTTAGGTTGCCTATTCTTTTCCCATCACAACTATCGGGTAGCCAGGTTTAAACTGGTAAATCTATACTAGCATTTTGCAACGGTCTGATTATTGAATTGAAATTAAATAACATTAAAGATTATTTTATTATGAACACGGTGGTATAGGGTTGCCTGCGAAAAATCAGTCCAGAATTCCGGTTGTCGAATTTTGAAAAGTAAAATATTGCAGCGAGTGAATGTGTGCGACTGAGAGGTCCCAACCAAAACCATCCCATACGATAGAAGAGGACACAGCATAGCAGCTGTTTGAAGTCCGCCCATTTAAAAAAAGAGAGTGCGCATGCTATTTGTGCTTGAAAATGAAAAGGATAGCGATAGACTCGTATATGCTGTACATTATTTTGGAGTAGTTTATTATTAAAATAGAGAAATAGTTATTTAACTTTTTTTTTGATCAATTAATTAATGAAATAATGAACTTTATTCAGCAAGTAGGCCACAAGGGCACTTTTACATGTCTGAGTCTATCGACATTTCACAAGAGGGGACCACTGTTGAGAAGAAACTCCGAAAGATTAGATATATTAGATTTGTTTTATTCTACTACCTATGTTTCTACTTGAATCACTTAAAATTAATGCCGTTTAAATACTTTTCACCATTGGTTAAAATTCTCCAACATTTAAAAGTATGAGAATCTCTGAACACCATGATGACGTAGGCTTGTGGCAGTCACGTGGTTCGCGAGTCTCGGAAGAGAGTACCAGGCGGAGTAAATTATTATACCATGAATTTTATTTTATCTATAGCGACAATCTACTCCAAAATAATGCACAGCATATACGAGTCTATCGCTATCCTTTTCATTTTCAAGCACAAATAGCATGCGCACTCTCTTTTTTTAAATGGGCGGACTTCAAACAGCTGCTATGCTGTGTCCTCTTCTATCGTATGGGATGGTTTTGGTTGGGACCTCTCAGTCGCACACATTCACTCGCTGCAATATTTTACTTTTCAAAATTCGACAACCGGAATTCTGGACTGATTTTTCGCAGGCAACCCTATACCACCGTGTTCATAATAAAATAAACTTTAATGTTATTTAATTTCAATTCAATAATCAGACCGTTGCAAAATGCTAGTATAGATTTACCAGTTTAAACCTGGCTACCCGATAGTTGTGACGGGAAAAGAATAGGCAACCTAACGTTTGCATATTCTATGGGCTTCATACTTTCGATTGGAATAGAATTTATCTAATAATCAAATGTTTAAAAAAAAATTTTTTTTAATCATTAAATAAACATACCCTGGACTAAAATTTGTTAGGCAACCCATATGTAATATATTTATTGACATATTAAATTAAATATAAAATACATTTCATCAAATAAACATCTCGGTGAAGGTCGTTCTTAAAGGGATCCTCTACTAGTAGTGGTTTTTATACCTTTAATGTGACATGGGAGTTTATTAAAAATTTTAACTCCGATAACATGCATACAATTGCTGGTCCTCGTTAACCGATGAGTGGGCAGTTCTAAGTCATACTGACGGCTGTCAAAATGCCTGCTACTTTTCCAGCGTTTTTTGGAAAATAATGTCAGGTTAGCCCGGACATACTTTGCTACCTGAAATATAAATAGGGAGGGGAGTGTCAGTATCCGGAAGTCAATGAACAGTTGACGGGCAGGAGTATCCGGTGGGACTTTTGCCATAATTCTGATAATTTTTTTCTGAATTATAAACGGTTGATCCCTACCCGCAGCCAAGCCCCATAGATCCAGACCATACGATAGGACTGGGTGGACGTACCCATAGTAGGCCTTGACAATGTTCGGACCCGACAAGTTGGGTGAAAGGCGCGAGATGATATAATGTGCGGAATTCAATTTGGCGCATACTTTATCAATGTGGCTTTGCCATTGTAATCCGCAGTCGAAGGTGAAGCCTACAAAACAGGTATTATTAGTAGTCGACAGAGACACGCTATCTACTTCCACAACCATTGGTTGTACGCTGGTGGCCTCAGATTTTTTGAGTTCAAATTCCAGTAATTTGGTCTTGTCTATATTTAATAGCATACCGTTAGCACGGAACCACTTCGAGAGTCTGCATATGACAGTTTGGACATTCAGGCATAGTTGCACTCTATTTTCTGCGTTCACTATCGCACAAATGTCGTCAGCGTACATTACAAAATCTACCATTAGAATCATGTTACAGGATTAAAAAGTGCGTTATTGTGATTTTGTCTGACTGTCTGTGAAATTATTATTGACAGATTAAAGTACGCGAGTATAAAAAATATTGAAACAATCGATGCACATAACAGATTTGCGATAAGCGCAACGAATTAAGATAAATTGTTATAATAGGATTAGAAAACCATCACCATGTATCAGCTTACAATTAAATGATTTTGTTGCATTTAGTCTAGTGCAGTGTGCAGTATGTAAACATGGTTATTGTTTACTGTTTACCGCAGAGCGTTCATATTTGTAGCCTTAACTGAATCACTACTGACGGAGAGAGTCCGCTTGCCCATAATCCAAAAACCTATGCCAGCTATTCTAGACACTCTGTCTGGCCCAGGGATATTGGCGCTACAAACAACTATCATATGGCAATAATGTGCAAACGTCATATTTGCATTATTAAACGTCAGTCAAGGATTTGTCATTATCGAAATTCAAAACATTGTTTACCGGAATGCTGCTCAATCCTTCGTTCTTCTTACGAAATAAATACTGAATCCTATTGAAAAGAACTTGACTTTCATCACTGTGGATAGTTTTAGCTTTATTATACAACTAGCGACCCGCCCCGGCTTCGCACGGGTGCAATGCTGATAAATTATGCACGTATTATACATATAAACCTTCCTCTTGAATCGCTCTATCTATTAAAAAAATCCGCATCAAAATCCGTTGCGTAGTTTTAAAGATTTAAGCATACAAAGGGACATAGGGACAGAGAAAGCGACTTTGTTTTATACTATGTAGTGAAGATTACTTGTAATTTGCGCAATATTTGGTCTTGTTTCCTTTTTGTTAACATCAGTGACATTCACCGACTTTCAACGTCAGTTACCAAAACTTTGTCGTTGCCAGTAAAATAATTTAGTACCACTGAAATTCCGCAATATGCTACGTTCATTATTGCTATTTATTATTGAAAGCTATTTGTAGTGCCACTATCTCCATGGGTCGTACCGACACTTGTTACGCTGTACTGTAGCTAAGCGATCACAACCACACTTCATAAAAATCAGCTGATTTTATCTGCGAAGATAGTTAATTCTGGGCCTTGCGAATTAATCCAGGAAATTCATTTGTTTTATGATAAGTACGTCAACTTGTCACGTACGTTATGTTTTTAGAAGCTTTTGTTTTCTAGCAAGGCTAATGCGCTTGAGTGTTTTAAAAATTGGGCAAGTGCGAGTCCGACTCGCGCTTGAATGGTTCCGTACCATAATCTATAACAAGTTTGTTGTATGGGAGCCCCCCTTAAATATTCATTTTATTTTATTTTTAGTATTTGTTGTTATAGCGGCAATAGAAATACATCATCTGTGAAAATTTCAACTGTCTAGCTATCACCGTTCTTGAGATACAGCCTGGTGACAGACGGACGGACGGACGCACGGACAGCGAAGTCTCAGTAATAGGGTCCCGTTTTTAGCCTTTGGGTACGGAACCCTAAAATCCAATGACGCAGGTCTCAATCTAAGTAAGTTTTGAGAAAATCAAGTTTTCGTAACCAGCTGAAAAAGGAATTACCGCTTATTGCCTTGGAAATTGAATGGACTAGTTTTCAAGTATTTTTAAGCGATTCCAGCCTATGTCAATATACAGGGTGTCCCTAAAACCAACGCCAAAATGAAGAGGGGTGATAGAGCAGCTCATAAGCAACCATATTAAGTCAATTTGACCTTAATAAAAAGTTCATGGTTTTCGAGATATTTGCATTTTTTTTAAACTCGTGACTTTTGATGCTCTGCGTCAGTATGTCGATTGCCACCACTGCAAATTTAGGTATTTTGTAAATCTGTTTTTTGCAGGATGTTACTAAAAACATATCCTATCGAATGTAATTTAAATTTATTACATATCATGATGCTTTGTCGGTAAAAATAATAAAAGCAAACGAATTATAGCAATTTATAAAATTTAGCCTGCGGTTTTGATCGAGTTTCATTTAAAAAAAGTATGGTAAACTAACATGGCACACAACATAAAAAGATAGTAAATTTATTGTAGTTTTTCTATCACCCCTCTTCATTTTGGCGTTGGTTTTAGGGACACCCTGTATAAGGCTTTTTGGTTCCAAAGTAACGATATGCCGCGAAATCTCATAATAACTATAAAAAAAAAGAGATATGAAATATAGTGGTTTATTTAATAGTTTTAAGTCAGATAGCACTATTTGGCTTATACCATTAGATGCCGAATTGTCATAGCTATCGAATGGTATAAGAATAAGTTTCTGTCAAAAATGACATTTTAGTGGCAAGCTTTTATAGCCGACTGTACTTTTCTTTGGATATCCATCAAATGCTCACTGAGGCGATTCTAAAGGGCCCAAGCTCGGTAGGATTGCTTTTTTGTTCCTATTGCTACCATCCGGCTCCATCATCAGATCAGCCCCATGGTAACATATTATTGTATTGTCATCAAAATTAAGTAAGTATGCAAAATTTCAGCTCAATCGGTTGACGATATCTGCTTCAAAATTGAGTTGCAAGATTTCACCCGAACAAACATACTTAGATACATACATACATACATGCATACATACATTGCAAGTTAAATAAAAGCTTTTAAAAAAAACAAAAAGGCGTATTTCAGACTAAGCGCCCTTCGGCCATGGCAGTGGCAGAAAATAGTTGATTGACCCTTATAAATGTTTCCCATCCTATTCCCAGGGCTACCGAATGGAGTGCCCTCCGGGCTGCCCGCCGGCCGTGTACGAGCTGATGCGCCGGTGTTGGCAGTGGAGCGCGCCCGACCGACCCACCTTCCACAAGATACACCACGACCTCGAGCACATGTTCCAAGACAACAGCATCACGGAGGGTGAGTTGACATAACGGAAAATACATCCTCTCAGACATGCGATGACAAAATAAAAAAAATAAGTGACAATCTTACACAAATCTACCTAGTCCAACACTAAGCAAAGCTTTTAAAGAGTACTAGACGACGATATACATAATATATAAATACATATAGATGACATCCTTGACCCAGGAACAAATATTCGAATTCATCACACAAATATTTTCCCTGGCCGGGATTTGAACCCAGGACCGCCGGCTCAGAAGGAAGCTGTACTGCAAACCGCGTCGTCAAATGTCGTCTTAACGTGCGCTATAACAGGCATCAATTTATCAATTTTCGGGCGGAACAATTCGAGAGAACTGTTAAGGAATTTCATACGAAATTGAAGGCCTAAAGCCGGGAAGTATTGTTTGTATACGTGTCGTCTGTGTCTGTAGGCTGAACAGCTGAATTATATTTTACCCACCTTCCACAAGATACACCACGACCTCGAGCACATGTTCCAAGACAACAGCATCACGAAGGGTGAGTTGATAAAAAGGAATGGTACATTACTGCAGACGCCGGGAAAGAAGAGCTTGCCAGGTAGGTAGGTATAGACGGATAGTGAGATGAAGCCGGCAAGCCCTTTTCACGGCTAAGGCATGTTTAGTGCTTTACTCAAACATATGCAATGAAATAGATCTATACACCACTGAAAAAAAAAAAATCAGCTGTTTAGCCTGCTCACGAACACAGACGCCATGTTTAGACATTTTCTCAAACATGTTATGAAATGTCGCCATAACGTGCGTTATAACAGGCTTCGAAGTGTCACGTTTCGGGCGGAACAACTCGAGAGAACTGTAAAGGAATTGCATACAAAATTGTAGGCCTAAGTCGGGAAGTATTTTTCTTTTTATATGTGTCTGTAGGCTGAACAGCTGAATTATATTTCTACCCACCTTCCGCAAGATACACCACGATCTCGAGCACATGTTCCAAGACAACAGCATCACAGAGGGTGAGTGGAGGAAAAAACCCGGCCAAGTGCGAGTCGGACTCGCGCACCGAGGGTTTTGCACCTAGTAGGGGAGAGTAACCTATATTGAACCGGCGCTTAAATTGGACCACTTCTGTATTTCTAGTCTATCAAATAACACAATTTATTTACACTGGCAACATGAAGCGACGACAGCGCCATAATCAGTCCACCAATTTGGTGTAATAAATAAATTCTGTTATTTGGTAGAAATACGAAGTGGTCCAATTTAAGCGCCGGTTCAATATAGGGTACTCTCCCCTATGTGTGCATACAAATGAGATGCAAAATTAACGCAACCGATCACGTTTGTTGCATGGGAGCCTCCTTAAATATTAATTTTAATTTCTTTTTTTTTTCGCCGGGTGACAAGCAGAATTCGCAAATATTTTTGTCGCTGTAGATTGACACTGAGACACGAGCTTTGTTTTACAGTCTGAAACAAAAGAGTAGCAATACTGTCGTGTCGTCCCTTTCTAATCAATCTAAGAAAACGGGGACATCAATACAGTATTGCCACTTTTTAATTTCTACTCTTTTGTGCCAGACTGTAAGTAGGTATTTGTTATTTAGTGAGTTTTGGTTGCCAACAGACGGTTTGTTGTTATAGGGGCAACAGAAATACATCATCTGTGAAAATTTCTACTGTCTAACTATCACTGTGTGGCAAACGGTCTGATAGACAGACAGACAGCGGAGTGTTAGTAATAGGGTGCCGTTTTTTACCCTCTGCGTGATTACTGCTGGTACTGAAAAATGTCATATCTACATTAATGAAAATCTATGATATTATGATGAATATTTGTGTAGATGGTCTGTGTGTTCATAATTAGGCCTTGAAAACGCCCGTGTGATTCTATTATGAAACATGTTTTAATACCCCTTATTATATAACAGTTGCATAAACTACTATTATTCAACGTTATACCGTAAAATAAAAATAAAAACATCGTTAAATAGGATCCCACTCAGCATAGCAAGCCACAGCGCCGATTTTCAGTGGGAATATGCTTACAACTACTTAGATGATAAAAAACCGGCCAAGAGCATGTCGGGCCACGCTCAGTGTAGTGTTCCGTAGTTGCTAATCCTTCACAATAGACTTAAGTTACGAGAAAAATTTCAAGCTCTATAAAAAGGTCGTACCTTTTTATGTAACTGTAGTTACTTATTACCTTCTGGAAGATAGCTTACGTCCTTTTAAGAAAATTATGAAATTTTGCGATAACTCAAAAACGGCTTAACCGATTTTGTTCAATATAGTTTTCATTGAAAGTTCTTATAAGGCCTCATGTTCATGAATTTTTTCATAATTTTTTGACCCGTGGTTGAAAAGTTAGCGGGGGTGGGGGGGGGGGGGACACACTTTTTTTTTATTTTCGAAGCGAATATTTACGAAACTGCTGACTTTATCAAAAAATAATGTTTGAAGACCCCTATTATTTTTTAAAGACCTCTGCAACGACACCCCACACACTAGTGTTGGAACGAAAAAAAAATCACCCCCACTTTAGGTGTTCGAGAGGTGTTTTTAGTTTTTATTTTACCGTTTTGTCGGCGTGATACATACACACACTCGTACCAAATTTCAGCTTTCTAGTACTTATGATCACGGAGCTAAGCCGCGGACGGACAGACGGACATGGCGAAACTGTAAGGGTTCCTAGTTGACTACGGAACCCTAAAAAGGACACAAGGAAGTAGAATAAAATAAAATAATTGATAACAGAAATGTTCAACATTCATGGAATTGATGTATCATCAGTATAGGCCTTTGTTGTATGTAGAGAAATAAAGGATGGAGCTAGTTTATAAAATAGGAGCGCAAGTGATGTTTACTATCATTGTAAGAATAGTCTAGGAATCAGAAGATTAGTTAGTTTAGTTTAGTTAGTTTGTTCCATTGTAGGCGAATGCTCGCGGTGTGGAGCACCGTTATGCAGCACGGATCGTGAACATCACGTTATCCATACTAATATTATTAATGCGAAAGTGTGTCTGTCTGTCAGTTACCTCTTCACGCTTAAACCGCTGAATCGATTTTGATGAAATTCGGTTTAAGATACGAGGAAGGACATAGAATAGTATTCATCCTGGAAATTATACCTAAAAAGATTGAAAAGTGAGTGAACATTTCTGTTGGAATGCGGTGACCCTGTAGGAAATGTAATTATTAGACCAAAAGTACAGTTGAGGAGTGTCTTTTCAAATGGACTTATTTCTCTATGGAACTCATACAAAAATAAGCCCTTTTCAAAAGACTCTCCTCAATTGCTCTAACATTTGCTTAGGCACTTTTAATAATCCCTTTTATCAAGTTCCACGCGTACGTAGTCGCGGACAAAAGCTAGTAATGACAATAATTATATTATATCAAAGTATATACCGAGATATAACTGCGACATCGCTTATTTGGCTAAATCTCAAAGCACACTCGAATTGGCACTCTTATTTCCACTATATTTTCGCCTGATTACTGTTTGATTATTTTCCGTAATCCGAGTTATTCTCGGATTTCAGCCGGCTCTCAAAACTTCGTCGGTCAATATAGTTATCGGACACTAAGTTTGGACTATGTTTTATAAATAGTCACTAATGTTTATAAAGGAATAGAATTCGTCTAACAAACTTCGCAAATGCAGTGTAATTTGAAAGTCGAGCAATTGATCCTCATCTCGAATGCAATCACCACGCAACACGTAAAGTTACGTTAGTTTTCGGCTTAAAAATTACGTATATATTTGTAATAAATATGTATTTTTCATAATTATATTACACTCTTAATCAAGATCTCGGGTTTATAATTATTTCATATTAACGCCGATCACTGCTTATGACAATTTTTGTCAGCAATCAACTATCAACATCAACACTGGGTAAATTGAACACCGTCATTGACATTCCGTCCATACATCAAGCGTAGTAAGCACGGTAAAGAAAACTGGAAAGCGTTGCACATAATCATAATCTTTAAGTAGTTTGATTAAAACAAATATTAAAAAAATAAAAATAAAAGTAGTCTGTCGACGACCGCTCGGTCGTCCCAGGTACCGCTGGGGAGACGTGGTGGATATGCGTGAGCTTCAAGCCGAAAACTGGTGAGAAACTGCGCAAGATCGGGACAAGTGGCGTACTCTCGTTTCAGATTCTAAGATCCTGTTTGGGTCGATAAACAATGCAAAGATCGACACACAAAGCATAAGAAAAAAATCGTCAGGTCTACCTGGAGCTAGGGTAGCGAAGTGGTTAACGCGCTGGACCGTTAATCCAGAGGTACCGGGTTCGATTCCCGGTCTCTTCCACCAGGTAGCTCCTTTTCTAATTTTTATTTAAGCTTTGATCTTTGTATTAATGGTTTAGTTTGATTTTCGTTTTTTCTAGGAACACTTCGATCAACACAGTGTATTGATAGACTATTTTCGTTTCGTCAACAGAGGTGGAGAAGCAACTCCTGGAGGGCGGGGCTTCCGCCACGGGGACGCCGCAGATGTCGCTCAAGAAAGCCGGCGGCGAGGCGGCCCGCGTGCAGATGAGACGGCCCACCAACCGGCGCGGGAAACAGGCGCCGACTCCGCCTAAACGCACCAGGTAAAACATTGGAGGGTTAGAAGAAGAAGGGGGAGGGTGGATGATAGGGATGACGCCTGATGTTAAATTCTACAAATAAAACTAATTGCTTTTTCCAGGCGGCACCCAACTCCTTGTAAATACGGGTTGTCTCATGATAATTTCACATTAAATTGAAATCTGAATATCCACGTGGTCTTCATTGATATGCGCGGTCTGCCTAACTTAATTTGAAATCATGCTGGCCTTGCTTATTTTGAAATTATGTGAACTTACCTAACTAAAGTTATTGTAATAATTGTTATCTGTATTTGTATTTCTTTCTTCTTGAGGTGTGCAATAAAGAGTATTGACAACATTTCATATTTTTTATACTATAATTTTATAACTTTTCTGCATTCCGCTTAGAAAGAGGACTTAATCACTATTTTTATATTTTCCTAAGGTTATCCATTAATTTATTAAAATGTACTAGTTATATATATATTTTTGGTATGACTAACTTTCGTCACACAAAAGAAGCGATCGTGTTTTTTTTTAACTAAGCTTTTAACTATGTACATATTTTTTGCAATCAACCCTAACTCAAAAACTATGACAATGTATAGACTACTTTTGTCTGGGGTCTATTAAAAAAAACGAATGACGTTGAGCTGGATATTCTTGACAGATTTTTTTTTTGCCGATAGGTCGAAGGCTACAACTCTATGCAGACATTGTTGTCGTAGATTTCCGTTAATTGAATGCATTTTCTTATATTCCTTTACATTAGAAAAATAAATTCAAAGATTTTTTAGGGTGTACATGTACACGATGCAAAACTCTCTCGATCTCTTTATTTATTTCCACCTGATAGAAATGGGTCATTGTCAGTTCAAAAAACAAAAGTTGTCTCTTCGGTGGCCAATAGTTAACTGTACACGATGCAAAACTCTCTCGATCTCTTTATTTATTTCCACCTGATAGAAATGGGTCATTGTCAGTTCAAAAAACAAAAGTTGTCTCTTCGGTGGCCAATAGTTAACAGTATACAGTATGTAACAGAACGAAAGGCAAAGAAAGAGACCCATCAATGTTTAGACCATAAATATGACTATGGTGCCTGGCTTATGGAAAATTAGCATCTTTTTACAGCAGTAGTACTGCAGGAGTGAAACATAAACCATTATTTTATAACATCCTGTATTAATTATTTACAATCTTATCAATCACAAATAGTAAAATGACATAAGTGCCATAAATGCCAGCTGATAATACCAACAACCAATATCCAATACCTGCTCTTCCTCTCTCACGTGAAGTCGTTGACGCCCTCCTCGATTAATTGGTACCGGCGCGTTGTTATTTCGTAAACAGATAATCGCATTGACGATCACACGGGCGTTGTTGGGTTGCCTTCGTGCGGGAAACCTCTCCGCGCACAGACTAAGAGCGGCATTCCCGTTACTCTTAACTTTCTTCGTAATCAAGGATCATAGTATTCAGTATTTTTCAGTTAAATTTCTATCTAGATTTTATCGGACACACGAACGTCAAACCTCGACTTGAAGTTTAAATTTAAAGAAAAAAGTCCAAAAAAGTGATTAAACCTCTACCACCTCTTTCACCTCTTTCAAAATAATTCTAACCTCTTTCAAAATAATAATTACAAGGTGACAAATCTAAAATGTCAAAGTGAACTGAAGTGAACTACAATGTTATGCGAATTCCCTGTAATACCTAAATAATTTATGTTGTAAATGATGATTACAGTAAGTGGTTAGTGTTTCGTACAAGGCATATGTGGCAGTGCGGTCATAGTTGAAATTGCATTAATCTGATATGATGATTAGTTTGTTTACGTTAATAAACTGACGTCTTAGTTTCTACAGGATGTTATGAGAATCTTTAACCGACTGCAAAAAAGAGGACCTAAAGTCATGTTGAGATAGAGCATATTCACAAAAACTACTGAAATTTAATACTACTTATGAGTATGCTATTACAACATACTCCACTTAACCATCAACCAGCTTTCAGCTTTGCTTTTCGTTCTGATACAGACTGTATGTGCATAGAAGTTATGTTTTTAACACGCAAGCCCACAGGAAGGGGAAACGTCGTTTATGCTAATATAATTTTGATCGGAAAACGGCCACTATAGAACCTTATTATATATAGTCCTCCTCATCGATTTCGACGACGGCGACAACCATCGCCGCAGGACTTTCAGAAGCTCGAGTCCAGAGTAAGTAGCTAGGGTCATCTGCGCGTGAACTTATTTATAGTGGGCAAGCGGTTGCGCGGGTGCAAGCCCACTTCACTCGTCTCTACCTCTGTGGCCCAATGGACCGGTAAACCGGTACGATCGGCAGAGGCTGAGATGCAGCGAAAAGGCCGTGGGTCACTAAATGGATTCTGACGAACGCCCTTAAGGTTTTTCGCGTTACCCTGCTATACCGATAGTAAAAGATAGGTCCCATATCGATACAGACTTTTATTTACGAGAATCTTTCGTTAACTACCCTACTTATGTTTGTAGTGTAGTCCCCTTCTTTAGGTTTAGCCCACTAGCGTGGTTTACCAGGGTGTCGCCGCTGTGACTACAGCTTCTTGGAGCCACTAAAGAAGAGATTGTGGAGGTTAATAAATATTCGGAACACTCCACTACACCCCAAAAAACCTTAGACCCTTAACCCCACTTAAACCCCAGAACCTTATTACAATGACAATGATATTATGATATTTCAAGCGGCTTTCATATTGACGTTCACTGTAACAAGTTACAAAATGGCCTAGGAATCAAATTGGTTGACTGTACGTGTCCACCGAAAAGACGCGAACATAAATCTGACAATGACCCAAATATATGTTGTCAATTCTATTCTATTCTAAAGTGTGTGACCCTCTCCGTTCCAGTTTACTCTCATCATGTAGCTCGTTCCGCGAGTCACAGTACAACACCGAGGAGCAGCAGGACGATGGTCTTGCGTCGCTCAACGGTACGTAAATGCTTCCCTACTGTTGGATTAGACAACTACGGCGCAGTCCACGAATACACGCCGACAATGCTGGTTTGTGCGCGTCGAGCGATGGTGTTTCGACCCTTAGAGCCTTATCACACTTGCGATTTGGGAGCGAGTTTTCTATACAAATAAGCGACGCGGCGAGCTCGCTGCGTGATCGCCTCCATACAAAAGTCGCTCGCAAATCGCAAGTGTGATAAGGCCGTTAATTTGACAAAGATTAAGTTCCATAAGTCAAGCCTCATCCGGGTTCGATAGTTCAAACTATTGTGGTTCAGGAAAAAATCGCCTGGTGTCAGCTAAAACTCACTAAAATTTCTGTCACTGCTCTTCGAAACCTCGTATCTAGTTTGTAGATTGATACTGAGTTACGAGCTTTGATTTAAGTAGGTATTTGTTAATTAGTGAGTTTTGGTTGGCAACAGACGAAATACAAAAAGAGGGTCACAGGGTTTGTCCGGTATATTGGACGATGCCAAGTTAAGGGTTGACACGTTGAATGCCTGTACCAGCGATTGGGCGATCACAATCCCTTTATACTAGTAACGTGTTTAATGAGCACGGGAAGCTTCACGCTGTGTGGATGCACATATGGGTATAGGACTGGTGATCGGTATGGAAGTGGAAAAGGACCCAGTGAAGAAACAAATGACCTTATTTCCAGGAAAAGAAGAAGTTACCTTATTTAGAACTTTAGGTGTGTTCGTAGAGGTATATCGACTGTGTGAGCAATTGAGCATATGCATTTTTATATGAAGTCGAAACACATGAAGGGCTAGAAAATGAAGAACGTAATTGGATAATGTTTTGATTGTATTTGCCATTGTGAGGTTTTCACGAATAAAATGTACGCGTCATCATTATATTTTTATGAAAATGCTGTTAACTAATTTGACTACATTTTGCTATGTTTAATAGTTTCTATCTCTATTCCTCCATATCCCGCGTTTTTAATTGTTCAACCAAAACTTAACGAATAAATTTCTGATTATTCTATAATATCATGCTACCCCATTATTTCAAAACGTCATCATAAGGGGAAAACATGCTTCAAAATTAAGTTTATTAAGTTTTACCTCATCTCTTAATCACGTAATGTATGCAAGTAGGTAGCATGTCACGGTCATAACAGCACATCCATTCCGATCATCGTCCGATCCCCATGATGCACAAAAGCTCATTGACATTATTGCCATCTCACGTTGCGTTCTGTCATTTGAATTAGTATTCTAGCCATTTTAAATGTCATTCTTCAAGTATTCTAACGTGGAAAATGGATAATTGTCCGTGACGTACGATCACACGTTTACCGCACCGACTTGGATACGAGTCAAAAGAGAAAACGTAATTTTTCGAAGAACTGATAAATACGCAGTGAACTATTAGTGGAATGAAATGGGGCATTCGTCAACCCGAAAGTCAACACGTTGAATTTGTATAGCCCTAATTTCGGCGGAAGTACTATGATTATTCCACATGAATGGTTTAACACACTGCGTTTGTGTATTAATTAACTTATTTATGGAATAAATTTAATTACAAATAATACTTGTTTATAAGAAATACATATATTTTATCTCTCACGACAGTTGGCTGCAATATAGATGTTCACAGAGCCCTGAGAAAAATGTCGTTGACTCAAACTCGTATGTATTGTCGTACGTTCAAATATCAGTGGTATTATGCAGACAGGCGATGGAACGAAATAAATAAAATAAATGACTAACAGAATAGTATAATATCCTGCCAAAAGATGCCCTATTTCTTTAAAATTCCACATGTTTCGTTTCGACTTACGCCATCTGCTGCGGTAATTTAAATCCACGTTAGCCGAAACGGCGAAAACACACTCATTATGTCGTCCTGTCGTGATTTTTTGGATGACGTTGATAACGACGACTCAAAGTTACATGTCGACTATCGATAATTGTTACGATGTGATGATTTGTGTTTTCGCCTAAGATCAGTCTGGGTAAGTGGCCTACCTATCTTAGATCAGCATAACGATAGCGTTTATCAACAAACATATATCATCACTACGTTCTAGTATGTTGGAAAACATGGAAAATAATGTATGATGCTTTATGTTGGTGATAATATATCCTAGAACCGAGCGCACTTGGAAACTTCAAAAATATTCAAATATTGGACTTTAGGTACTTGGTTCTCGGATACGGACATGCTGGTATTTACATCTAATGTTCGCGTTTCCTACGTGTTACATACAACCCGGTTATTTTACGTTTGCATCTCGATTGTGCTCGTTTGCATTGTCATAGACCGTAGATGCAAGCATAGAGTAACAGTATGATGTTTATTGGGGACAATAAGGCTTCCTAACCACTGAAGCCCAGCTGAGAAAATACACCAACCAAGCGTCTTTGTGAAGCTCGAAAGAAAAGCATTTAAGTCTGAGCAATATGCTTCGTCCATTTTTCACATCTCAGCTTCTGTGATCAGGCAGCCTAAGAGTTGTTGTCGTAAACGCGGCCATTATGGAGCTTGGAGTTATAAGAGGCAAATACAGTCTGACCAAAAGGAGTAGAAATTAAAAAGTGGCAATACTGTAGTGTCGTCCCTTTCTAATCAATCTAAGAAAACGGGGATGACACTACAGTATTGCCACTTTTTAATTTCTACTCTTATTGGTCAGACTGTAATGCTCACGAGTGTTGAATGCGAGCGAGAGTTTTCTACTGATGTTGTTTCTCGCTTCTCAAACTCAACTCGTTTATGTACCATAAGTTTTTAAAACAATCGTTTGTTTCTTACTTCCATTTTGTTTTGTCAAAATTACTCTCAGCTTCCGCGATTGGCTTCTGTGTATATGTTACTTTAGATTTTTTTGTTACTTACGTGTTGCGAGTCGTGTCGTGTTGCGCGGCTTGTTCGTTCCGAATGTTACAATGCTTGTACCTTATTTGATCTTATATGTTTTATATTCGTTTAAATGTTTCATATTTACGATGTGACAGACAGACCGATATTGTGGTGTATTGCTATAGCCCGCTCCACACGATGTCATGTGGGAACCTAGGGCTATTTGAAGATTTTGAATGTAATACACTTCGCAATACCGACTGGTTATCTATAAAATAAGTGTAAGTACTGATAAAATATATTTTGCATCCATTTATAACCCGACTGCATAAAGGTTACGACAAAAAATCGTTGACCGCAAAAGAAAAAGAGGCCAACTTTTTTATGGCATAGACTTTTCCAAAACACCTTAATGAATCTTATAATTTTTGGCTTCACCTAATATAAATAATGACACAAAGGTAAATTAAGAAAGAAAAATTGAATGCGATCTACTACAATCGAAGCGGGGTAAATAAAAATAAAATGTGGTATTACCACATAAAAAAATAAGAATCGATAAAAAAGATTCTATACAAATATTCACTTAATATGTTATAGGAATTACTTGAAACTAAAACTTCCTGAAACTTCGACTAATAATAATTACTATTATATGAATATTATGTATTTGTTTTTATATCGCAATAGCTCGTAATAATAGCTGTGGTATTTTAATGCTGTAAATCTGTACTAATTTAGTATCCACGAATCATAATATTAATAATGACCGAATGCGTTTCTGAAAATGATTACCTAAAAATATGCCAAGCAAGTCCAGCATTCGCGTGTTTGACGGACTTTAAAAATAATGAAGTGTTCATTTCATTTATTCATTGCACCTGATGTTAAATTGTACAGCATACTTTACTTATGTGATTAAAAATAGCTCAATATGTCATAAAACAAAATAAATACTAAAAGAAATCTATCTATGTATCTCTTTTGAAATATGTGACTTCAAAGATGCGCAAATTTTATGTTTTTTTTTTCATAATCCGTATAGTTTATTAAACAATAATTGTATGACAACCGTGATCTTAAACGCACTCGTTGACGGTGAAAATTGCAAATTTATTATTGTATCCAAACAAATATTGGCATATACCCATAACCATAACATATATTGACGTCATTGTATGAATGGAGCGTTCTGAGCGCTCCGTAGGAATGGTGAACTTTGACGGTCATTTCTGACTTTTAGAGGAGTCTAAGTGTAGTTAGTCCC
Source organism: Apotomis turbidana (assembly GCA_905147355.2). Taxonomy (NCBI): domain Eukaryota; kingdom Metazoa; phylum Arthropoda; class Insecta; order Lepidoptera; family Tortricidae; genus Apotomis; species Apotomis turbidana. The sequence goes on from LR990280.1 coordinate 2,788,605, forward strand.
ATATCGAGGGTGAAGTACAGTCGCCATCAGATATATCGCAGCATATAAGGCGTTCATAAATATCTGAACACGTACTGACACGCCCAGTCAATAAGAGTCGTGTTCCGATATTTATGAACGCCTTATATGCTCCGATATATCTGATGGCGACTGTACCATGAACTCGTAACTTACATTTTGACGATTGTGAGATTTTAATGTGGTTACGCTCGAAATTTAATTTGGCATCATTTCTGAAGAGACTCGTTTGATTTAGCCTTTTAGAGTATCAAACCAGTCTCTTCAGTAATGATGCCAAATTAAATTTCGAGCGTAACTACTTTAAAATCTCACCATCGTCAAAATATAAGTTAGGAGTTCATGGTAAGTACTTCACCGTCGATATAGACATTTGATCCCAATAAAAAAAATCGCCATGCCTATTTATTTCTTACCATACAACTTTTTACGCAGTCGGGTTTATATTTGTATATATTACATGTTTAAATAGCATTGTTTCTTTCTTTGCCGCCCTCAGGTGTATAGCGATAGGTTCAAATTTGTAAGTACACGCAATACGCGTAGAACATATCTATATGTAACTATATATACGAAGCCCTTTCATATTAATACTTAATCATTACTAAAAGAGTTTTTAATAGAAATTGGGTTGTTTTATTATTTTGCGGGCAGCTAAAATAATAACTTGGCATTTCAATTAATAACTTGACAGCTAAAATAATAGCTTGGCATTTAAATTAATAACTTAACAGATAAAATCATAGCTCGGCATAGATGTCTAAGGAATAGATGAGTCGTTTTCAAAAAAGATGTACATAATTAAAGGCTTAATAATACAAAATTGAATTGATTGTATGACTAACTTTCGTTCGCCATCGTAGTTTTGCTTTTATTACACTCTTAACTCAGTATATGTTTTTTTGAAAACGACTCAGATGCCAAATTATTAATTTAGATGCCAAAGTTATTATTTTCGTAGGTTAGGTTAGATTCCTATAATTTTTTTAGCTGCCCGGTGAAATACTTACCGAATTTATAGTTGCTCAGTCCGTCGAGTTGGATCCAATTTCTAGATCCGTTGATTGAGATTTTTATTCGTTCGTTAATGGTACTGCCGTTTCAAGAATATTCAATTGATCGAAACCAGGAGTCAAAAACTTTGAAGTTATGCCAAGATCACACCGCTGCTCAAAAAACGGCGACGCATCGTAAATGCAATCTTTATGAAAAACTATAGACGCGTAATTGTTCACATCACTTCTATTTCATACACCCCAGGCAAAAAGTATGAAAACAAAGTTTATTCCTTGAATATTGAGAGTTTCCAATAATTATTCCTTGTGTAAATGTTAGTATCCGTTAGGCCACCCCCCAAAAGATAAAAACATAGAACATTCACTATTAAAACATCTGCATATTGGAAAAATATATATATACTTACCTAACTCCGGGACAAAGTGCATGTCGTCGTTTTTTTGTTGCCTTTCTACAAAATGTTGCACTGGCAATTTCCATAAGCAGAATTTGCGTTATTAACTTTTAAAATGCTTATAATCATTTTTATATTGTGATTTTGTAATTTATTCCGTAAGGAAATCACAGGTTTGTATAGTAATTTAAACTTGTTTCCATACTTTTGGCCTTTGGTGTACATTTAACTCCGTCAGCATATTTAGGGCAGCGGTGCGGTCAAGAGAATATACTCCTAACGAGTATAATCCACTTTGCCTAATTAGTTTAACAGAGGCTATAATAATTAACTGTCAATTCCTAATAAAATAATAACTTCATCTTCATTACTTGTCCTTGTATCGCCATGACTATGAAACAGGTTTCAGTAAATGCTATTCACAATCTTACTTCTAAAAATAGTAGGTACGAAATGTTCACGTATTTTAGAAATTGACTCTTACCGACTGTGAGCTATGCTCGTTCGCTTAATACGTGAATATTAACGACAAGCGAGTGTGCATATTTTAAAATCTTATTTATACATATTGCGTGCAATGCATCAGAAAACTCATCAACACCCTCTCAGCATTTTGTTCATCTATCCTCAGACCATAGTCGCCCAGAAATACAAAACTTTGGAAATTTGCCAGATTGTCATCAATTCTAAAATTATATTCTTTGTTTTTTTTTCTTGGTACTGGAATGAATTCCCAAGCAACAACTAACTATTAAGCTAGCTTTAGGTACTGTTTTAAGACATGATGCATTTTTATTATATCTTCATCATCATATCAGCTTATCTATAGAAGTATGTTTATCGTCGTCTAGTGTCCATAACACAAGCCTACTAGAGCTTACTGTGGGACTAGATTGATTTGTGTGAGGTTGTCCGATATTTATTTATTTATGAGCTGATAAAGGTCTACTGATGGACAAAGGCCTCCCCCAAAGTGCACTCCCCATTTTCGAGGGTTTTGCCATAATCGGCGCGCTGGGCATGCGGGTTGGCGATCGCAGTAATTTCCACTGGTCTTGGACGTAGTTTTAGGACACACCCGGGTCTTATTATATGATTATTATATGGGCTTTTAATATCATTACAAAATAGGCTTTTGTTATTTCGTCACGCTGAAATGATTGGACGAATTTGTATGTAAGTTGGAACATAGATAGTTTTTGCCCCTACGACGCGACATCGTGCCACGATGCGACGTCGTGTCGTGGAAATGCATAAATCCAAAATGAACTTTATCTTCATGTGACAAAATGCAAAATTTAAATTCATTTTACAATCTCACGACGCCGCATCGTGGCACGATGTCGCGTTACGTATAGGATACTTTACATGCGATCCCCACGCGGGCAAACATGCTGGCAAAAGCTAGTGTAATATAAAAAGAATACTAGTTTTATTAAAGACCTATTGATCGAGGAGTCTGGAGTATTTATGGTACATGTGTTTAACAAAAGGATATTCACACTTGTTGTTGATGATCCAGTTTTCTGATACACTGCATTTTGTTTGTTGTCTGATTTTGCATCGATATCGTTTCTCTAGTGTTCATATTAACTTATTTTATTATGTTATAATGCGCCCACAGTTCGTGATTATCAATCCCAAAAACGCATCTTTATTTAAATTTGGATACTTTTGTTTTTATAATCTGTGGTAGGTAATCAATCTAGTATAGTGAGAAGCTAACATTTTGTAAATAAATTTATTGCATGTGTATTTCTCCACGTATTTGTTCAGTGTGGACGCGCCATTATTTATTTTATTCTTGTTGTATAAATAGTCTAAGAAATCCGTATAAATGTGTATTTGTTCAAATATCCGGATATCTATAGAAACAAGAATGATACGGTTGATGACTGATGTAGAATTCTACAGTCTGTCTGTAGTTAAATGAATATAAAATACCTCGATATGTCATTAAATAAAAAATACAACAGAAACATTGAAGCGATTTTGAAATATTAGACTTCCAAGAAACTTTTTTTTTTAATCAATAAATTTGATACCGTTTTCTGGATTCCATCCATGTACTTACTTTAATGCACTTTTTAGGGCGCAAATGGCGAATTACTTGTAATGTATAATTTGGTACCATTTATATATTATAAATGACGTCACGTTCACGTCTCTGTAGCCATTTTTATGGAGCGATTGCAGCACACCATAGGAATGTCGAAAATTAACGGTAATTTCTGACGTTTACTTGAAGCTTGTGACTTGAATATTTCTATAGTAACTATATAAAGTACACTGGGACTTCTTAGAAAAGAGTTGTTGAGAAACTGATCCATAATTTAGCGATGACGTTTATTTCGTTGTCATTTCGCAATAAGATCCAATCGGAGTGAAGTTCTTTGTGAATAAAGTATAATTAACAAATATTAGTCAATTAATGTATTCATATAAATATACGCACTGTTTTTCTAAATGATTGTTCTATCAATTCTAACCATCATTCATTATGGGGCATCTAAAATTTAATATGAAGTTTGTGGGAAAATATGCTCGAGTTTTCGCTATAGATAGGGACTGTAGTGAATAAAGAAAAACACTATGATATTTATATTTTTATAATATGATAGAGACTTAGAAATTAATAACAAATAACTAGTGTTTATAAAAAGCTTTTTAATTTTGCAGTTTGTCCAATGTTTTCATTTATTTTTTTAAGTTTATGATGTTTTTTTATTCTAGCCTAAGTGTTTTGTTGTATCATTATAACTAGTTTATTCATAATAATCCCGTATCCACAACATGTATAAACGATGTGCTTGGTAGGTCCTATGTTAACACTCTCAAAGCCCACGGTACTGTATAAAGTACATGCATATTATATAATCTTTTGGCGGATCTATTGACTCCTAGAATTATTTTTATTCGAATGTTTCATTTCGCCGAAAAATCATTTCGTTGAAAGCATTTTTCTTTGCAACCGTTAACTATTTGAGATTTTTATAAAATAAACTTGACCTAACTTTATCAATGATATTTGCAAGAATTTATGAAAAATGTATGACAAAGGAAAAAAAAATCTCCAAAATGATTTTTTAAATAACTTTCTAGGAGTCAAAGGGCGCCCATTATGAAAGAGTTGACATTTTTATGTTTTCATTTAGTAAACCTGTAAATTTACGATTGCTTTAATGAATTATTAAATATTTCTTTAATAAGAAAACTAAACGTATACTGATAAACATGTTTGGTTAATATAATAATATCAACAGTTTGATGTTAAATTGAGTATATAAATTAATATTAACGTAGAGTTTTATGTAGCCATCTTTGTTGACACCTTTTGTGTAATAGGTACCTAGAGAGAGAGAGAGAGAGGAAGAGAAGGAAAGAGAGGAAGAGATAATATATTTTTTAATGGAGTACTGAGACGATATTGAATGACTTCAACATATAATAATTGTGCTATTCGATTTTGCTCAACTTGATCATTTTGTATTTTGAATCAAGTCATCATGGAGCATAAATGTGCTTTACTTTGAGAAAAACAAACGTGAAAAGAATTTAAATTCTTCAAAAGTTTAGTCTTGTCTCATTACTTTGAAATGTACAATTCAATTTCGCCATGTTCAGCATGCACGTTGTTGTGTTCAGGGGGGGCGCGGGCGCGGGAGGCCTCGTCGGAGGGCTCGCTCGCCGAGGCGACCCCCGACACGGACGAGAGCGGGGGGGCGGCGGCGGGCGGGGAGCACCGGCATCGCGCCAAGCGGCGACATCAGCAGCCCGAACAGAAGGTCAGTGTCGTGTAGGACGTCCTGTCCTTTTTGTAGGACATCGGGTACAGCAAGTGTTGCAGCGTATAATACAGAAAAAAATGTTCATCTAGCACGTCAGCATCCACGCGCAGCTATGTTAATAGTGAGATAGGCTATCGTTTTAATTTCCTGTACGCAGGACCAAAAATAAACCTCTGCTTACATGTTTAAATCCCTGTAACACGTGGTAATACTGATAATGGTGATACTGAATATTAAATGCCGTACCTAATAAACGTAATCACTTATTATGTCATATAAAAAAAAATGCAAATATGTATATATAGGTATATAGTTTTATAGTATAATTGTAAACAATTACTTTGACACTTAGAATATAATTTGTACGCGTTTTATCTATTTCTTTAGTAAGATTTATTGACTAAGAATTTTGGTAATTAAATGACCTCTCTCAAAGCCTGAGATTTACAGGATTTTCCTAGTTCAGGCACAAGAATTAAGTGTGTTCTGTGTAGATGTAAGACTTTTTAAGCAAATTGTTATTCTTATGTTTTTTATTAATAAAGATTTATTATTATTGGAGTTTACTCCTTAAGAATCGATTTTCATATATAAGCCCGGGGTATGAAAAATATGGGGTGTAAAATCGAACGTATCTGCCGTGCTAATTTAAAAAGTCGTATCTCAGTAGGTATACGATCGGGGTAAAAATACGACTTCTTAATTTAGCAGGTTATGCGTTACGTTAAGCGTTATAGACTAAGATCCCGATATAAAATGACCATCACCGAGATGTTTATTTGATGAAATGTATTTTAAATGTACTTAGCAACGGGAAAACATGGCTTCCGTTAGAGAAAATTAATATTAATTGTTCTCTGCCATTTATTTATTTTAAATTACCACAAGAGGCTTAACAAATAACATAGACAAGAAACATAATTATTCATAATTTCTCCGCGGAGACTGCGGCGGCGGCCGGCGGCCTACACGGCGGCGCGTTGCTGCGCAAGTGCGCATCGGGCAGCTTGACTGACAGTTGTCAATCTACAACAGCTGAGAAATGTGTTTTTGTTTTCAAGTTTTTGCTAATATTTTGCGTGAATCTCTATCATGTTACGAGTTTGATTGCTATCAGTGCATGAGTACTATCTAGTTATATGTGCAATTATAAACCACCGCTTCCCCCAGGAACTTTATGGGGCAATTTGTATGCCGAAACTTGGAGCGGTTTTTTTAAATACTTTATTTGTTATCGTAGCCGTAAGTTTTTATCTATTGCGTTTTTTAATAGTTTACTTGATGAATCCTAATAGCACGGGCTCCTCTCAGAATGTCGCTTCCAGGTCTGTGTCGCTGTCGCTGGAGAATTCCGTACAGTGCCCACATTGCTCCCAGATTCGTTTCTTTAAAGGTCAGAAAGGACTTAATATACACATCAGAAGAACCCATGGCATTCGTGCTGGCGCAATTACGTCGCCACCTGCCTCTTTACAGGCAAACAATTCACAACCAAGTCAGATCAGGCCTTTTCCTGAAAAAATCAGTGAGCTTAAACATTCAATTCCAGTGGTCAAACGAATTCCTCGCAGCGCTCGAATTCAGGTTGCACAAAAAGTGTGCCTACCTATGTACCCTGTTGGGCGCTGCAAACAAGAACGAGACTTGTTTGCAGCGCCCAACAGGGTACATAATGTGATACTTAAACTATTTACTTTCACCTGTATAATCATTATGTGCAATAAACGTATTGAGTATTGAGTATATATTTTATTATATATTTTATTTGACGACGCGTTTGGCTCGGTTGGTAGACACCTGCCTACTGAGTCGGCGGTCCCGGGTTCGAATCCCGGCCGGGGCAAATATTTGTGCAAAATATTTGTTCTTGGGTCATGGATGTTATCTATATATGTATTTATATATTATGAATATCGTCGTCTAGTACCCATAGTACAAGCTTTGCTTAGTTTGGGACTAGGTCGATTTGTGTATGATTGTCCCTTAAGCGTTCTTAAGGCCAGGCGCGCAACAAGATTTTAGTCGCACGATAATTTTGTCGCATAAATGCAAGATATGGGTTTATATGAGAGTGCGCGCACCACGATTTTCATAAACCCATAAGTACGCTTATTTCTGCGACAAAAAAGTGGTGCGCGCCTGGCCTGAAGAGTAAACTCCAGTCGTGCGTCGGAGCTGACACACACACTTTTTTTTATTTATTATTATTATTTTTTATTATTATTTATTCCCTTTATTCATTTTTATACTTGGGCTAGGTTTTTTTACAATAAATTTATATAAAAAGTAAATATAAAAAATACATTACAAATATAAACACATTCTAAAAAAAACCTAACCTAGGGTGCCGCCGGCAGCGGGGCAGGGCCCAGGCTACCGGTGGTTAGGGCTGCAGGGAGAGGAACCTCCTGACGATGCGCGCCGTGTCCAGGAGTACCGCCTTTTGTATCTGGCCCTTGATCCAGCCATCTAGCGAGAGTCTCTTAAGATGTTTGTCGAGACTCTTCGCTATAAGACCGTTCGCCGAAATGACTATCGGGACAATGATCGTCGAGTCAACATCCCACATGGCGGTCACCTCGTGAGCCAAGTCAAGGTACTTGCTGAGTTTGTCCTTCTCGGCCTTCACGAGGTTCTCGTCATGGGGGATGGTGATGTCGACGAGCACTGCCTGGCGCTTGGATCGATCTACCAAAACGATGTCAGGCTTATTGGCTACAAAAGTCCTGTCCGTGATGATAGATCGATCCCAATAGAGCGTGGCAAGACCATTATCAAGAACTGGCATCGGTGCGTACTTATAGTACGGCACCTCAGACCCCACAAGACCGTATTGAAGAGCAAGTTGCTGGTGAATGATCCTGGCTACTTGGTTATGTCTGTGCAAGTACTCGCCGTTAGCAAGATGAGAACAACCGGAGATTATATGCCTGAGTGACTCACCGGGACGGCGGCATACCCGACAAATGTCGACCGTACCGTCCTTGAGGATATATCTCCGGTAATTGTTCGTCATCATTACTTCGTCCGCAATTGCACAGACAAAACCTTCGGTTTCCCCGAAGAGATCCCCGAAACGTAGCCAGTTCACCGACGCGAGCAGATCCACATCGGGCCCCGTAAGGGCCTTGCAGAACCGCCCATGTAGCTCCTTGCTCTTCCATACAGCCCTGCGGTCATCGGTGCTAAGCACCTTTGGTCTGCGCCAGTTCTCGTTTGCTAAGGAGAGAGAGGTGAGGCCTTTGTCAACTGCTACTACATCGCGATGAATCCCACACTCGTTGTTTAGGAAATACTCCCTAAGACTGCACACCTCGCGGTTATGGAGGTCCTTGGCGTTTAAAAAGCCAGGGCCCCCACACTTACGCGGGATGTACATTCTCATAACTGACGAGCGTGGGTGCCTCATGCGATGTGTAGTGAGCAGCTGACGAACCCTCGTATCCAGGGCGTCCAGCTCAGTCTGAGTCCACCTTAGTATGCCAAAGGAGTAAGTGAGCAGAGGCATCACCCAAGCGTTGAAGGCGCGTGTCTTATTGCCACCGGACAAAAGACTGTTAAGTACTTTTGTCAAACGACAAAAGAAACGCTCCTTCAACGCCTGTCTAATGTCTCCGTCCGCAATACCCAATGACTGTGACATACCAAGGTACTTGTAGGTTTCAACTTCGGAGATAGACCTGAGGGTCATTGTCTCAGAAAGCTGTAAGTTCGCGGAATTTACGACTTTCCTCCGCTGTACATGCATGACCGCACACTTGTCTACGCCAAATTCCATTTTGATGGCACTACTAAAGGTTTCAGTTACTTCCAGTAGTTCCACCAGATCCTGGCGTTTTGGTGCATACAGCTTAAGATCATCCATGTACAGCAGATGAGAAATGACCTCACCTCCTCTTCGAAGCCGGCAACCTAGTCTTGAATCCTTCAGCAGAGTGCTGAGCGGATTCAGGGCTAGGCAGAACCACAGAGGACTCAAACTGTCACCCTGGAAATTATTATTTATTATTACTATTAAACTTGCAGCAAGGCGTCCAAGTTGCGGCCCTGGAGGTCCAAAACGTGAAGCGTGCCATCAACCGCTACGGGACCCTGCCGAAGGGCGCTCGCATCGGCGCCTACCTGGAGTCGCTGCGGCAGTCCGGCGGCGCCGCCTCCGTCGCCCGCGAGCCCGAGGAGGCGCGCTCCCTCTCCCCCCGCACCCGCGCGCAGCCCCACATGATCCGCTCCAACTCCTCCGGCGGCGTCACCGCCCCCACCCCCGCTTCCCCCCGAGCCAACCGCGCTCCCCCCTTACGATCCTTCACCAACAGCCCCGCCAAACCCCGCCCCCGACTCGCCGAACTCGAATTCCCCCCGCCTCCACCCGATCTCCCTCCACCCCCCGAGGAAACCCAGCTCCCCCCGCCGCCACCCCCCGACTGCACCGAAGAAGACGATCACGAAGAAGAAAAGACTCACAAACAAACCATGAAAGAGATGCTCGAGCTGAAACTCGTGGCAGAAATCAAAGAGAGAGCCGACAAAAAGAAACACAAGCTCAAAGACTCTCCACCCCCCAACGATTTAGTCATGCAGACATCTTTCGGTGACCCTGTCACCAGACTCGTGTCAGAACTCTCCGAAAGCCTCAACATGGAGGCGCTGAGGAAAGCTGACAAGAAGGAGACGCAACATAAGTCAGACAAAGAAACGGTGTCTCCTATAGACTTAAAGGCGGGCCTCCGAAAGACCTCCTACAACAACATACAGAAGACAGACGAGAAACCGACCGATTTCAAGTCGCAGCTCAAGAAGGTCGACAAAAAAGTTGCCGCCAAAGAGGAGGAATCCCGGTCGATCATAGATTTCAAATCCCGTTTACGGAAGGTGGACAATTCCACTCCAGCTACGAACGGCACCAAGAACTCCCCCGATCAGGAGTCGAAGAAGAGCGACGAACGCCGCTCGGACTCAGGCTCCCTGGAGACAGAGGAAGAAGACAAGAGAAGGAGCACGGGCAGCATAAGCAGCTTGAAGAAGCTGTGGGAGAACAAGGACTCGGACGAGAGGTTAAGTCCAAAGCTGAAGCCGCGAGGCGACGACAGCGAGGAGACGTCCCCCGAGGAACGGTCCAGCCATATAGGTACGTGCTTTTTCCTTGAAATCCATTCAATTATATTCATTTTATTGCCATTAGGAAAAGCCATGCAAAACATTTTGAATTACAAATATACACAATCGCAATAGTACATTACATAACAAGGGTGGTAAACGAGGAATTACAAACGAGTGTCTATTAGGAGCCCGAAGCCGAAGGCGAGGGCTCTAATGACACGAGTTTGGTATTCGTTTACCACCAGAGTCACGTACGACGTTTTTCATCACACTTTGGAGGAAATAAAACGAAAGTAGTAGTAGTCAATACCAAACTTACTTACCGCTCTAGGGCTTAATATACGACTTACCGCCCTAGGGCGTAATATACGATTTACTGCCCTGTTTTCTAGCATGTTAACCTAGTGTGATAAAAATTACTTATTGCCCTAGGGCGTAATTTACGACTTACTGCCCGCTTTTCTAGCATGTAAACCCTTGTTTACGAACAAGTGTGATGAAAATTAAATTTAAATACCACAATCAAAAATACAATACCGAAAATCTATTATAAAATAATCAAATCAAAGAAGAATACAATAACTGAGTCTAAACAACAGTAAAAAGAATTAATCAAAATTTCAATTAACTAAAATAATGCTTAAATTTCTAGAACTAATTTAGCAAATTAAATCTGCTTATGTTGTGATAAGTTTGACATGTTTTTTTAGCAGAGCTTGTAATCCTTTAATTCGTGTTGGTGCAGCGAGTACAGTACGTACAGTATGTGTTATGTATCCAATTACGTTAGATATTAGGTGTCCGCAACTTTGTCCACGTATTTTTTTTTACCGGAAATGGATAAAAAGTTACCTATATATATATATATGTTTGGATGTCCAACTATCCCTGTACCAAAATTGGTTGGTATCTGTCTAGCCGTTTCGGCGTGAGGCGAGGTCAAAGGAAATTATGAAAAAAGATGGCGTCGCGCGCCCATACGAAAGAAATGACGATCCTGTATCACGCTAAGATTTTTCTTGAAATCATTACCCATCTCCATAGGAAATTGATTTTAAATAAAAATCTATAATTTTATTATATGTATATATTTTTTTTGCTTGTGTTTGTGTCCCATTGCTGGGCAAAGGCCTCTCCCCTCGATTTTCACAAATCCCTGTTAGGTGCTATTTCTGTCCAATTATTTAGGAACGTGTCCAGGTCGTCCCGCCATCTCCGTCTCGGCCTGCCACGTCGTCGTGGCTCAATTAGCCCATCTATCTGGGTGCATGAGGCATACGTGACCTTTTTATAGAATTTTATAATAGTATTGATTACTTCTATGTAGGGAGGAGTGGAAGCGTGTGCAAAAGGGACGAGAAGCCGGCCGTGCCGAACAAGCCGGCGGTGAAGTGTCGACCGCTGAAGGGCGGGATATACGCCACGCCCATCAGCAGCGAGGAGGCGGAGGAGGACGCGCTGGCCAGGCTCCGGTCCTCGCTGGAGAGCTGTACCAATGACGTGAGTCCATACCGTATTTAATAAGGTGGGCGTGGTCCGAAAACCAGCCAAGTTCCAGTCGGTCTCGTCACAAAACAGATAGGTACAGAAATCAATCTACATACAAGCGCGATCGAGCAAACGCACACATAGACAATGCTCACGGACACGATATCTCGGACCAGTTCGGACCAGTGCGAGCGCGAGTGCCATCCGCTTGACGCCTATCTGTTTTGTGGTCTCGTGCACGAAGTAGAAAAAGCAAACCGGTAAATGTTTCTATGAGATGAGAGTAACCGGTAATTTACCCGTTCATTACCTATCTTTTTACTTTAATGTTTTAAATGCCTGTTTAAAGAGAGGAGTAGATAATTATTTTTATAAAAGTATGAAAACACGTTTTCAATTTTCATTTGTTTTAATGTTTTTGGTAAATTTAAATTTTTGTAATAATTTTTCGTATGTTTGTGTTTTTGCCGCTCATTAACACTTTCGACACCAACAACCCCCGGTAGCCGGGCGCTCTGCTCGTAGTAAGTTTTCGCTACACACGGTTTTTCCCATGTTATCGGCTACGAGCGTAGCCCGTAGCGCTACGCGGTTGCGAATGCGTTAACCCCTCGTATGCAAGCACGACTCCGTGCGGGACATTTGAAGCTTACTTTAAAATATCAATTTGGTCAGGATTTTTTTGACATCGCTATACCTAGATATTTTTCTAGCAGGAACCACCGGTCGTTAGTGCTATAATAATAATATCGACAAACCTGTGATCGATAACCACCACCTCAACGTTATAAAGAAATACACAATATATAGACAATACAAACTGAAAGTTGTTTCATTTAGACTGCTCCATATAACAACTTTTTACTGCAAGTTAGAAAAATAAAGGACCAAAAATGTACGAATTATGTCTATTTGAACATGATCGCTAGCACTCGAAGTGGGTGTGTTTGCGGCGTCTACCAATTTAGGTCTGTGATTTTCCTCTACAACGTTGAAGTGGTACTTATCGATAACAGGATTGTCGATGTTTTTATTTTATCAAGCACTAACAACACGTCGTTCGTGCTAGGAAAATCGTATCGACATCGCATACGAGGGCTCAATTCGACTATGTAACTTGCGCAGGTCCGTCGCGGCTGCACCGGTGGCGGGCGCGGCTCCCTCTGGCGGCTGACGACGTCCGAGCGGCTCGCGTCCCTGGGCGCGGCGTGCACGGCCGCCGCCGTCGCCGCGCCGCCGCAGCTGCGGGTGCAGCTGCGCGCTGCCGCCGCCAGGTCAGTCTGTCTCTATACAGTATACCCTTATACATATCACTACTCGTTTTGCTATCAGTCTCCCTCTATCCCCTTAACACATATCACTCTTCCTTCTCCGATCAGTCTCCCTCTATCCCCTTAACACATATCACTCCTCCTTCTCCGATCAGTCTCCCTCTATCCCCTTAACACATATCACTCCTCCTTCTCCGATCAGTCTCCCTCTGTCCCCTTAAGACATATCACTCCTCCTTCTCCGATCAGTCTCCCTCTGTCCCCTTAAGACATATCACTCCTCCTTCTCCGATCAGTCTCCCTCTATCCCCTTAACACATATCACTCCTCCTTCTCCGATCAGTCTCCCTCTGTCCCCTTAAGACATATCACTCCTCCTTCTCCGATCAGTCTCCCTCTATCCCCTTAACACATATCACTCCTCCTTCTCCGATCAGTCTCCCTCTGTCCCCTTAAGACATATCACTCCTCCTTCTCCGATCAGTCTCCCTCTGTCCCCTTAACACATATCACTCCTCCTTCTCCGATCAGTCTCCCTCTGTCCCCTTAAGACATATCACTCCTCCTTCTCCGATCAGTCTCCCTCTATCCCCTTAAGACATATCACTCCTCCTTCTCCCATACTATCAGTTTACGTTAAGTTCGCACCTGGTAACTATTGCGTCACATACAAGTGAGGTTCACAATTTATGTAACCGGGTTGAAGAAATCGAGGTTTCGTGCTCGACTGTTTCCTCCTCCAATCCTGGGGTTGAAATAAATAAATAAATATCGGACACCCTCACACAAATCAATCTAGTCCCACAGTAAGCTCTAATAGGCTTGTGTTATGGACACTAGACATACATACACAAGATACTTACATATATAAATACATACTTAAATACAAATAACACCCATGACCCAGGGACAAATATTCGAGTCCATCACACAAATATTTGAACTTGCCGGGATTCGAACCCGGGACCGTCGGCTCAGTAGGCAGTTGCTTAACCACTGCGCCAGCCGCGTCATCATACGTCGTCGCCGTCGGCTGTACCTCAATACCTACTGTCGCAGGTTGGAGGGCGAGGCGCGCGCGCTCGCCTCGCCCGCGCCGCCCGCGCACCACCTCGCCGAGGGCGTCGAGAAAGCCCTCCGGGAACTACACGACATCGTTACTAGGTGAGCTACTTATACATTACAGAGGCCGGGAAATAGGGGATTGCCGGCCGAGTGTCCAAGAGGCCATCTAGAGATAGGTACGAGCCGGCAATTTCTGTTGTCACCGAGGCTTGTGTAGTGCTTTTCTCAAACAGGCTATAGTAGTTACTGCAGACGCCGGGAAAGAAGGGCTTTTCGGGTGAGTTGGTATAAATTGATAGTGATACGAAGCCGGCAAGCCCCTTTCACGGCTAAGGCATGGATTTGTATAATGCTTTTCTCAAACATATGCAATGAATTAAAAAAATACACCACTAAAAAAAAATGATTCAGCTGTTTAGCTTGTTCACGAATATAGACGCCATGTTTAAAAAAAATACTTCCCGGCTTATGCGTTCCATTTTATATGAATTCCTTTACTGCTCTCTCGAGTTGGTACTCCCGAAACGTGATACTTCGAAGCCTGTTTCTAGGCATGTTGTAAGGTTGAAATTGAAATCTTTGTGGTCAAATTGTATTTATCCTTCTACAGGTAAACATCCAACGCTCCGCCGAAGAACTATTCGAGCACTGAAATCTAACCCTTCTACTAGCAACACCAACTTTAACATAAACATTGTTAAGACGAATCCGTCAATACGTACGTGTAGTTAGAATTCGTCCTACTGTCAGGGTCATACTCAGATTTGGCTGAAAATTTGTCTAATTCCTGCGGACATATAGTGATTTTGATTTGCGTGATGCATACCTGTCCTAACTCGGAGCACTGACAATAAAGTGACGTAGCAGAATATTTTATCGATAAAAAAATATATCGATGTTACTGTCAATATATAAATGTTAATCAACATAAATGTATATTTTTTCTCTTCATTTAAAAACTAATTTAAACTTGCAGGTATTTATTTGTTTATTTTAAAATAGTTTTCACAGTAAGTAGGTATACAATCAATATTACTTCCATATTCGTCGGTATTAAATATTGCCGTCTAGATGAAAATATCCACTTTATCAGAATTATCAGACATGATATCGAACCTTTTTATAGTAATCGAGGATTTTCAATGAGACATGTTATAATATATATCGACATATTTTTTATCGATATCAAATCCCTAGAAAGTGTCCCGAGTTAGCACTGGTATGTAAAGCTTCAGTCACTCTCACTTTATACGAGACCAAAAGTGACAGATGCCACAATTTCAGGTACAACACATATCGTCCAGTCTGTGTATGACTCAACACAATTTACGGATCTTCTAATCTATATATATACTGAATATTACGAATGAAATTGACGCAAAGTCACAGATCGGTGAATTTGAACCGACATTATATTTTTGTATAGGAATGTTTTGTGTTATACTTATTGTATAGACTTCGGACTGCCTAAAGTTTGGATCTCAAGAGTAAATAAAGACAAAGAAGACGCGTGAATGGAAAATAAGAGTTAACAATCAAATCACAACATGTAAGTCATTTTGTAACATTATACTGACTTGTAACGGACTATTTTGCGCTATAAGTTAAATTTCTAACTATTTAATGACTTAACGCATAATATCATAAGTCATAAGACGATTTTGTAATAACATAGTGGCTTACCATCGATTTTCGTCATTGTATATATGTTGTAGATTCTTCTTTGTGTTGATTTATTTTCAAATACAGGTATTATTTAAGGAGCAGTATTCACACTGTGAAAGTATTTATTTGGTCGTACATTTTATTTAAAAAGCATTTCCGTCATGTAAAACAAAACATTTCTACTAACATTCCTACAACTTGACCAAAGACTAAGCAACTTTGACATTTCCATTCGGTCATGGACTATAATTGAAGAAAACTGCCAATGCCTTTAAAAAGATGCGTTGAATCGTCCAGCATCGCTAGCATAATATCTCTGCCTTTTCGCCGAACTATTTTTCGCCGAATTGACAACATTTCATATTTATAACAGGTGGAAATTAATATAGAGATATATGGCTTTATGTCGTGTACCTTAAAAAAAATCTTTGAATTTATTCTTCTGTATTTAAAGAAATATAAGAAAATACATCAAATAACTGCAATCTAAGACAATACGGGCTGAATAGGGTTGTTGTCTAAACCAAAGAGCGAAAAAATATTTTTTTTTTTATTTGACGTTGACAGATGACAGATGCATACCGAGTTTTATTAAGTTTTTTTTAATAAGAAAACCGACTAAAGTAACCGTTCCATTAAGTTCTGGTTTTGGTGTTGCCACATTTTAAAATGAGTATGTTTTTATAAATTAATAATAAAATAAATAATCATCTCAGAAAATAAATAAAAACAGAGATTACTTCATCTTTTTAAGCAGAATTCAGAAAAGTAATAAAATGATAGACTTTAAAATATAAATTCGCAGAAAGCATTTTTCATTGAAACTGTAAACTATTTAGGATTGTTATAAAACAAACCCAACCTAACCTGATCTATAGGATGACATTTACTACAATTATGAAAAATGTACGTCTACAGAGGAATACAAATTCTGCGAAGTGAAACATTCGGTGAAATTAACCCGTCGTATGCGATGTCAAAAATTTCAAATGTCACGCACGTATTATTATTATTATTATTATTACGGATCCGTGTCTAAGCATACGAGGGGTTAAACATTCGACGACAAAAGTTCGGCGAAAAGGCAGGATACCCTTGTCGCGCGAGTCAGCATCTCCTGTCTTGCTCCTACGGCTTTGAAAGGAAAGTGACAGGTAGTATTTCGCGCGCGACAGAGTCGCGGCAATTGCTACTTTTTGAGCGACCTCTAAATGTCATCGGATTGATTTGAGATTATAAGACCTTATACAAAGCTGTATAAAAGCTGACTAAAGGCTAAAGGCAGACTTTGTATAGGCATTGCATTGGCAGTCTTATCAAATTATTTGTCTAAGATTCGGTCAATATTTGTTGTGACAATATGACATTAATATTTGTTTTGAATACTCTTGAACTTTGTATACTCTACGATCAGAAAACAAGGAATTAATATCTAAGATTGATAAAACCTTTATTCATTAGATTGCATCAATACATTTCTTAACGTTATAATATTAACTACATTGAATTCCTTTTTTTTTTTCAATAGAATCTTTTCATGGATTATGTTTTAATGTGGAAATGGCATTTACAAATATTGACACAAAGGTAAATTATGAACGAAAAATGTAATGTGATGCACCGCAATGTAAGCAGGACTCGAACCTGTGACCCTACGTTACATTGGATCACATTACATTTTTATTTCAAAATTTGCCTTTGTGTCAATAAAAACATTAAATTGGTCAGTTAATTTAAAGATAAAGTCAGCAGCGGATAATAACGATTCTGTGATCAAGAGTTCAATCGTTAACATATAGTTTTGACTGTAGTCAAGGAAATCGAAACACTTACCTTTTTCGCTGTCACTATGACAATAAGGATCGAAAAGGTAAGCGTTTCTGTTTACTTTACTTTAGGACTAATTTAATTATGCCCGGTTATTGTCACGACAGATTTTGACTTGATTATGATTACAATTAATCATTTCCCTTGAGTCTGTTTCGATGTTGCACTTGAAATAGTACAAAACGTCATACAAACTATAAAAATAGTTGTTACGCTAGAATACGGGCTTAGTTGCACATGATATGCAATCGGTTATTTTTAGTAAGTATTTAATCGTAACCGCGGATTTTCATACAATTTTCATTATCTAATTGAGAGTCATTGTCTAAATATGTTCATTTGAAATAGCTCAACTATCAAAGAGTTCAAGCGCAACTTGGCAGGCTATATAAGCCACCAATCTGAGTCGCCAGTGCCCAGTGCATGGCCAGTGTGAAGAACGCATAAATCGGCAACTATTTGAACGGAACATGTTTTCTAGGCGATGCCACTCTATAGCCGTCATATTCATATAGCTTCACCCATGATATAAGAGAATAAGGTATGAAACTCTGCTAGTAAGAGTTTCTACGTTACTGATTGACCGCTTTGTGGTTACAAAATAATTATAAGGAAAACAGTTTTTGCCGCCTGTCGTACAAAAAAATATAATAGACATGTTGACTAATTTTTTTTGAGGATGTCAATCGATTCTATTTTTTATTGTGATCAAATGTCTTGACTATTTTTTTTTTTGAGGGTGTCAATCGATTCTATTTTTTATTGTGATCAAATGTCTATATGGGACTGACTACACTTAAACTGCTCTAAAAGTCAGAAATGACCGTCAAAGTTCAACATTCCTACGTAGCGCTAAAAACGCTCCATACAATTGGCGTCCAGGCTAGTGACGTCACAGGCCGGTATAGGTACCAATAATTGTATGGAGATATTAAGAAATTTGCCATTTTCACCGTGAAAAAGTGCGTTAAGTTCATGGTTGAATAACAATTATTGTTTTGTAAAATTATGAGGATTCTGAATACATTTTCAAAAATTCTTTTGGATTAAAAAAATATCATAAAATTTGCGTACCTTTGAAGTCAGATATTTCCTAAAAGATTTATTTTACTGCTTTTTTTTCTCTTTGTTACGTGGTATATTTAGCTAATTTTATTCATATAACTACATTACGCTGTAGAATTCAACATCAGTCAACATGTCTATTATGCATTACGATTGGTTTTCCATACTATAAGAAAATAAGGTAAGGCATTCCGGAATGACAGGCGGGATGTTTGACGTCATCGCGCTATGATTGGCTGGCTGGTTCTGTCAGTCCGTTTCTGTGTTGCCAGCGGTGTGTCATGATACTCCCCGATTCCCTTGTTACTTGTATGATACTCATAAAATCGTGAGTGTTTTAAAACAATTAAGACGCCTTATTCCTTTTAAAATTTATTTTTTTCATATTGGAAAATATATTGATAATTACAACCAACTTTTTGAAGTAAATAATTATTTTCCCCGAGTTCTAGGTAGTAACATAGCTATTTCAGTCCAAAATAAGTTGAAAAAACTAATTTTCCGCGTGAATTTTGTACATTTCAAGTACCTACTTTTTGAAACAAAAACTATCAATGAAAAATTTAAACTGGAGGTTTCAAATATATACAGTAAACGGCGATAAAGTTTGCACATCGATCTTTGGAAAGAGGCAATCAGCTAATTTCGACTTCGTATAGCGATATCTGTGTCGCACACACCATGACGTTTGTTTTGTCAGTCGTGGTTCAAATGCGAGAGAGTGCAGTCGCATATCCAAGTCAATATATATATAGAGTTGCTAAAACTTACACATAATTAAATTTGTACTATGGCATCTATAGGGAAAAAAGGTAAGCCGTTACTTTGCCAGTCACGCGAAATTGTTTTATAAATATTTATTTGAAATGTTTATAAAAATATTAAGTAACAGAAGCCGACCAATTTAAAAAACATGAGAATGTTAATGTAAGTAATTACACTTTTTGTCGATCTTTAAACCCACATTTAAGTATACAAGTAGTATAACATCAGTTGCTGATGCTCAGTCAACCCCTTTTAGGATTTTTTCTCCAACAAGAACATTATAGCAATAACTATATATAATTACATCGAGTTTTACAGCTCTATATATTCCACGTGAAATCAAAACAAAACAACAATAAAGTACTTAGTTCTAAATTCAAATTCTGATGAACGATTAATCTAATAATTGATGTACATGGAAATTGGCATTCGTTTGTATTCGGAAATGCGATGATTGCCGATGTGCATTCTTTATCGCCGTTTACTGTACCAATAAATCCCAATAGCCCTGTTCTAGGTAGTAACATCAATAATATGTTAAGAAACATGTTTGATCATAGAGAAAATGTCTAAAACAATCAGCATTTTAAAAGGAATACGGCCTCTTAAATCAATTTTTGCATCAATATAAAACTTACTCAAAGAACATGACAATCGTAACGCATAAATGCATAATTATTATTTTAGGTACGACTGGCGGCTAACATCTTTTTGTTACCATAGAGCAGCAACTAATCAGTGACGTAGAAAGTCTCACTAGCCGCAGTGTCATACCTTACTTTCTTATACCATGCATATCGCTATGATTTTGTTTTTACCGCTCGCCGCGAATTCTCAATCGGGCTGTTATCATGTCACATCGCGTATCTTCCCAGTGTACACAAAAAGGGCGATCTCACGTGAAACGCCATTAGAGATGTGCTGTTCTCGGGAACGGCACATCACTAGACTAGAGGCACTTTTACTTTACTGTCGTTTTAGTAACCAGTTACAAGTTACAATAATCGCTTAATGTACCGACTGCAATGAAAATTTCTAGTGGTATCCGTTTATTGATTGCTTTTATTGCTATTTACATTAGATGGAAGATACATTAATTTGGTCCACTATGAGACACTGCGGACACTGCAAAAATCAATAAGTTAATAGTATACTTATTGATTGCTGCAGTGCATTAAACAAAATAAGCACAATTCACGACAGATATGCTTATAAGTTATTATATGAATCCTGATGTTCAAAGAAAAGCTTAATCGGCTAGGGAAGCTTGTCACAAAATTAAATGTTTAACAGAAAATTATTTGTATCTGGTTACGAAATGTCAAAGTCAAGTTTCAGTACCGTAAGATGGGGGTGATTGGAACCAGAGAGGTTACAAACCAAAAAAATATTTTTAAGCCCTCTTTTTTTATACCATTGGAATGTTAGGATCGTACATGTTTTCAAATACAAGTCGTCGCCAACTACTGCAATGGAAATACGTACTAATTAGGGCTTGAAACCATTAATTTGCAAGTTACCAAATAGCCGCTTGGGTTCTTAAGGTAGAGAAACAATCCAGTTGCAATCGTGAGTTTGTCAGTTTGTGTACGAGGATGATTCTGGTCATTCAATGCTGCTTAGATTCACTTCACCCTGTCACAGAGACGAAGATGGACGCAGAGCATTTGTAAGTTCCAAAAAGTACAGTTTCGTTTCTGCTGTTTGCCATCGGGCAAATGGTTGGTTCAACAGACAGATAGTACAGATGTTTATCCTGCTAAATAACGCCATGTTACAACCATCTAACTTATTTGCATACAGCTAACATCTGTACTTTTGGATATTTTTATGGTACGCTTAGCCCGTGTGGTGCGCTTGGTGCCGTTCCCGAAAATTTCCGGACACTCTTCATTTTGAATTGGAAATGAAATTTTCCGGTAATTTTATGGAACGGCACATGACTAGACGCGGTTGACCTTAAATACCCGAGTTATTACTTGTATCAAAATAAAACAATTTAAACGGATTATATCGCGTATATTCATTATTTGAGCCTCCCTGACGTTTCGGCAACTTTCCAGTTACCGTTGTCAAAGGTTGACTGAGAAAAACACAATTTTTCTCCGTCAAAGTTACATTTGTCGAAACTACCAATTTAATTAGAATTAAAATAAAATGAAAAAATTGGTTGTATACATGGCCTAATGTGTACCTAAAGACACATACTGTGCCAGAAGGGCATTCATTACTTTACTAAAAATATCTAGCAGCGGTTCACTATAAGGGAGGCTTAAGCCATTAATATACGCGATATATTCGATTTAAATTGCTTTATTTAAATGTGTGGCAGTCGTGCAAACCGAAGAAAATATCATTACTTGTATGTCATGCATGGTCACCGCGTCCATCTTGCGTTTTCTGTGTCTTGTGCGTATCGGTTTTGAAAACAACACAACGTTCAATCCAAGCCTGTTATTTGGAAAGACTATTAATTTTATTGAATTGCGAAATTTATATTTTAATAAGAATAATACATTGATTTCACATTTGAATCCTAATGATTCCAAAATCAATTTTGTTAGATGTTACAACAAGTTTT
This sequence comes from Apotomis turbidana, assembly GCA_905147355.2. Taxonomy (NCBI): domain Eukaryota; kingdom Metazoa; phylum Arthropoda; class Insecta; order Lepidoptera; family Tortricidae; genus Apotomis; species Apotomis turbidana. The sequence continues at coordinate 2,810,646 of LR990280.1, forward strand.
TTTCGATTCGGATGGATCCATTGCACATGATTTGTGAAAGTATCTGTTGTCAAGAACACCATTCGATTTCCCGTGTAGTTTGTCACATGATTCAGAGGATTTAAAACTTTGTTTTGTTCACTGGGCCGTATTTTTTCACCTGCGCGGCGGCACTAACTGATTCAATGAATCAATTTTTACATTACGTTCCGGGCAGACCTTTGAACACAAGCGGTGAACCAATCCACACTGAGGCCATAACAAAAAAAACGAAAGCGTTCCTAAATAAATAGGAATTGAAAAACTTGTACAGTAAGTACTTTTATCTCACGAGCGCGGGTGAGCCATGTTTGTGTGAGTAGATGTACATGCACATTGGCTCTGTGTGGGTGAGCTCGGGAGCGCTCAGTGCCGGCCCACACGAGCTCACCTATCGAATCTATTGATCATTAAAATTTGGACGTCACTAGGCGTTGAGGTGTCGTGTTGGGACTATGACGCCGTAAAACCGAAAAGTTAATATAACAATACCTGTAAAGTTCAAAATAGTCTTTCTGAATAAGACCAGAAGTGTTCAGAATCGATATAAGGTCATTTACTTTCCAACACTTTTATCTGACGAGCGTTTGACGGAATGTTTTTTCGCTTAAGGGGCTAAAAACCTAGATTTCCGTCAGACGCTTCGCCAGATTTGAACATTGGGGAGTCGATAAGTTACTGTAAGACTGAAGAGCGTCGCCAATGAATGAATCGTAACGGTTAGGGCTCAGTTTCATTGGTCGATATCCCGCGTGCGGGGTGCGGGAGTTCTCCATAACGCATGCCATAGGGCCTGTGGTTGGTGCAGAGATGGGCAAAATGTAATCGATTAACGATTAAAATTAACCTACTTAATCGCAATTAACGATTAAAAATGACGATTAATTCAAACCCGATTAAATTAATCCAGTGATTACATTTAATCGATCAAATAACTTCGATTGATTTTCTCTCGATTATTAATATTAAGAATAAATAAGTAATTTTTTTAAGTCTATGTCTCGCCCTTCCCTTATAGTACTGCACCATAAAAACTACCTTGTATTACTAGAATAAGCTATTTCACATACCACACTAAAATAATTTTTCAAGTGTTTGTAGGTACACATGGCAAGACAAATCGCATTTTTGTAACGTGCCCAAATGAGCGTATTACAGTTTTTAATCGAGAATTAATCGTGATTTTAATTGAAAAAACACGATTAATCGAATACTCTGTCGATTAATTTCATCGCGATTAAGTGACGATTAATTGTTTAATCGATTGATTAATTGATTTTATTAAAAAAGAAAATATCGATGCCCATCTCTGGCTTGGTGTGTTAAATCGCCTGCGTTAGTCGCCGCATGCGTTATCTTCGTAAGGCCCAAGGCAGTTACTAAATAAGACCCTTACTGTCATTTAAAGAATGTTTAAAATGGCTTTGGAATTTGTACATTGTAGGGTACAGTGGCTTACGAGGTTAAATTGACCGAGTTGTCGACAGATGACATTGAGCTACAACTATTCGCTACTGCTCGGTTTGTACTGTCGTAGTAAGTTCTTAACACATTCGCGGACGCGGATGCTATAGCATTCGATGCTAAAGCTATAGGATGCTATAGCATTCGATGCTAAAGCTATAGGATGCTATAGCATTCGATGCTAAAGCTAGAGGATGCTATAGCATTCGCGTAGATTTTTGTTTCCTTTGGGCCTTGACACATGACGTCTCTTGCTGTCCGCGAACGTGTTGAACAGAATTGCCTTAGAGCTGATAACGGTTTCAATTTAAAATTACACCATACGGACGATTATTAAAACTCACTAATTAACAAATAACTACTTAAAATAAAGCTCGTATCTCAGCGTCAGTCTTAAAACTAGATAGGTACGAGATTTTGAAGAGCAGTGACAGAAATTTTAATGAGTTTTGGTTCTCACCAGGCGATAAACAAATACTTATTATGTATAGAAATATTACAATATAGTTGGCCTAGACAATCTCGGGATAATCGTGTGTGGTGTCGTTTTAAATGGAAACCTCAGATATTGCTATCGTTAAGGACGCCGTGGGACCCTGTCGCTGTTAAAAACAAGCCATACCAGCTCTTAGTAATTCGACCGTATCGGATGAAGTAGAACGACAAGGTCCCAACTCGTCCAGGGTATTAGGAATCTGACTGTGAAATTGGCGGAAAGTCTAATAGATCAAACTAAGAAATTAATATAAATAAGTGACACTTTGATTTTTAAGTTACTATTAAATTAATCCTTATGATTTCCGACCGTATCGCGTAGTGTATAGAGTTTGTTTTTCAGTGCCAAATAGTATGTTTAAACAGATAAATTAAATTAGTGGAGCTACTACTCATTTTAACTGGGTATACTTTTTAATTTACTAGGATTATTCCTACGGAGTTGCTCACATGGAGGTCACGTTACTAATCATTGGTCAGAGGGCTCATGCTAGTAATTTATTCAACCCCATTAGGAGTATTCCTAGTAATACTAGACTGTCCCCAGTATATCACGTGACTGCATCATCAAAGTATTTATTACATAACGTATGTACTTTGCAGATTATATGCGGCAATCTTAATACTCGGCACTCGTTCATATGAATACATATGGATATATAGTTGTAGATATTTAGTGTTATGTATCGGAATTGAGTCATGCCCGTTCAATTTATTTATATGATGTATATAATGTTTGGAATACAATTGATTGTGTTTTGATTCGGCATATTTAGGGCATGATTATTCAGCCGGAGGGCTTCCTTGAGCTTCCTGCTTCCTGTTTATCACTGTCCTAGCTTTATATCACCCAGACGCTGTCAAAATTGTATTAAATCCACTAGAGTTAGGGCCTTACACTTGCGACTTGTGAGCGAACCTTGTATGAAGGCGATCACGCAGCGAGCTCGCCGGGACGCTTATTTGTGTTGAAAACTCGCTCGCAAATCGCCAGTGTGATAATGATAAGGCCCTTAGCTTGCGGAGTAGGGTTACTAATACCGATAAATTGCTAAAATACTGCTATCGTCGGTTGTCAACCTAAAGTCGCTAACAAATACCTTAAACCAAAGCTCGCATCTCAGTGTTAATCTGCTTACTAGATATTAGATTTTGTAGAGCAGTGACAGATATTTTAGAGAGTTTTGGTTGCCAGGCGATATTTGATATTAATGTCATTCAGGAGTCAGGACTTATGGTATTCCACTCTCGACTGAACACAACTTTAATCTAATGAACTTGAATCACAGGCAGAAATTATGCTTACGTATGGTCTCCAAATTATCATTATTAAAGTTTACGGGCCGCTACTATAAAATCCTAAAACTGCTTTTTATTATATTTTATTAGGGAGAGGAAACCATTGGCACTGTGATCTTCGAGTGTGGATACCTGCAGAATTGAATTGCAGAAAAGTTTTGTACTTACACTCAATTCAAGCCAAACTATTTTTGGCGACAAATTATTTTTGCAAAATACAAGCGAAACTGACTACGCCGTGGCCGTGTTACAATGTTACACAAAACTCATATGATTACTAGTAAATACTTGAACACGCTATTGTCAAAGATTTTTAGATTTGCCACCTATTATTATTGACTACATTAATACGTTGAATATATGTATATTTATAATCACAACTATTATCTATTGGTGTAATTTTATTTATATGATGCGTTAAATAAATCCATACTAATATTATAAATGCGAAAGTGTGTCTGTCTGTCTGTCTGTCTGTCTGTCTGTTACCTCTTCACGCTAAAACCGCTGAACCGATTTAGATGAAATTTGGTATATAGATAGTTTAAGTCCCGGGGAAGGACATAGGATACTTTTCATCCCGAATAAATTTAGTGTTCCCGTGGGATGAGCGGGTAACACCGCGGGGCACAGCTAGTAAATAATAAATTCAGGTATACTGAACTCAACTGATCATCTAAAAACTTTGACTTCAGCTATGTTATTTTCAGTTTTCGGGTCAAATTAGTAAAAACCCTACTGTTTTAGACACTAATTTTGGACCAAATAATATTGCTTGGCCCTGTTTTCCGCTATTGTATATGGGCTGAGAAAAACGAGATAGTTATGTAGGTTTTTTATCGCTTCAAATCAGAGTATCTGTGGCTCACAACGATGTGCTGGCATTTTTTAATCTTTTACGAGTGTTAAATTTAAATATGAGGCAGTTTTTTTGGTAAATACAAAAAAAGCTGCCTGCCTGCCCACTGGTTTTTATCGCACCGGTGGTACGGAAATCGTATTTGAACACCAATAGCTTTAGGAATATAATCAAAAGTTCGCGATTAACAAGTTTGTTACTTTAATTCGCCTATAATATAACAAAAAACAATTCAGTATTCATATTATGTTTGTAACATTATAGGCGAATCGTCGCGATGAGGCGTCACCATTATTTAATACGTAAAGTCACATTAAGGTTTCGTCGTCAGTTTCACAATGCCCTGAGGTTGAAGCGATGAAGCTATATTTTGGACTGTTCTGCATTTAAGACTGTATTCGGAGTAAATTTCAGGCCTACGCTTCGTTTTCTTTAGTTAGTACTGTGATATGGCAACTATCTGTTTCGACTTGTGCTCAATACTTTCCTTATCCCCCACGTGTGTAATCTTTATCTAGGTTAACGAATGCTATATAGCTAACTATACGAACCACTTATGTATGAAAATGTTATTTAAGTATAACTGATGTATGCTAGTCTTTAAAGTAAATACCTAAATTTGGTTATAAGAATAAATATATACGTAAGTTTCCTTATTATAGAATAATTTCGAAATATTTTAGTAACTTAAATTAGGTTTTGTATTTAACGGTAGTGGGCGGTCGTAGCCAATAAACGACTCGCTTCGGCAGGTGGCGCCACTGAGCTAGAAGTCCCTATTTACGCAGTTACATTGCCAATTGACTTAATTAAACATAATCTTGATGAAAATGTTTGGATAAATATATTTAGTTGTGAATACTGTGAAGGATTATAGGTATGGATTATTTAATTATATATTGTACAACGATTATTGGGTAGTTTTTAGTAACTTGAAATCTTATTAAATTATTTATTTTGAAGCGATTGATAACAATGAATAAAATCATCAAATGGCTATCAATTTTATACTGCCAAGCTCCATTGATGATCATAGATTTGTACGGACACATAATAATTGTTAGGGAAATTAGCGGCATTTGTATGTCCTTATTTCAACAAAACGTTGACTGTATTTTAGTTTTAGTGCTAATTTTCCTAGGGTGACCCCCCAAGTGATTCACAAGTTGACCTCGGCCCCCTTTAGTGATGCGCTCGCGCAGTGGCGCCACCACCAGTAGCGCACTCTGAAAACAGATCAGAAGGCGCGGGACTGCTCAAACCAAGAGGTAACGAATTTAGAAAGAAACTACAGGGGTAACGGATATGGCGCTCTTTGAACAAGATTTTTTTTATTGAATGAAATATAATTTGAATAATTTATAAATTTAACCCCTCGCTTGCTTTATATTATTGTATAAAAATAATGGTAACTGGTAACTACAGTTAGTAGTACCTAAGCAAGGGAGTGGTTAAAGAAAAGTTTTACTGATTACCTAAATAATTCTGATCATGTTTTTAATCGTGGAATGAATTATATTTTACATTATTTTTTAATTATATATTTTTTGTGTAATTTACTTTTACTATCGTTTGTTCCAAATTCGAATTTGATATTTTGAATTTCGAACGGTTTTCATAGCGTCTGGAGTCCGTGTGAGCTCAAAGAAAGGTCGAACTGCGTTCAGAGTGGGCGTCCTAGTTCTGTATGTCTATGGTTATCCAATACCTTCACGGCTAGAACTTCGAGGCGACGGGCGATGTACGCCGGCAACCGCTTCACTACACCCTTGGCCGGTCATCGTGAGACTATTGAGACAACACACGGTAAGGAAAACTATCGGAGCAATTCCACACGGCAAAATCACAAAATCACGGGTCATTATTTCAGAAAAGATTAATATAGGCGTGTGACGCTAGCGGTACAGGGCCATCCGCTGATAAAGAGTAGTTGTCTACTCATCAATTTTGGAACAACGATAGCTGGATGAATGGAGGGAAGGATGGTTATAGGATTTTTACCCAACTAGGGTAAAAAAAAAAAGTAGTCTCACGACGGCCGGCCCGGCCGCTTCGCCATGGCCCGTTTTCGCTTCACATTTCAACTATTTACTGTAAGTAGTGAAACCCAAAGAAACAGTACGTGCAGATGTCAAAATGTAATGGAATTAAAATGTTTTCTTAATGATTCAAGGATTTCATTTATGCTGCCAACCCTTACCCTGCACAGAATCCTATGCGATTTGTACCTGATTCCTCGTATTCCTGTTTTGCCGGATTCTTATTTCGGAAATTTCGATGAAAAAATAAAGATGAATGTTGACACAAAGGTAAATTATTTGTGTCAATATTTATAATAATAATAAAAATTTGGTATTTCCACATAATAAAAATAGAATCGAAGGATTCCATAAAAATATTTATGAACAAAGATAATTATTTATGTAATTAAATCGATGAACTGTATTTACACGGCTACCTATCCGAAAAGATTCATGTTTACACTTTTTACGAACCACTATTATGGCGAAATTGAAGTAATTTATAAATATTTCGTTTAACGTTTAGAACGCTTTTCCTCCCATGTCAAAATGTGGCTTATACGCCTATAGTTGAAAAAAGAAAGAGCGATAATATACCTTATCTGTCAGCGGGAAAATTGCTTTGACAGCGTCCGCGGTTCTTCGAGAGGGGAGTAAATAGGTTCTTAAAGGGTCGGCAGCGCGCGTGTGATGCTCCTGGCGTCGCAAGCGTCCATAGGCGGCGGTAACTGCTTATCAGGCGAACCGCATGCTTGTTTGCCTCCGTCGTAGTATAAAAAAAAACGAAAAATACAGATGTTATAGATACTATATACCTACTAACGCCACCTTACAAACACCCAACTCTAGATAGTTGAATAAAACTACTTAAACGCATTATATCGCGTATATGAATTATGGGTAGTATTTAAACGCACATCAAAAAAAAACCTTTTTCTATGCAAAAATAATCAAAATTTATATCAAAATTACTGATTGCACAGCAAATATTGCACTCAAAATGTTACTAAATGTACTACAATTTATATTTGTGGCGTGCATCTATTTATTTAAAAGTAAAGCATATTTAAGTAATGACTACCGCACATTATGGAGCGTTTTTTAGGGATAAAAAAAGTAACCTAACCTAACCCGGCCGAGTCGGATCTGCTCTGAAAGGTGATCAGGATTAGATGGTTACCTATCTGAAACACTAATTTTTGTTTCCCATCTGTAACGTTTCGCCAAATTTTCATTTGTCCGAAAGCCATTTATTTTTTATTTTTAGAATAATTATGAAACAAGCTTAGGTACCTAACCTATTGGGTTCTTTAAAAAGATGAAAGTTATGCTGATGTGTATTTTCTAATTATCTGCAGTACAATTTTTGCTAGGAATTTATTTTATTTGCTGTGCAAAATAATTTGATGTACTTAAAAAGTATATAATTGATGAAAATAAGTTGATAGGAGATTATTTGTTTACTGTGCCATTAATAATATCCCATGAATTATTTGGGACTTCAGAGAAGTTTCGGGAACTTTCCAGTTCACTGGCCAAAGGCTGACTGAGAAAAACGCAATTTTCTTCCGTCGAAGTTACATTTGTGCAAACTATCCATTTTATAAATATGAGGGTACAACCTTTGACAATGGTAACTGGAAAGTTACAAAAACGTCAGGGAAGCTCAAATAATTAATATACGCTATGTACGCGAATAATTTCATATATGACTCGCGGAAACCGAAGAAAATAATAATATAAGTAGTTAAACTTATACACAAAAAAAGACTATTTGTTAAGAAAACCACATTTTTTTTGTATATTAGACCATTGATACAAAGATCAAAGCTCAAAGAAAATTGAAATGCGTACAAAACAAAACATAGAGGTCGCTAAGGTGTAAAGCCTTTCAAATAAACAATGCAAAGATCGACACACAAAGCATATTCAATTTTTCTTTTAGCTTTTATTTTTGTATTCAATGGTTTAATATATATATAGTTGGTCAAAGTAAGATGACATTAGTAGCATAAAATATCATCGGATGGTCAGTATTGTTTAAACTGCTATTACTGAATTGCAAAATAACTATTGAGTAACAGGATTAACTTTCGCAAGCGAAGTGTAAAGGAACAAAAGAAAACACTGGTTGAATTTTAATACACACAATATATTACATTCTCTACTGCTATGTCACATTGGTCAAATGATCAGTTGTAGTAGCCCAATCAACGAAGTAACTTGATTCAGCAATGATTATCCCGTCAGCGTTTGTGATCAAATCGACAGTTATTTGAACTTTAAATTGACATTAGCGCCGGTTGTTTCAATCTTCAGTAATCTAAGGCTACTTAAGTTGAATAATTGCTTCTATGGAGGTCGGTGCGACTTTAGATGATATCACAAAATGCTCTCTTTTTTTAAGCTAGAATAAATAAATAGTACCAATCTTTAAGCATGGCTACAGGTAAACGTATATCATTCTATGATATCATCGAAATACGCAGGCCTCTACATATGGAATACATGTCCCAACTGACTTTACAAGTGTATAAGCTTCTTTAAAGATACTCTAATATGTGCACTTATCTGCCGTGATACGGTAAAAGGTAAAGCTTATTATGTTTATACGGTTGTCATAGTGAGATACGTCCTTTTGCCGTAGCATGGCAGTTATATTGATAATAATTTAATTTCCTTAGCACAAAGATTAAATTAATTTATCTCTAAAGATTAGCTAAGCAGAAAACGTCACATCGTTTTCCTGAAATAGACAACTAAATTTTTATTTTTTCTTAAAGTGACGGGAGAATATTCGTCAGATTATTTTCAAAAAGTACCTACTCATTGATTGGTCTACGAGGTTTCGCTGTAACGCTGGCAATAGACTGGCGGATATCGAAAAATATAACTGTAATGATAAGAAACGGTCTCATTTCCTTTCCAGAAATTGGACACGTTGTTTGTAGTAAAGTTAGTTTTTCTTTTGTGAAATACATTATTTACAGCTAAGCCACTTCGTCATTGTACAAAATTCGATCGAAAATCCTTAATGTATAAAGGGGCAGTCCAAGTATTACGCAGCGGCGACCACGCAACGCGTCGTTTCCCTCGTATCTCGTCAAAGCAAAATAATATAAACTTAAATTTGTTTTTTTTTTTTTATTTGCAATCACATTTCTCATGTTCATCGCAATAATTAAACAGCTTTATTCGAAACGAAACTTTGTTATTTTTTTTTGTTAGCCTGCTCTTCTAGCATTAATGTGACACGCGACTCTGGCGCGCGCCAAACACTACCTGGGCAATTTTTTATTTTGTTGTCGATTTCTTTTTTTTCTCAGAATTCAATAAAGAGTAAAAGAAAGTAAAGTTGCTTCTTCTGACCATGGTAAGCCCAATTTCACTATAGGTATGTCGTACAATTTTTCTCCATTGAGTTACACAAAATTGTTCCATGGGCCAATTTTTATTTTGTTGTAGAATTATTCATTTTTCATTTCGAGCTCCTCATTTTGTACTAAATTTTAGTACTAATTACGAAATTTAGTTAAAAAAAAAATACCATACATTTTTTGTAACTCATTGTAGGACATATCGTGAAATTGGGCTTACCTTGTTCAGAATAAGCAACTTACCAACTCACCAAATTTTATTGAAATCTGAGAAAAAAACGAAGTCGACAACAAAATAAAAATTTGCCCACCTGTCACTTTCCTTTCAATACTGTGCGAGCAGGACGGGTGACGCGGATTCGCGCCAAGATAGCCCTGCTAAACCTGTCCAAGGCAGAGGATATGCAGATTTATATGGGCTCTTTATGGACCAATAACGACAAGCCACAATCAAAACTCACTAAAATTTCTGTCACTGCTCTTCAAAAACCTCTTATCTAGTAAGTACATAGACACTGAGATACGACGTTCGTTTTAAGTAGGTATACGTTACTTGGTGAGTTTTGGTCAACAGACGATATCATGGGAAAGGTTTTGTCATATCCTACAACTTTTAGTATGGCGAGACTCGAATCTCCGTGTAAAAAACGGTAATAAAAAGCGATACAGGAACTTAGTATCGAAAACCCCTATATAACGTTTCAACTTAAACTACTTCTACGCAGCGATAACTTTATTTATTCCTGGCATAGTAAACGTTTTACAACTTAGAATAAGCTATCCAGTGACGTATCGCGTCCTTATTTGTCATATAGGCAAATTAGCCAACCTTTCTTTTGTTTAATTGTTTAAGAAATTAATAATGTTATTTGTATCGTTTTCTACATATAAAAACGATAAAATAGACGGCGCTGCGTGCCTGTCGCTACTACACTTGGACATTGGTTAGAGTAAAATCTACTTAAAGAAGACAGTATATACAAAAGAAAATCACAACAAATTTAGTTTTCACTTATCCTATTTTTAATAAAATCGAATCTGAAAACATCAATACACAGTACCAGATATAAAACATCAATATTAGACATGTATTTTAAAAATATAACCTCCATCGAGTTGTCTAAAACAACTACTTATTTGCTTTAAATGCGAAATCTTATAAAAATATAGTTTTCCGGAAGTTAATTAATTTAAATTGATGCTAGTAAGAATGGGAAAGTTAATGAGTTATTCAAAGGAGAAGTGTTTAGAAATACTTATTTACAATAAAAACCGGCTAAGTGCGAGTCGTACTTAGTAATAGGGCCCCGTTTTTACCCTTGGGTACGGAACCCAATCATGTCACAAAACAACATATTTGGATTACGTCTTGTAAAAATGAATCAAGCTTCGCCAAAACTCAACTTGTCTAGTTTCCTGAAGAAAATACTCAGCAATCGACATTAACCACGAAATATAATTTTCGAAAATATACGCGGGACAATAATATTTAATATTAAAAGGGAGTTTATCACTACATAGTATAAAACAAAGTCGCTTCCTGGTGTCTTCCCCTATGTATCCTTAAATCTATAAAACTACGCAACGGATTTCGATGCGTTTTTTTTATTGATAGAGTGATTCAAGAGGATGTTTATATGAATAATACGTGCATAATTTATCAGTATTGCACCCGTCCGAAGCCGCGGTGGGTCGCTAGTTATAAATATTTGGAGGTAATGTCACCGTACAGGCATGTGACGTCATAGTCTACGCTTCTCTTATTAAATTTGATTCGGCGCTTGTCGTTTCATAAACAGCAGCTGATATTATCTGTCAGGGAAGTAGCCTATGCAAGGTGTGAACCGATGTTCAGCAGTTTAGTTTTGATTCAAACTGATACGCTCTCACAAAACGCAGTCCGTTTTAACTTTTAACGTATAGATAAATTAGCTTATGACAGATACAAGATGAAAAATAAAAATGATGGCAAATACTACATATTTACAAAAAACTCTTACTGCTAAAGTTCGCATATCAGAAACTCTTACGTTAGCCAGTTTGCTACCGTAAGGTATCTTCAGTATAGCTCATATTTAGTACGTACGTTAAGAGGCCTTATTCCTTTCAAAAATTATTTTTTTCATATTATGACAGATATATTGATAATTTCCACCAAAATTTTGAAGGGAATAATATCATTTCCTGAGTTGAAGATGGTAACATAGCTTTCATGGCGTGCATTCGAAAATAATAAAAAAAAAACGTTTTTTTTCTGTGAATTTTGTCAATTTCGAATAGTTTCTGATACAGAAATTATCAATGAAAAATTCAAACTGTAGGTTTCAAATACACACCAATAAATCGTAATGGCCCTGTTCTAAGTAGTATTTAACATGACAATATGTTAAGAAACATGTTTGATCACAGGGAAAAATTACTACAATAATCAGCATTTTTAAGGGGATAAGGAGCATTAACAAATCGGGAAGTCAGGTCCCTTATTACTGGCTACAAATTCCAAGGCATCATGTATTGTTGGTTTGTCATCAAATCGGTAGTCATAATACTCGGAAATGTTCATTTCATAAAACTTTCCCCCGGATGTCATAAATTTTTCTGATTTCTTGAAAATGTCAGCAACATTATTATTTTTTAAATTTTCACATTTAAATTTGCATAAAAAATGTTTTTTTTGGAATTACTTATAGGCAATGCAAGCACATCTTATAGAACATATTCGATTAATTTCATATAATACTTATAGCCTTCGTCAATTCTTACAACCGAGTACAGAAATCAATACTTATTAATCCTGAGAAAAACTTACTGGTCAACCAAGTTGTATGAATGTGAAACAACTGTCGTTCAATCAACTTTTCTTTGTTGCTCGTTGCCATTGTTATTCCATGGATCACTTTTCTAAACAAAGATTGGGTAACTTCTAAACTAAGAAGTATTAATGAGACAGTTAAAACGCTCAAATTATCGCCCATCTTTGAGAATCGTCAGTCGTTTGTCGATCACTAACGGTTAATTAATTGTACATAATATGTACTACATATCTTTGTGAAAATATCCATAATCTCGATGGACGTAATGTTATATACAACTAAAGTGTTTGCCATCTAGTGTACATATTTTTAAGCTAATAATTAATGGAATGTTAATATAGGAAACATACATTTACAACACTTAGAGTAAAAAATGCTAAAAGTATACCCCCCAAATCAAAATGGCACTTACGATTTCAAAAAATCTATACTATTATAAAATGTTGAAATTGTATCGACATTATTTCAGCCATATAGCGCCATCTGTTGATGCTTTCTTTTAATTTTAACCAATAGTACAGGGATAGCTGTACATCAAAAGACTGTTATAAGTTTTTGTTTTTACCCTTCTATGGCAAAGAACACAAAAATATGATAATCCCATAGATGTATTTTAACGGTATGTGCAGTGCCGTTTTGATTCGGTTGGACTAAAACTTAATATAAATAATAACAACCAAGGAATGTTAACAATTAGATACATAATAATATGATTAGATACTTTAGACTCGTTCCGCGAATAAAGCTTTGTCCCAAAAGCCGAATAAGGATCAATGAAATGTTTAGGTAATTCAGGGATAAATAGTGGAATACGGCAAATTGATATAGCCAAGTTATTTTAACCAATGCTAATACTAAGCTTTGTCAAAAGTGCAAGCGAAGTGATAGTTCGTGACTCAATTTGACAAAGTTTCAAATTATGACTGAAAATTAATCTGATTTGGAATATATTAGAATAGAATCGGTAACGGCGCTTGTTGGTTTCACATCATATGTCGCTTTAAATAGTTATTGGAGAAAACTCGAAATATTTAAAAGTACCAAAGCAACATGTTAAATTTCAAACTTTCTCGATAGCAATTCTTTATGTACTTGACTAAGTGAGTTTTCATTGTTAAGAATCAATATTTTCTGTTAGGATTCAGTGGGATATTCTTTTATAGAAAAACTCTTCACTGAATATTGAATACTTTTCATTTTTCATTCAATTCAACTCGATGAAACGTTTGTCTAAAAGACAAGAGTAGATTCAGTGCCACCAATACACCAAGATTCAAGATAACTGCCAATTTAGGAAATTGGCGTTTTTGTAAAAATAGTGTTTAGTCAGGGAATGGAAACGATCGTCACTTTACGACTATAGGTGGAAAGGCCCAAAGGAGACGAAGCCTTTCAATCCGCGACTGTGTTTTTTTTTCTGAAATGTACATAAAAAATAGGGTCCTACATGTAAGCAAACATGTTTTTACAGTGTACGTCCATGGACATGAAAAAATACATACAAAAACGTAACGATCTGGAAAGGAAATAAAGCATTCTTTTTCAAAATGAGTATAACGAACGACACGTCATAAAGGAATTGGCAGTATTCTTCAATCATTAGCATGTATGTGTGTGTGTGTGTGTTGTCACGCACATACATGCAAGTATAACTTGGTCGCACCCGCAATTGTGACAATGTGGTTCAGAGTGAGAAGAGGGTCGGCCTGAAAACCAGCGCTGCGCAGACGCTAGGCTGTCGCAACACATGCTGAGTCCGCTCCTTTTGTCACACGGAATAATTTGGGTGGACCATGGTATAACAAAATAAGTAAGTAAGAGTATGGCACTGCGGAATGACAGGATAGACTTTTGACGTCATCACGCTATGATTGGTCGGTTCTGTCAATCCGTTTCTGTGTTGCCAGTCGTGTATCATAATACTCCCTAATTGTCTTGTTAGTATTTTAAATCAATTGTTGCGACAAAATAAAAATCAGTCAAAAAACATAATTATTATGTTTTGTATGACTGGTGGCAAATATTTATTTCCTTATAATTATGTTATTATCGTAAAGTGGCAACTAATCAGTGACGTACAAAGTCTCACTAGCCGGAGTGCCATACCTTATTTTCTCCGATTTTTGACAATGCTGTTCTTTCTTATTCCATGTACCTATTTTATATTTAGGTGTGGCAATAAATATTTCTTTCTTTGTTTGTTTTTTATATAATATACTGACAATGATGTTTTTGCTTATTCCATGTACTTATTATATTCTCAGGTGTGGCAATAAATGCTTCTTTCTTTTATTTGTTGTACAAGTTCCCGTAGTCAAAATTAAATTGTTCGACCCTATAGGACTGGTAGCACCCATCAACTTTACCGGCCGTCCCGTCGTTGCATCACCTCGAACAGCACTACGTTCGCGTCTATGTCGCTGTCGTCGCTGGGATGCACCCACTTCTTGTCGTCGAGTAGAGGCTCGCCGTCGCTCTTGGGGGCGCGCGAGCGGTTGATGGCGTCGAAATCGTCGTCCAGGGCCCGGACCGTGCCGGCCACTGACTTTATGAAGAGGACCTGTGGTAAACATATACAGAGAGATCAATCCAAATGGATCAGTAGGGAGAAGAGAAGGGATAATACCGTATCGTATCTATAAGAGATAGGTTAATCTGTTGTTAAGAACCATGGCGTCGATTTTTTATTTAATAGAAACTGTTTCTTTTATATTGTATATCTCATACACCGAGAATTAAACCTGGCTAAAATTCTGCAAGTAATCGCATATCGTATTGTAACATTCTTTACAGCAATTTTAATCGGGTGATAGGAACAGATTTCCCTATTTTGTATAGCAAATAGAAAATAGACTCAACGAACTAAGCACCGCTTATACAGGCTGGGAACGAGCAACAGAAATGTAGATATAGTGATATAGTTTTCAGAATCCTCATAATTTAACAAAATAACAATTGTATGACAGCCATGAACTTAAACTCAGTTGTCACGGTGAAAATGGCAAATTGAAATTACCGATTGTCTCCATACAAATATTGGTATCCAACCCACTGAATGACGTCATTGTGACGTAAGTGGAATTCGTATGGACCGTTTTTAGCGAACTCTGCCGGTCACTTCTGACTTTTAGAGCAGTCTAAGTGTAGTTAGCCCCATATAGACATTTGATCCCAATAAAAAACATAATCGACCGAAATCATCAAACAAAAAATAGTCTGCACGGCTATTGTGTTCTTACCTTGTGCACGATGTGGCCGGTGATGCCGAGCAGACACACCCCGAGGCCGGCGACGTTGACCGGGCTCAGCCGGTCCCCGCTCACCTCCACGGCCAGGACTAGAATGCACATTTCCTGAAAATTACGGACACCGTGAGATGGTTTCAGTCAGACGACGGGAATGTAGGGTTTGCCGGGTGAGTAGGTATCAGACGTGTGCGCCGCGCCGATCGGCGTGAAATCGGCGTGGCCTTGTTTACTTTGTATTTATGCGCATACCTAAAATGTAACCTGTACTTTAGGGGAGAGTAACCTATATTGAACCGGCGCTTAAATTGGACCACTTCGTATTTCTACCAAATAACACAATTTATTTATCACACCAAATTGGTGGACTGATTATGGCGCTGTCGTCGCTTTATTTTTTGTTGCCAGTGTAAATAAATTGTGTTATTTGGTAGAAATACAGAAGTGGTCCAATTTAAGCGCCGTTTCAATATAGGTTACTCTCCCCTATATAAAGCACAGGTTACTTTATATAAAGTACAGGTTACATTATTTGTATGCGCATAAATACAAAGTACACAAAGGCCACGCCGATTTCACGCCGCGGCGTCGGTACAAAACCGGCGCGGCGCACACGTCTAGTAGGTATAGACCGTAGGGAGGCCGGATAGTGATATGAAACCGGCAAGCCCTTTTCACGGCTAAGGCATGTACTTTTCTCAGACATATGCAATGAAATAAAAAAACACCACTAAAAAAAAAGAGTGATATAGAAAATGCCACTAAAACTGAACATAACTACAAAATTCGGAATTCTTAGCTTCAATACTGGCTGGAGATCTTGTCACTTGTTCCAATTAAAGATGAATATCTTGAAAACTACGCGTCCTATTTTCACGATCGTCCACAGAATAATTGAGAATTTCCCAACCTTGATTATTAAGTGTCATTTAAATTAAATCATCCGAATGATGTTCCTACTCACCTTGAATATTCCGGCTATGGAAAGCGTGAGGCTCGAGGTGTACGTCACCACGAGAAACTCGGAGATCTCCATGAGGAACGCGATGGTGGCGCCGCCCGAGACCTGCGCCAGCGTCGGCAGCAGCGCCGCGTGCGGCAGCGCCTGCAGGTACTCGAAGCACGAGACCCCTGGAACAGACAGACACTAAACTAAAAAAAAAAGTAAAAAAAAAATACGAATAGAGACCGGATTTCTAGTGGCACTTTTGAGCTGTCACAGGTCACAGAGACTTCTCATTTATCGACTTCCCATTAAAATGTTTTTGAGATTTTTCAAAGGGTCGAAAAGCAATCAAACAAGGTCGCAAATCAAAGTCAGGCTCACAGAGCTACAAGTTTATAAGGAACAATATAATACGGGTTTCTAATAATACGGGAAATTTTCTGCCGCTTAAAAGGGAAATATATTTTGGAATGTTTTTGTGTATCCTGGTAGATTAGGATAGGTTAGGTTAGGTTTATTTTATAGCTTTTCAGCAAAATGTATGGTAACAGTAGAATAACAGTTATGCGAATCGAGCATTATGCGAAACGTTACTTTCGGTAAAACAAGTCTCTGCCAGATGAGGGTAAACCATATAATTATTATAATAATTATTTAAAAAATCCCATATGTTGGTATCCAAAGAGAACGCTCAGTCGCGATAAGTCTACCTACTGTTTAATTATACTCGTAATCATATTTTAAATATTGTATATTGTATTTATCGATATTACACATGTATATCGGAAGTCAATAAACGAGAAGTCTCTATGACAGCTCAAAAGTGCCACGAGAAATCCGGTCTCTGTTTATGAAACATGTAATGTCTCGTTATTTTTATTGTGGGTACACACCACAACGTTTTATACGAAACCATTGATACAAATACTACGCTGCCTTATTTACTGAAAAAGTTCTAGTCGGACTGCGGTATGGGTATCTATCAACTTATCACTCATTAAAAGTACGGTTTTCGACGGTTATATCTACCAAAAAACCTTGCGATTGCAACAGTTAGGTACAAGTCCTGCGGGGAGATTGCGGTGATTGCATCAGGGAGGCATTTGCCACGAGTTATTAAGCCGTGGTTAGGGGGATTTACGATTTTCATTTTCGAGGCAGGCCATTGTCCAACAGTGAACGTCTATCGGCTGATATGATGATGATTATGAGGAGGTACACGAATCTGTATGCACTGACGTTAATAGTATCTGAGACACCTAGTCAACACATAGTAGAAATGCATGTGCTCGTTATGACAGTCTTATCGCAATGGCCTTCCTACGGAAACGCCAAGGACCAACCTTCGAAGACCACAGCGAACGGCATGAGACTCAGGAACATCCAGGGCTGCACGTGGAACACCATGTCGACGGGGTTGTGCAGCCCGAGCCGCGCGCGCTGCATCAGCACCTGCGCGAAGGTCCACCGCAGCCCGCCGGCGAACGACGCCAGCAACAGGAAGTTAAAACCGAGCAGGTTGAACTGCGTCGCCTTGTATGTGAACATGATCAGGCCGGCGGCGATCATGAACACTATGCCGACTAGGGACCACGACTGGAAAAGAAAAAATATTAGGGAAGTTAAAAATTATATTAAGAATAAGACTGGCCCAAAGATGCTACCTTGAGGCACCCCAAATAAAAGAGATACGTTATCACTTATATACTTGTACATGCGAACTTGTTGAGAGCGATCGTTTAGGTAACTTTTGAAGATATCAAAAATAAATCCTCTTATCCCAATGCTTTCAGGTTTTTCCAGGAAAATCGCAACAGAAACAGTGTCAAAAGCCTTAGATAAGTCAAGTAAAATGCTAGATTATTAAGTCTACTTTACATTTTATAGGTGTGTTATATTGCTGTCAGAACAGTATAATTGAGCAAAATCATATGAACAGTAAAAGTAACATAGTAATTGGAAACAATATTATGTAGGAGCACGGCAGGCAGCCAAGTGGAAAAACAATATCACTTGGTTTAGTATTGCACAGTAATTTATATTTATTAAGCTACAGAAAATACTGTAATGTTCCCACGCACAAACAAAAAAATAAGATTAAAAAAAAAATCATACATTCCCCATTGCGCAGATACATTTTTTCTGTACCTTGATGGCTCTTTCAAGTCTTTTATTAGACATTGCAAGCAACAATGTTAATGCGATCATACATGAACTTCACAACAAAAGTGTTATCACACAATTTAAACGTCGCACAAGATTAGACCAGCGAGCGCTCTTGAAAATTCGCGCCGCACACTCATGAATATGCATGTGTGTCACACGTACTGAACGGTGAACACTGAATATTGAACAGCTACTGTCTGTTCGTTGCAATAAATTTTCGTTTTTGACGTTTGAAATCACCTTGCACCTCAAAGCTTTACCTCATTTGCATCAAAATAAGTCAAGTTTAAATAATGTTTGCCGTTTAGATACTGTTTGACGAAATAAACAAATGTTTTATCGACTTTGTACAAATACCACTTTCTTTTAATATTGACATTATGAAAGAAAAATGTAATGTGTTACAATACTTTTACACGAAAGAAGTTGCACTTTCTAGCGTGTTCATAAAGTATCTGTAGAGTATGACTATTGATTATTTTTGTACAGCACTTTATATATGCTTATGTTCTTAAAGAACTCCGTGTATCGCGTTAAGAAAGCTATTACGAGACATGAAAGGGACACCATCTCATTACTCTATTGAAGTATATAGACTATTAATAATCACTCCAATGACCTGACCACGTAGCTTGTCAGCACATCTAATGGCCCCAAACAAAGGCCCTCTGTTCCAAGGTGACATTATTGGGTTCGCATTCTCAGAACAATAGACAGTGGCGAGACGATCGCCCACGCTTAGGTCCCTACTAACGTCAACAGGTTGCGAGGATCATGTATAAAAATACAATATTTGTTTCTAATCTTAAGAGGATCACACCTCATTTTTTCATACAAGTCCAATCGTAACGAAATTATGGATACTGAATGGTACAGACAGACGCCTACGAGGGCTGCTACTTATGTATCCGGAATCCGGGATTTCAACCATTTTCGACGCTATATCTAAGCTCCACGGTAAATTTTAATTTCTCATGTACGCTAGTCTTTTGTTTTTGGCGGGTTTAAAATGTCATCTCGCTGCTTGAATGGAACTCGCACGTGAGTTTTCGTGCTATAAATATGATTTGTTACGATTTTCGGCGTGTTTTAACGCAACAACAGTGCATAGATCAATTAACTTCGACTTTTAGAGATGAAGATCCCTCAAAAAGCACTGTGTATCACCGGCTTATTGAGTTCAATCGTGGACGTAGCATGCTCACGGATGAATTTAAGGAAGGTCGCCCAAAATCGGTCGTTGTTCCGTAAAATATTGAAGCTGTGCGAAAATAGAATTTTATAATAGTATGAAACTCAATATGGGTGGCAGAAAAAATATTTTGATTTTGATGGTTCTATATATGACTAGCGACCCACCCCGGCTTCGCACAAGTGCAATGCTGATAAATTATGCATGTATTATACATATAAGCCTTCCCCTTGAATCACTCTATATCTAATAAAAAAAAACCGCAACAAAATCCGTCGCATATTTTTAAAGATACGTACATAGAGACAGAGAGACAGAAGCGACTTTGCTTTATACTATGTAGTGATTACGAACATGGGTTGAAAATATGATGAAGATGAATAAATAAACATTCAGCGACAGTCTTACACAAATAGACCTAGTCCCAAACTAAGCAAAGCTTGTACTATGGGTACAGTAGCCGGCAAGCTTCTTGAGCATAACCTTGACTGCGCAGTAGCCGATTAACGTACAAATGTGCATGCGCAGATCCGCCGTTTTTGTTCTAAAAGTTTGCCGGCAACTGATAGATAACATCCAGGACCCAGGAACAAATATTCGAGTACATCCCACAAATACTTGCCCCGGCCGGGACTCGAACCCTGGACCGCCGGCTCAGTAGGCAGGTGTACAAACTGCGCCAACCGCGTCGTCGATGAAGATGGATATCATGTACTCGTTCGGAGTTCGACCTTGTCCAACGATACAATAAGTACAACGCAGAACGGCAATCGAAGAAATAAAACGGTTTCCTGCTAAAAAAACCTGCAGTGAGCCGGAGAAAAAATGAGGTCGCGGTGATTCGTTCCGCAAACCGAGTCGATAAGACGCCAGTTCGCATCACGAAGAAAATCTTCTTAGATATTCTGTCGTGTATTACTTAACAACAAATTTGAATAAATAGTTAATAAGCAATTTAAGGTATCCCGTCATTGGATGGGCCTATCTAACAAACCACGAAATAAACAAAATAACTGCTTATGGTCACATACAGACCGATTGCATGTTAGTAAACAAAATAGAAAAAAAATATATATTTTGACGATACGCGTATAAGACATAGTAATCTTGTCGTTAAAGGAGCAAAACATGGGAAATCGATGATTTTTTTTAAAAGGATGTTTTTTTTTTAAGTTTTCATAACCCCCCGAATTACTAGAAAAATGTTAGATTTTTCAGTAGCTTAGAAAAAATAAGTTAACCTTTCTATCGCATTAGGTCTGCCAGTAATGAAAGGTAGATTTAATATTTTATTCGGTTTCCGCGACTGTCACTCGGACTATACACAATTTTTTTCTGTCTGTCTGTTTATTTAAATGTGTGACAGTCGTGGAAACTGAATAAAATATTAATTATAATGTTTGTCAAAAAAATATTATGAACATAAATTTGTGGGGGAATATATTTGTATAGCGTGGTTTGTTTTGAACGACCCAGAATACTAATTTATCAGGAGTGTATTTTTAATCCATTTGTTTACAACAAGTACTTACTGTTCATGAGTATTTTACAACTGACATTGTAGTCAATACGAACAGGAACGTTGCTAGTACAAATTAAAAATAGAAACATGTTCTAGATTACTTTGACAAAGTTCTATAGATCGATATATTATAGACACACAAACTTTTTGTGCTCACACTAATAATTCCAATAAAAATAATAAATAAATAAATACTAAGGGACAATTCTACACAAATCGACCTAGTCCCAAACTAAGCAAAGCTTGTACTATGGGTACTATAGACGACGATATACATAATATATAAATACATATATACATAGATAACATCCATGACCCAAGCAAAAATATTCGGGTTCATCACACAAATATTTGCCCTGGCCGGGATTCGAACCCGGGACCGCCGGCTCAGTAGGCAGGTGTCTGCAAACTGCGCCAACCGCGTCGTCAAAAAAGGAGCTACCTGGTGGAAGGGACCGGGAATCGAACCCGGTATCTCTGGATTACCGGCCCAGCGCATTAAGCCACTTCGCTACCCTCGCTCCACGTAGACCTGACGAATTTTTCCCTATGCTTTGTGTGTCGATCTTTGCATTGTTTATTTGAAAGGTTTTTACACCGTAGCGACCTCTACGTGAATATGTAGATATTTTAAAATGAAGTTCACTATAATCCGTTTAAATAGTTTTATTTAAATTATAAAAAACTTATGATGAGCATAAATTAATATTTCGAAATGTTACCTTCCTCTCCAGCCCAAGCAGGATGGCGAAGCCGAGGATGAAGATGATGGTCGTGGACTTGGTCATCGTGTAGAGCGAGATGGTCACCAGCTCCAGGCCCCAGTTGGAGAAGCCCACGTCGATGCCGCTCGCGAGACCTGCCACAACATGTTCATCACTTATAGCCCAAATTTAGCTGACGCCATATTGCGGATTTTCAGTGGTACTAACTTATTTTACTGGCAGCGACAATTTTTTGGTAGCTGACGTTGAATGTCACTGATGTAAACAAAGAAACAGGACTAAATATTCCGCAAATTTCAAGTAATAAAGCCAAAATTATCCACAGTGATGAAGGACAAGTTTCTTTCAATACGATAAGAATAAGTACGCAAAGAACGAGAGTCTTCATATAACAGATTAGCGAAAAATGAAACCGCTTTTGGTTTTATGTGTGCGTGTCTACGAACCAATCATAGACGTGTTGCTTGTGACATTTACGTTGTGACAGATGCGCACACCAAAACTGGTTTCACTTACAAGCGCTGACTAACTTGTAAGTTGTAAGGCGTATTCGAAAAACCAACGACATAATAATAACTGCATAATTATCTAATCTAAACTAAATATTTTGGTGAATAGGTAAATATTAATATAGGTCCTACGACCTGTAGTCGATAACAACCGGACATCCGAACATCCGGAATTGTAATCCGGACAAATTAAAGAATTTATGTGGCCATGCTGAAACGGGGACGTTACTCTCGCTCGTTTAAAAACCTACCAGAAGATTCAAAGGATATTCTAACTATACTGAAACGTTAGGTGGTAAGGTGAATCTGATATTGCATATTGCCGATAATCTTCTAGACACAGGGTTGATTAAACCCTTGGCTTTAGCTTATCAACTTATCATTGTCAAGTTTCTATAGAAAACAATGGAATATAATATTGTATTTACTATTTAGCTCGAGCCTCGCAGAAGCCAGCAAATATAAACGAAATTATGTATAAATATTACCCGATATATTAGATGTTATGAGTGAACTAGAATCGCTGCGCGGTGTTGCGTAGGTACTGTAGGGTGAGCGCCTACAGGAACACTATTTTTTTCGGGATAAACAGTAAGCTATGTGTTAATCCCGAGTGTCAGCTACCTAAATACCAAAATATATGAAAATTGGTCCAACCGTTTGAGTGTGAAGAAGTAACAAACATACAATCACACTCACAAACATTCGCATCGCATTATAACATTGATTGTATCGGTCTAGTAATAATCCTGGTGTACAATCGCCATCAAATATATTGCAGCAAATAATGCATTCATAAATATCTGAAAATGCACCCTGACGGGCTAAACCCTGGGGTTTCACCCTGTCAATAAGAGTCGTGTTCATTATTTGCTGCGATATATCTAATGGCGACTGTACATATATTGAAAAACGTACGCAGCTAGGTATTAACACGTTTGTGGCCGGCAACGCACATTTGCGTTCATTTATACAAGTGTGTTAACCTATTGACCGCCAAGCGGTCTAGCAATTTACCGTGCCACCGACGCCAGAGTAAAAAAAAAAAGATGTGCCCCAAAATCAACAGGGATTGAAAAATACTTGTAGCGGTTAGAATTACAAAGCTTTTGATCATTGAAATTTGGACGGCTGTGGCCGACGTGGCGTCAAGGGCACGATTTTTTGTTGACGGCCACAGCCGACTGTGGCGGTCAAAAGGTTAAGAAGTGGCCTGGCCCAGCACTACATGGGTTACGCGAGAGAGGGACAACGTATCAAGACACATCGACACCTTATGGAGCCTGCGGCGAAGTATAGCCCAACGGGTGTTTTAAAACCCCCGCCATGCAGCGGGCTTTTAGTGGTACTAATTTATTTTACTGGCAGCGACAAACTTTTGGTAACGGGCGTTGAAAGTCGGTGAATGTCACTGATGTAAACAAAGATGAAACAGGACTAAATATTCCGCAAATTTCAAGTAATTTTTGCATAATAAAGCCAAAATTATCTACAGCGTACAGTGATGAAAGTCAAGTTTTTTTTTCAATAGGATTCAGTATTCATTTCGCAAGAAGAACGAAGGATTGAGCAGCATTCCGCTAAACAATGTTTTGAATTTGATTAATGACCAATCCTTGACAAATCGCTAATTGACAATGCACATCATTGCCATAATGAAACCTGTTTGTAGCGCCACTATCCCTGGGCCGGACCGACACTTATCAGGTTATAGACACACACACCCATTTGACTATCAAGTGGTACATCACTGTGAGCTAGAAGTGTCACTCACCGGTGGGCGCCACAGAGCGCAGGCAGGTCATGAAGGGCAGCACCAGCTGGCTGGAGCCCGTGACGAGGTACCGCGCGGCGCGGACACACACCGACAGCACCCACTTGACTATCAAGTGGTACATCACCACCGTCAGTGGGTAGTGGAAGTCCTGGAACAAAAAGGAGCTTAGGCTGCGCATCGTTTAACCCTTAACCATAAACTTCGCAAAATAAAAAAAAACCCAGGTTCAAACCTCGGTGCCGTTCAAAATAGTAAATAAATTGATTAATAAAAAAATACAAAAATATAACTTAAAAAATACGTGTTCTGGCTATATACGCATCGTGAAATTAAGGGTGAGCACATACATTTTAAAATCTGTTGTATGGAGACTCTATATTTTATATTTGCAGGCGGAGCTAGAATGTGTGTATGTAAACGAAACATCACGAAACACTTGAACAAACATCGCAATGGCAGTAGATAGTAAAACGGTTGCAGATAATGAGCAATTAATTATAAGACGACAGTAACGACGGCTAGCGCCTATTTCCGAATGTCGATAAGCCGTGTTATTGTTACTATGAGTGATCCGAAAGATACCTACTTCATAAAAATAGTGCGTGGAGTCCCTCCGCGCGGAAGAAGTCAAACTTCGTAATGTGGAAATGAAAAAAGGAAGGGGTAGAAATTTATTTTTAGTGAACTCATATTGTTTCTTTAAGACAAACTTTATTAACACCACTTTTAACCACTAAATTTGCAATTAAAATAGTACCCTATTAAATTATATGTGTATCAAACTAAAAAAAAACCGGCCAAGTGCGAGTCGGACTCGCGCACCGAGGGTTCCGTACAAACACTTTCCATCCCTAAGTGGTTAAGTTAAGTTTGCACCTGGTATGTATAGCGCCCCATATAAATTAGGTGCAAAGTTAGGTATTAAAAAAAAATTAATTATGGTTTTCGTAATTATTCCTTTATCTATGCTATAAGACGTTGCTTCGTACCAAATTTCAAGATTCTGAGTTCACGGGAAGCACCCTGTAGGTTTTGATTCCCTTGCAAGTGTCGAAAATTTGCGGCATAAACGGCTGTATCTTTTGATTGCGTTGGCTTAGAAGTTTGATTTTTTCACAGCTTCAAGGGACAGTAGACCTGAGTAATTGATATAAATTTCAGCTTCATACCTCCACGCGTTCCTGAGAAAAAGGGTCTTGACAGACGGACGGACGGACAGACGGACAACAAAGTGATCCTATAAGGGTTCCGTTTTTTCCTTTTGAGGTACGGAACCCTAAAAAACAAGTAAATGAAATAATGAATATTATAAATTAAAATAGAACAAACGAGTACGTATTTCAGCTAATTTTGTTTCATCAATCAGAGATGTTTGTTAACCAATGAAATAACTTCATTTAAGGCCTTACCACATTTGCGAATTGCGAGCGAATTTTCTATACATACAAGCTTCGCGGCGAACCCGCTGCGTTATCGCTTTCATACAAAATTCGCTCGCTTCTCGCAAGTGTGACAAGGCCCTTATTCATCCTCGCTCAGCGGAGCTATTGGTTAACAAAAACACATCCCTCGCTACACATCTCTGGTGGAAACGCAGCCTTATTTGCTTCTCTTGTAACTTAGTTTGTAACAGGATCTTGGAAGTAGATTTTCTTAAACATGCTATGAAATATAGTCATGACGTACGTTAAAGGTCTTCGCACATTATAACAACTCAACGGCGACTCGATTCTATGCCAAATATTGAAATTTAAGCCATATGTCATATTAACTAGGTTTAATTTCAAAAAATGTACGACGCGTCGCGTCGTCCACTCGTTGTCCACTACTAATATATTTTTTTGAAATTAAACCTATTTAATATGACATAGGGCTTAAATTTCAATATTTGGCATAGAATCGAGTCGCCGTTGAGTTGTTATAATCTGCGAAGACCTTAACTGGCTTCGAAGTGTCGCGTTTCGGGCGGAACAATTCGAGAGAACTGTAAAAGAATTTCATGCAAAATTGAAGGCCTATGCCGGGGAGTAATATTTTTTTAAACATCGCGTCTGTGTTCGTGGACAGGTTAAACAGATGAATTATGTTTTTTTGAGTGGTGTGTTTTATTTCATTGCATATGTTTGAGAAAAGCACTATACATGCCTTAGCCGTGAAAAAGGCTTGCCGGCTTCGTATCACTATCCGGCTTCCCTACGATCGGCCGTCTACTCAGCCGGCAAGCCCATATTTCCCGGCATCTGCAGTAATGTACTATTAAACCTACTTCAAATTGTTGTATCGAAATGAAACGTAGCTTGTAACTATATGTAGTTTACGTGACAATACAATAATTTGGTAACTTGGGGCTGATCTGATGATGGTACGGAAGGTGGGGGAGCTCCTAAACAACACAAGATAAACCCATCGTTTTTGAGCTCATTTGATTAGCTTATTAT
This sequence comes from Apotomis turbidana, assembly GCA_905147355.2. Classification (NCBI taxonomy): domain Eukaryota; kingdom Metazoa; phylum Arthropoda; class Insecta; order Lepidoptera; family Tortricidae; genus Apotomis; species Apotomis turbidana. The sequence goes on from LR990280.1 coordinate 2,837,512, forward strand.
TTATAGCTCATTTGATTAGCGCTTTATGAGCAATTATGTATGATCAATTGATCAGCGATAGCATCGGGACCTTCTTGATACTGAATCGCTACAAAAAGTATGCTACAGATGTAGTGAATAATAGTTTTCCATAATATTTTGTCGGAATAATTCGTTTTAGCATGTTTTCTCTAAAACGAGGACGAAAACGATGAGGTGGCAATATTAAAACGAGCTTACCCAACAAAATACGATGGAGAACTATTATTCACTATATCTGTGCCTCCCTATGAATAATGATCGGTTAATCGTAGTCCGTTTGAAGTAAGTTTCCCCAAGGCAAATCACTACAGTATAGTATAAAATAAAACAAAGTCTGTCTGTCCCTATGTATGCTTAGATCTTTAAAACTACGCAACGTAATTTGATGCGGTTTTTTTTTATAGATAAAGTAATTCAAGAGGAACGTTCGTTGTATAATGCATGCATAATGTATCAGCATTGCATTGCATTGTATTGTGTTGTGTGCGAAGCCGGGGCGGGTCGCTAGTAAATAAATAAATAAATATCAGACAACCTCACACTAATCGATCTAGTCCCAAATTAAGCTCAAGAAAGGCTTGTGTTATGGGTACTAGACTACACTACTTTATGTAGATAAATGTATGCTTAAATAGAACAACCATGACCCAAGCACAAATATCCCAGTTCATCACACAAATATTTGCCCGGTATTCGAACCCGGGACCGCTGGCTCAGCAGGCAGGTGTCTACAAACTGCGCCAACCGCCTCGTCAAAGTAAAGGCAAAGTAAACACCACACACGTTTCCAGTAAGGTGTATAACTCGCGAAGTGGTAATAAAGATAACACCTTATCAGTAAGCCCTGATATGAAGCTGCATGTCATGTGTATGTACTGGAATATACAGGGTGATCAATCCAAATGGGTCAGTAGGCAGAAAACGAAAACTATAAGAGATAGGGAAATCTGTTCTTAGGAACCATGGCGTCGATTTTAGATTGAATAGAAACTGCATTATTCTATTTTTATAAATCTCATACATAATCGAGAATTGAACCTGGTCAAAATTCTGTAAGTAGTCGCATGTCGTATTGTAAGGTTCTTTACAGCGGGTGTGACCGGGTTATGTATAAAATGATGTATGAGATTTATAAAAAAAGAATAATGCAGTTTTTATTAAATCTATAATCGACGCCATGGTTCCTAAAAACAGATTTCCTTATCTCTAATAGTTTCTGACTTCTCCCTACTGACCCATTTGGATTGATCACCCTTTATAATATTCAATATGAGTATACTATCAATAGTACATCTAAGCAGACGCCGGGAAAGAGGGCATGCCGGGTGAGTACGTATAGACGGCCGACCGTAGGAAGGCGGGATTGCAATACGAAGCCGGCAAGCCCTTTTCACAGCTCGGCTAAGACATGTATAGCGCTATTCTCAAACATATGCAAAGAAATTTAAAAAATACACCACTCAAAAATTCAGCTATTTAGCCTGTTCACGATCACAGACGCCATGAAGCTAGGGTAGCGAAATGGTTAACGCGCTGGACCGGCAATCCAGAGGTACCGGGTTCGATTCCCGCCATGTAGCATCTTATTAAATTTTTCTTTAAGAGGCCTTATTCCTTTTGAAATTTATTTTTTCATATTATGACAAATATTTTGATAATTTCAATCAACTTTTTGGAGTGAACAATACTTTTCCCTGAGTTCTAGGTAGTAACATAGCTATTCCATGCTTTCATTGCGTGCAGCCGAAAATAAGTTGAAAGAACTAATTTTACGCGTGAATTTTGTCAATTTCGAGTAGTTTTTGAAACAAAAATTATCAATGAAAAATTCAAACTGTAGGTTTCAAATATATACCAATAAATCCCAATACGTTCTAGGTAGTAACATCAATAATATGTTACGAAACATGTTTGATCATAGAGAAAAATGTGTAAACAATCTGCATTTTAAAAGGAATAAGGCCTCTTAAGCTTTGATTTTTGTATTTTTTTTTTATGTCATAGGGGGCAAACGAGCAAACGTATCGCCTGATGGAAAGCGATTACCGTCGCCCATAAACACCTGCAACACCAGAGGAGTCACAAGTGCTTGCCTACCCGGAGGACGAAGATAGAATGCCTCTATGCTAGTAATTTCACCGGCTATCTTACCCCCACACCGGAACACAACAATGCGAACATTGCTGTTTGGCGGTGGGTTAGCAGGCAAGACGGTAGTAACAATCCGGACGGACCCTGCACGAGGCCCTACTACTCCACCATGACTCCATACTCCACATATTACGGACACCATGTTTAAAAAAAAAATACTTGCCCACCTAAGGCTTCAATTTTGTATGAAATTACTTTACAGTTCTCTCGAGTTGTTCGCCCCGAAACTTGATACTTCGAAGCCTGTTATAACGTACGTTATGACGATATTTCATAGCATGTTTGAAAAAATATATAAATGCATCGATCTTAGCCCAACTCAAGAACTAGACTGTCCGTGACCTGTCTTCGCAGGGTTCTTGAGTACTTTGGTCACATTGCAAGGACAGATAGTGATAACCAAGAAAAACTGATGAGTACTGGAAAATTCAAAGGCAAGCGACCAAGAGCCAGGAGCCCGACACACTGGACAGACCAGATTCGCACATCCCTTGGCACTACAGTACACGATGCTAGTCTGGCTAGCCAAATAATGTTGACAAATGTTTCCTAGTGGTATCACCAATTGTCTATGATTTAGTAGGTGGGTCCTCTATAAATAATTTTTATATTTTATTTTATGTACTAGTTCTAACATTCCGATTGAGTTGAGGCATCCTGACCAGAAATATATGAGGATTGTCAAGAGGGCGTTATTTATAAGATTTATATGGCAACACTTTTGCAACCAATCACAACCCACTATAATGACTTTAGTTTAAATATCTGTCAGTTCCACTATATGTTAACCTCGTAATATCATTTAACGGAATGCACTCCTTTCCTTACTGTTTTCGTGTAGTAAACACGTGTACACTTTATTTATAATCTTATGTTCACGACTGTGAATTGTTTTTGGCATTTTCTTTGGATAATTTTAAATATTTTTCTTTTAAAGAAACCATAACGAATGACGTTGACATTGTTGACAAACCATCATAAAATCATTGCCAGTGTAAGAAATTAGTTTCAGCGAAATTCCGCAATATGGCGCATCCTCATATATTTCTGGTCAGGCTTTACTTATGTAATATTTTGGTGATGGATTAATATTATGGATTATGGTATTATAAAGCTAGGTCTTATTTACACTACATTTATTTTTCGCCTTGTATATATTTATTCTCCTTATATATTCGCCTTGGTTATAAAGTGTAAACATGTGTTTGTCGTTGACTGTACAGTACATAGTGGTAGAAATTATGTGAGCTGACTATGAGTGCATGTCAACATATATTTAACTTATTTCATTACCATGCAAAGAAATGAACATAAAATTTATATGATTACGAATATGTTAAAGATTATCATATAATCCTTTTCTTTTTAGTAACATGGATATACAGGTAAGGCTCAGGAACATTTTTAACGCTCCCATGCCTTATATTTTATGAATAAAGAACATTATTTTTGTGATGGAATCCAAAAAGAAAATGATATTCGTCTAAATTTTGTAAGACAAGGAAACAAGCAGTTGAAACACTCCTGAACCTTACCCTGATAGCAGTGACAAAAAACTATTATATCAAGTATTTTCCTTTTAAGATTATTAATAATATTTTAGTGTAGTACACACAATAATTATTATAAACTTCAAATAGTAATAACAACATGATGAAACTAAGCGTATAGACATAGACATCATTTATTGGTAATAAAGTAGGTTATTTATTATTATTTTCGCTTGGGCCTTTTGTGTGCCGCATCGACCAAAATTGATCTATTGTGGCAGCCCTGTCTTAAAGCTCACTGCTGAGGCCCGTTGAGTCCAGGAATTCCCAGATTCTTTGGGCCGTGAGTTGTTGTATCTCCTCTGGGGGCACAAAGTGTTGCCCTAAGTGGATACTTCTTTTGTGCATAAGTGGTCCACAGGAGCAGAGGATATGCATAGCTGTCTCCTCTGACTCTTGGCAGAACCTGCACGTTGCGTCCTGTTCCATACCCATTATGGACAGGTGTTTTTTCAGCTTGCAGTGACCGGTCAGAGTTCTAGTCACCGCACAGACTTTTGACCTTTTGAGCTGTAGTAACTCTTTAGATAACTTTTGAACAAAGACTTTTATAAGGGTTTTCGAGTGATTTTGTCCTTTCACAGCCACCCACATCTCAATCGCCTTAGATTTGTGTAAATCGTTGAGCAGAGAATAAGCCTGGCGTTTTGTGATTCCACAGAACGGTTCTGGGCCGACAAGGGGCTTGTCCGCGCCATCTCTCGCGAGTTTATCTGCTCGTTCATTTCCGTCAATATCGGAGTGACCCGGTACCCATCTAAGAGTGACTTTGTTGGTTTCGCCTAGGGCATTTAAATTGTTTTTGCATAGTTGGACTAGTTTAGATTTAACCTCTAGTGATTCCAGTGCCAACAGGGCAGCTTGGCTGTCCGAGTTGATGTATATGTGGCAGTGTCTTATGTTCTTGTCAAGGTTTATCTCTGCGCATTTGTTTATGGCAAAGATCTCCGCTTGGAAGATTGAGGCCTCTGTGCCCATGCTGACGTTTGCATTGAGCTTTGGTCTCTGTCCATAGACCCCACATCCTACATCTTTTCCATTTTTGGAACCATCCGTATACCAGATGTGGCAGCCCTCTTTGAGAGACATTTGGTTGTTTAGCCATTCGTCTCTTGAGGGTAGTTCCACTAAGTAGTATTGCGTAAAGATACATTCAGTGAGCATGTCGTCCGAGGGCATGCACAGTAGTTTGTTTTCGAACACTGAAGCCTTTAGTTTGTTCAGTGCTTGTGAGCGCCATTTCGTCTTGGACAGTGTGCAGAGCCTGTAGATGCACTGCTCGGCCTCTTTCTGCACCTGTAGGTGCAGAGGTGTTAGGTCGAGCAGTGCGTCCAGGGCCGCACCCGGCGTCGAAGACAGGGCTCCTGTTGCAATAATGCAGGCAGTGCGTTGTAGGCTGCTTAGTTTTAGGATCGCTGTCTTTTGGTTGGCCTTATTGCACCAGACAGCGGAGGCATAGGTTATTATAGGCCTCACGACTGCTGTGTATAGCCACATAGCAATGTTGGGTCTTACGCCCCATCTTGCTCCTGCCATTTGACAGCATGTCCACAGTGCCATTTTCGCTTTTTGGATTATATTGTTCAAATGCGTGTTCCAAGTTAGCCTTTGGTCAAAGGTGACCCCTAGATACTTGGCTTCATTTGTAAATGGTATAGTTTGTCCGTTTAGCTTTAAAGTGTTTAGCTTGTCGAGTTTCCTTTTATTTGTGAAGGGCACTATAATGGTTTTGTTTGCATTGATAGACAATTCGTTGAGTTTGAGTAGGTTAACAACAAGTCACTAATTCGCTATAGATATATTAGATTATTATTATATACATATATTTATTATTAAACATTATTTAATTTTGTGTATTTTACATTCCAATATTTATGTTAATTTAATATCTGTGAATTCTTTAAATGTGTAAAAACACTGCTCAATGAGCCACATAAGTGCATAAGTATTACTTTGTTTTCTAAACAACTGAGTGAGGTCATATATTATTGGAACATTAACCCACCAAAATACATTGATTGGATTCTCAATTAACAAAATTTGCACATCATAACAAAATATATTTTCTCCAAAGCCTAGCATGATTGCCGTACGTGTTATCTCGGCTAATAAAACTATAGGACAATCTGATATACACTGACATTCACTAAATCTATAAAGATATTAGTGTAAACAGATAAAAACTTAGAAATAGATAATAAGGGATGGTTACCTTCAAAAGCCATCTTTGGTAGAATGTCAGCCCGATGGACAGCGAGAAGTATAGAAGGATCAAGCCTAGAGACAGGAGACTCTTTTGGCACCACACTTCTGACCATTTCTTCTTAGGTTTAGTCGTAAGAACATCTTCCTCAACTTCGGCGTTCGTGGACAGCTGTTCATACTTTGCTCCTGGCATGGCGGGCGCAGGACAGTCCTGGTATCTCAAACTCACTCAACTGCATAGCAGCTACCAAATACAGGTATTCGGAGCTTCAATAACTGTGTGTATTTATTTTATTTCGCGTGTTATACCATGGGATACAAACGTCACGACTGACGGGCCGTCGCGATAAACATGGATGCTAGTGCTGCCACCTTGCTGCCACATGTCGATGTAACAAATGCAAAAGCGCGTTCGGAATAACCTATATGATGAGGTTAAAATGTTAACGCAAAATTATTATCTTATAAAAATTATCGCTATTGCAAAATTAATCATTAATTACGTTCATTTTAATTATTGCTTTATTTTATTATTATTATTTTTAATGAATAAACTAATTTTGGACTGATGCGCGCGTCGTTCTGAGGTATTGAATATTGATCGATAAAAAAATTAGTTGTTTGTGACTTTCCGATTCTGACACATCTGTGTTTGCTTCTTTCGCGTGAAATGAAGTCATTAAAATAATGAAAACATAAATTATAAGTAGTGTAATGTAGGAAATCATTGATAAACAGCGTGATTCCATTCAGATTGATCAGTAAGTTTTGTTTTCTATTAATTGGTGATCAGAAACTGCGCAGTAAATAATAGGATCTGGCGCTTTGTTTCATTACAATAACTATTAGACGTTGCATAATGTATTATTTACGAAAGGTGTGGGATTGAACAATGGAACACAACGCGTCTCTCTAAAGGAAAATATTATGATGATATTCAGCCGAATTTCCCAAAAGCATGGTTCTTTCAATTTCAAAAGACCAACAAAATTGCAACCTCTACCATAGTTCATAGCTAAAATTCGAATATGTGACCATTCTTTGTGCGAATGTAGTTTGGATGAATGCAATTCGTATCTTCTTTAACTGCCCTATAATACCAGTTTCTATGTATGATTTGCTTCCTGTAACTTTAGTTACATCCTCACGTTTGTAAATACCCCTTTTGTGTAAGTCCTGGACAAATTGGTTAAGGATTTCGTTATCAAGCTCTAATTCCTCACACTTTTTGATTCCGTTTATTAGGCGAAGTGGGGTATACTTCGCCTAACCATTTAAATGTTCGCAGCATTTGGATGAGGTTTGACAACTTTCACAATTGATCACTTGTAGCACCCAACCTTGATGCTGGCAGAATCATTCCCGGGGGACAGTAGCCATTAAGTTAAATTTTTATTGAATTGAAGGTGAGGCATTTGTTTGCAATATACTTTAATTTCTTCTTCAACCAATTAAGCAGTTTTGAAAGTTAAGTAACGGTTTCTAACGTCAAACTAATATGGAGTTTTGACATTTTTATCTGAGCGTTATACTTGGAATAAAAGAATGGCTAAATCCAGCCTTTGTGGACTGAGTCCAGTATAAGATTTATAGGACTTACTAGCTTTTCCCCGCGCTACGTCCGCGTGGAACTTGGAAGTATGGAAGCAACCTCGTACAACACAATCCTTCTAATCACCCTAATTAATAAAAGGGATTATTAAAATAATAATATAAGAAGATAATAATAATAAGCCTTTATTTAACAATCACATATACAAAACAAATAATTTACTTATTAACTAACACTTTGATTGTCTTGCGTTTCCGCAAAGGCCTCCCCAAGCGCTTGCCACATTTTCCGATTCTGGGCTGTCCTCCTCCAAGTGACTCCGGCAAATTTTAGAATCTCATCTTCCCATCTAAGCCGCTGTCTCCCTTTCCTTCTCTTGTTTTGTCGCGGACACCATTCTGTTACATCCTTAGCCCATTTTCCTTTGTTGCTTCTCATCATATGGCCTGCCCACCTCCATTTTAGTTTTCTTGTGCAGTATGTTACATCTGTGAGTTTAGTTTGATCCCGTAGTGTTTTTAGCTTTATATTGTCTTTTAGTCTGACATTGAGCATGCTTCGCTCCATATTGTGTTGACAGGTCTCAAGTTTGTGCATATTTTGTTTCGTCAAGCTCCATGTTTGACATCCATATGTCATTACGGGTAAGATACAAGAGTCAAATATCTTTTTCTTAGATTTTAGTGGTACTTGTGGGTTTTTCACAATTTCTTTGAGGGACCAATATCTTTTCCATGCTAATTGAACTCGATTATTTACTTCTTTTGATGTAAGGTCTTTTGGTGAGATTATTTGGCCCAGGTATATGTATTCATCAACATATTCTATTATGGCACCATTGACTTCTATAGGGGTTTTTTCGAGATTTGTCATTACTTTGGTCTTTGAAATGTTCATTGAAAGCCCAACTCTACTGCTTTCTTTCACAAGCTGTTCAAGCATATTTTGTAGGCTTTTTGGGTCTTCTGCGATCAGAATCAGATCATCTGCAAATCTTAGATGGTTAAGTTTGATTCCGTTAAGATTTAGTCCATATGTGGTCCACTCAAGATGCCTAAATATATCTTCCAGTACTGCTGAAAAAAGTTTGGGTGATAATGGATCTCCCTGACGGACTCCTCTTTTTATAGGGAACAGTTCGCCTAGTCTTTCGGTTTTTATTTTTGCTTGCATGTTCTTGTATATATTTTTAATTATGCGTAAGTACTTATATTCAATGCCTTGAGCTTCTAGAGCTTCCCAGATTTTGGCGTGTTTGAGAGAATCAAACGCTTTGTTGTAATCTACGAACGCTAAGTAATAGGTGATACAATATTCGTTGCATTTCTGTATAACCTGCTTAATGGTGTGTATATGGTCGATTGTCGAAAAATCGTTACGAAAGCCGGCTTGCTCTCTGGGTTGGTTTTCGTCCAGAGTTTTCGTTAAACGGTCTAGTATTATTTTGGAAAATATTTTATATACGTTAGACATTAGGCTGATGGGTCTATAGTTAGCTATTTCATCTTTCTTCCCCTTTTTATGCAGCAATATTATGGTAGATGTGGTCCATTGGTATGGTATATATTCTGATTCTAATATATCATTAAATAAGTCTGTGATGTTATTTAGTATGATGTCAGATGTTCCTAATAAAATTTCGTTAGATATACAGTCCTCACCTGGTGCCTTATTTCTCTTTTGTGATTTTATAGCTTTTTCTACTTCATCTTTTAAGATGCATGGTATTTTTTCATTACAGTTTCCTTCCTTTTCACAAAATAGATCATTTCCATCCAGTATTACGTCATCGCGGTAATAATCGGTAGCTACTTGCAGTATTTCGATCCGATTTGTTTTATTTTTCTTGTGTTTGTGGTGTGTCATGCTGTCTATCCAGTTTGTACATTCTTTCAGCTCTTTCCACGCTTTCTTGACACCTCTTGATTTATCAATATAGTAGTTTATAATATTACTCCTTCTTTTCTGATTATGTTTCCTAATTTGCAGATTTATTTCTTTGCTTAGCTGTCCTATCTTCTTTTTGTTATTTTTTCGGTCTTGGTATAAAGATTTTCTTTGTTTGAGCAGACTTCTTGCTTCCGGGCCTATTCTATCTGTTTTATCGATGTTTAGTCTAGTTTTGTTTTCTACCTTTTTAAGTTCTATTTCGAGACTGTCATATTTCTCTTGTACATTCTTCGCAGTACTTGTTGTTTTTAAATCGTTTTTTAATAATTCTAGGATATTTTCTGGTAGTGGTAAAGGTATTGGTTTCTTATTATTTTGAGTGAATTTTCTCAGTGTTTTTGGTTCTTTGTAATATATTTGGCCTCGTAGCATTCTGTGGTCAGTGTTGTAGTTCAGTTGGTTGACTACATCAATATTCATAAACAGTCTGGGTTTGTTTGTGAGAATGAAGTCTATCTCGTTTCTTGTCTTCCCGTCAGGTGACAACCAAGTCCATTTTCTATTTTGTTTTTTACGGTGATAACTGTTCATAATGCGTAGGTTGTTTTCTGATGCGAAATTTACCAGTCTTTGGCCATTGTCGTTTCTTTTCCCCGTTGAGTAGGGACCGAGTACATTGTCCTCATTTCTATTTCTTGCTCCAATTTGACTGTTAAAATCTCCCATTATTACAACTGTTTTGAGTAGTGATGCCATTACTTGGGATAGTTTGTTGTAAAACGCGTCTTTTATGTCTGTCTGGGCGACTTCTGTTGGGGCATATATTTGAACAATTGAGATTGGCTGCTTGTATCCAGGTAGTTTTATGTTTAAAATGGCGATTCTGTCCGATATTCCTCGGAATTCCATTATTTCGCTTTTCAGGTACTTATTAACCATGAACCCTACTCCATATAGTCCTGGTTTTTCGTTGATGTGGTATAGGATGAATTTATGATGAAGAATTGAATTAATAATTTATAATTCATTAATTTATTTATAATTTATTTATTTAATTTATTTATATTAATTTATATCATATCCAGGATGAAAACTATCCTATGTCCTTCCTCGGATCTTAAACTATCTCCATGCCAAATTTCATCAAAATCGATTCAGCGGTTTAAGCGTGAAGAGTTAACAGACAGACAGACACACTTTCGCATTTATAATATTAAGTATGGATTAGAGTTTCTAACTAATATAAGAACATACATATAGATTTGTGTCTAACATCTATTAAGGCCCTTTCTATAATCTTTTTAGTTTTTTCTCAGGACCTTTTTTATTATTCTATAAAATCAAGTTCCTAAGCAGTTTTAGTAATCCTCTCTTTAATAATATTTACCCTTCTGAGACAAAGAATTTCATTTTTGTTTTTGGAAAAGTAATTCAATTTAAGAGTTGATTCCTGTGATAGACGGACAGCGAAAGCATAAAGTAATAAAGCTCCATTTAGTACATAATCTGTTGTTGCAGGCCTCCAAAATGACAGATTCAAGTTCATTCTCATCCCTACTGGCGCTGGTGGACAGCCACCTGTCCCGAACCAGCATCCAGGACCCACAAGAGGGCACTAGCCACAGCATCAGCGAGCAGATCCAAATCCCACGCCTTACCGGACAGGGTGTCCAGTCTGATACTAGACTCCCATTTCCCCATGGGCAACGCCTACCTGGTATACCCACGTTCCAGTTCGGCAGTAGCCCCATTGATAGCGTTCTAGCTGAACAAGTCTCGAACATGTTCAAAGCTAAAGAACAGAAGAGGCTACAGGAAGAAGAACAGCAGAGGGTCACGGAAGAGACCAGGCGCCTCAAAGCAGAAGAAGACAAAAATGTCATAGATCTCATGCAAGCGTTACTAACACCGTGCAAACGGCCTGCGCCCAAAAAAGAGCCATTAAGCAGTGCAAGCTCTATGGAATCTATATTTGAGCCAAATTTCAATGAAATAACCGAAGAACCCTTAATGAAGACACCTGAGCCGATTTTACCAATTACGACAGATATGTCATACATGCTGCGACAGAAAGTAAAGAGAGGCAAGGGCTCGCAGTTTGGAAAAGTGGTATCGTCGCGTTTGAAACCCGTAGCTATGCCCTACCTGAGGGAGATGGTAGAGAGCAATATAGTGAGATTCGACTTCGATACGCCGTCGCCTTGTGATCTGATTAAGGAGAAGCTCCGCAAGCCGACGTGCTACAACGCGTACAACTTTAATATCTTCGACATGATCTAGGGACAGCCGGGGCCGGCCAGGACAGGCCGGTCGACCACCAGGCGCACTCCGGGCTCCATCTGCAAGAGGAGGCCGGCGCACGTGTTGACGAGCTCTCCGTGCCGCGACTGGGCTTGCCGCTGCGGCCATCGCCGCAGGTCTTCGTGCCCTCCCTCCAAATAAAGCCCAACATCATCTATACCAGCCCTAAATTGATCTTCGCTCTTCGAAATCAATCTTAAAGCACCAACTAATCAACGGTAATAAGAATAACGAGTAAGAGAAATCTCTAACCGGTTAATGAAACGGTTACAAGCCATAGCTACCACACCAATCAGTTTACTCGTGGTAGAATTGATTGATCTACGTCGATCGATTGACTCTACTATGGGTCGGTTAGTGTGGTGACATCCTTAAACAAAAACAGCATATCTTTATATAATGAAAAATCGGTAACACGACAGGAATTATCTACAGCAGATAATGAGACAACACACAAAAAGTTATATCGCCAAAAGAATCATCATCGAATTCAGGTTGCTGTTATTTCATAAAAGTCCGGTTTATCAGGCTGTTCCATATATGGAACATGGCCTTACAGGGTTTTAAATTAAAGCCTCGACAAGAGTATGCTGTCATACGGATAAACGAGCTAATTATTAAACAGTATGCTAAAAAATGACTACACCTCTTGCAATGAACTTGTGAGTGTCACTAAAGCGCAAGAGTGCCACAGACCGACCGTTTCTTTTCCCAAGCCTATTCTGTCTCTTGACATGTTCCTTAATATTGAAACTATTTATTCCGAGGAAAGAAACGGTCGTAATATACAACTTAACATGTATTAGTATATTACTGCAGACGCCGGGAAAGAAGGGCTTGCCGGGTGAGTAGGTATAGACGGATAGTGAAACGAAGCCGGCAAGCCCTTGTCACGGCTAGGCATGTATAGTGCTTTTCTCAAACATATGCAATGAAACCACACGCCATGTTTTAATAGTTATTTGTTATACAAGGGGGGAAAGTTGTATTTTACCCGCGAGTGTTTATTTGAAACACGAGCTAGCGAAAGGATCCTATGATTGACCACGAGCGAAGCGAGTGGTTCAAAATAGAATCCTGAGCGTAGCGAGTGTTTCAATACACGAGACGTAAAATAACTTTTCGCCCGAGTATAACACAAAACTTTTCACCTCACTACAGCGAGGAAAAAAGAATAAGGGTTTGTACTATATCTTTGAAAAATAACTGCAATAATCAACCAATTTGCCATTTATTAAAACTAAGGTCTAATTAGCTTTCATGTAGGTATTTTAAACGGGATTTTTCAGAAAATAAGCTCATGTCAAATTTTACTTTAGCTGCGTTGAAACGTCAAAACTCTTTCTCCACATGTGGATAAAAAGCGATTTTCTCAATAGATATCAAACAAACGAACTGGGCTTTCCGAGCTAGTGAGGTGAAAAAATAATTGTCTTCCCGGCTTTAGGCCTTCAACTCTTTACAGTTCTCTCGAGTTGTTTCGCGCGAAACGTGATTGATACTTCGAAGCCTGTTATAACGCACGTTATGACGATATTTCATTACATGTTTGAGAAAACTCCTTATCTCTGACCCATAGGCATGTTTGTGATGCTTTTCCTCTATTTGTTCGATTTGTTTGAATGAGAGCCGGCCGGCGTCACGTCGGCTAGTCTGACTTGGTAAATGTTAGTGACTAGAAACCTTCCAATTGTAGGTTAGGCTAGCGGCCAAGCCGTCCTAGACATAATTAATGTTCCCAATAGTTCTAGGCAACAGTGACTATGAATTTCGTGGACTGTCCCCGCTCAAACTATCTATAAATAGATTCGTATATCCCTTGGAATTGGAACTTGTTGGTTCTTTTGTACTATCTGTTCTTTAATACTCTTGCTTTTCCTTGTAACTTTATATTCCTTGACGTCACTACCGAGTAGCTCATTTTGCCAGTAGCTAAAGGTTGGGTACAATAATATGCATGCAAATTATATCGTCTGTTAACACGTTCACAGTCCGTGTCCCATATGTGGGACTATTACAGAGACAAGGTTCACATATCAAACTGGGAAAGTGACTTAACAACCAAAAGTCACTAAGTAACAAAGCTCGTATCTCAGTATTAACTTACAAACTAGATACGAGGTTTTGGGGAGTGACTAATTTTTGTGAGTTAATTATCATCAGACGATATCGGCAAAGGCAGAAAATTAATAATTCATACATATTATTGCATATGACCATAAATGTTAAATGGATTGTTTTATTCTCAATGTCATAGCGATAGTGTCGTTTCAGTGTACCGTAAGCATCGATGTGTGTGTGCCATAAGTGGAACACATTAAGCAATAAGTCTGAATTCTGTTATAGTTTATTCACACTATTAAATTATAGAACAGGACGTGTTAGTAATGATATGGTACTAATTCTTCGACCCTTACTGTTCGTAGTGTAAAAAGCTGTGTTCGTTACGTCTTTGTAAAAAAAAAACTCATACTCATTTAAGTTTCTTTGTTTTTTTTTGTAGTCCGTGTGGATTTGGCTTTCCATACATCTCTGTTAGACCACTGATGGTTTTTTTTGCCTTGGTCGTTGTTTAAGTTCTGAGGGTATCAGGAAACGTCTGTCTATAGGTTGTCTTCACGTAATAAGCATAGCCCGGAGATTTCGATGCACAAATGATAAGACGCATGCTGTCGGTCTGCACAGAATATCTGCGTCGGGCGTCGCTCAGCGCTTTCATTTTAATATCATAAATCGGAGAATATTCGGTTTCGGGTCTCATTAAATTATTTATCTTATTTATTAGACCTTTAGTCGACTGTCAACTAAAAGTAATACTTTGTCTCAAGCTGTTGAGTTGATTATTCAATAAACATTAAGTATGTTTGGAAACTTGTGTTGGTAGTAGGTGAACAGTACAGTAGCCTAACAATCGTATCATTGTTTCGTTAATCAATTTGGCTGTAAAAAAAAATGGCCAAGTGCGATACCGATTTTTGGTAATGTGTTTATACTTCGTTTGCCCGCTAAGCGACCATGTATTGTGGTCTATACTTATCAATAGGCCGATGCCTTAATAGGACTTATAGCACCGTAGGGCTTTAGGGAGCTATGGAGCCGATATCACTACATAATACCTATAACACAAAGTCGCTTCCTGTCTGTCTGTCCCTATGTATGCTTAGATCTTTAAAACTGCGCAACGGATTTTGATGCGGTTTTTTTAATAGAGTGATTTAAGAGGAAGGATTATATGTATAATTTATCAGGAATGCACCCGTGCGAAGCCGGGGCGGGTCGCTAGTTAACATTAAAATACAATTAATACTCATTCATTTATTTCATTCCAAACTGCCTTAATGGTTATTGTGGTTAACATTGAATAACTAAAACTATAAATAAAATATTTTTTCCTAGATTTAAGTATATCAACTGTCGATTTCATGCATTTTCCAGTCATAGCTGGCTTTTCGATCTATTTAGAACCCAATTTACTTCATAAAATATCGCAAATATTTACGTATTTTATGAAGACGAAAAGAAATGTCCGCGCAGACCCGGTATTTGTATATTTTTCTGACTATGTCCTTGACTAGAAAATATTACAATTCCTAATTAAGTACACTTATGAGTATGAATTATATTTTAATGATAATATCGGCTCCATAGCTCTATTTAAGTCCTACCCTGCTATTAGTCCGATGCCTACATATTAACTCTCTATATGTACTGACTGATGTACCTGTTTTTAATTAGATTACTAGAGATAATGTAACTGCTGCCGCTGCGATTTGTTATGTATAGGTTTTCTCATTCTTTTATATAACATCATCATCACATGTAAAGCCTGACCAGAAATATATGAGGCTGCGCCATATTGCGGAATTTCACTGGAACTAATTTCTTACACTGGCAATGATTTTATGATGGTTTGTCAACAATGTCAATAACATTCGTGGTGCTTTCTTTAATATACAAATATTTGAAAATATCCAAAGAAAATGCCGAAAATCATTCACGGTTGTGAACGTAATATTATAAATAAAGTGTACACGTGTTTACTACACGAAAAACGGTCAGAAAAAGAGTGCATTCCATTAAATTATATTACGAGGTTAACATAGTGGAACTGACAGGTATTTTAACTAATGTCATTATAGCGCGGTTGCGATTGGTTGCAAAGTTGTTGCTATATAAATCTTATAAATAGCGCCCTCTTGACAATCCTCATATAATTCTGGTCAGGCTTTTTTATTATTGTTTTTTTTTTTATCGCAGAAAGACTAGCATTGGCTGTGACTTTGCGGTGCGACATTACATAAAGACGATACATACGACGCGGTTGATGCAGTTTGTAGTGCGCCTGCCTGCTTAGCCGGCGGTCCTGGGTTCGAATCCCGGCCGGGGCAAATGTGTGATGAACTGGAATAATTGTTCCTGGGTCATGGATGTTATCTATTTATGTATTTATATAGAAATATAACATCCATCCACAAAAACGCTGCATAAAATCACCTGATAAAAATGTAAAGGCCTATGAGGATGATTTATGTATTATGTATATCGTCGTCTAGTACCCTAGTCCCAAACTAAACATAAAGCTTGTGCTTAGTTTGGGACTAGGTTCGTATTGTGTATGATTGTCTCTTACTTTATTTATACTATCTGATAGTTATTCATCGCGATATATGAAACTCCATGGCCAATGTGCTAGACTTTCTGATCGGTATCTCTGTTGCGATTGCTCGTCATCTAATTTTAATTACCTTCTGATTCTTGGATAGTTAGAGTTTAACTATCCAACTACATAGTCCAGTCCAGTATGGTGCAAATTACTCGTCTATATACGGCTGTTATTACGGATAAAACTTGACATGAGGAACTTAAACAAATTTAAATAAAACAATTTAAACGTTTTATATTGTCAAAGGTTGACTTTGACAACGGTAACTGGAAAGTTGCCGAAACGTCAGGGAGGCTCAAATAATTATTATACGCGAACCCGTTTCAATTGTTTTATTTAAATATGTGACAGTCGCGGAAACTGAAAATATTAATTAAACGAATTTAAATAAAGACTATGAAATCACCGATATAATATGGTATCAGTAAATGAATTTTGTTTTGGACCATAGTTGGGTGATTGGACATTTTAGTTCTACGGTAACTAATTTATTAAAACAGATTATAATTGTATCATCTAATTAGTCAAGAGGATTGCCAATACTTATACAAAGTTGCATTCTATCGCCTTCAGACCTCAGTGAGGCCACTAGCATATACATGTATCATGGCTTTTAACACTTCTACACTTCTAACTCTTCACACTCACGGCGAGCTGGCGGGTTGTTCGTTGGGAACGTGTTAAATATCCGATTAAAATATTAGCGTCTTCATTGATCTGTATAAACAGCATGGCGACGGAACGTGATGTTGTATTGGCAGTACAGTATTTATGATTCTTTATTGGTCCATGATTATACCTACTGTATTCACATTATGTAAAACTTTACTATAATTTACTGTACTTATTTAAGTTAAATTTTACGTAACGTTTTAATCGTCAGTCGTATTGGTGTTATTTTTTTTTTTTAGTTTTAATTTTCATGAACAATTTAATCAAATTAAGTAGATAGAATAGTTAGATGTATTATGACTTGTACTAATTGAAATTTATGAATAAATGTTAAATAAGTGTACACGTGTTTGTTTTCATTGTTAGTTCCACCGGAGTTTAGAATTGGGTTGATTCATAATCATAATCATTTATTCACAGAATATATGGTGCGTACATAAGGTGATATTTATATGCTTTGGAATGGTCAATTCATACATTCTGCCTTTATAGGCATGTGATTTTTTATTACATTTTTCTAAATATGGGTAAATAGCATGCAATAATATAAATACGAGAATGTCAAAGATTTTATGCTTATTTACTATACATTTCAAATAATGGTAATAATTATTCAAGTGCATGCATATTCATAATTTCATCAAAAATTTAATGATCCATAAAAAAGGTACAATAATAACGATATTCTCTTGTGTTTGGTTTAGTCCTCAAACTTTGGCAAGATGTTCCTCGTACAAAATCAAACGGGCCGTGTGCAATGCGAGCGTACAATATCAGTATAGTCTGGGTCGTATTTTTACAGGAAGCACAGAAATTAGCTGTTTTATTTGTAGTGAAAGCTGCGTATTGTTAATGCGAATGTAACTCTGTATGTCTGTTAATTTCATGGCTTAACTACTGAACTTATTTCGATGAGGCTTGTAGTCAGACCTCTATATATTTTTTAATTTAGAATAGAGTAAAAGACAAGTTTCTGTAAAATTATCGTATTGGCCGTTAAGAGATTTTAGAGCGATTTTTAGGGTTCCGTAGTCAACTAGGAACCCTTATAGTTTCGCCATGTCCGTCTGTCTGTCTGTCTGTCCGTCCGCGGCTTAGCTCCGTGATCATTAGTCCTAGAAAGCTTTTTTTTTTCATGGTAGCTTGCGGGTCCGACGGACCCTTTGCACTGCTGGTGCCAGACGTGCTACTCCGCTTGGAGAAGCACCGGAGACCCTAGAAAGCTGAAATTTGGTGTGTGTATGTGTATGTAACACGCCGACAAACGGTAAAATAAAAAGTAAAAAAAAAACACCTGAAGTGGGGGTGATTTTTTTTTTCGTTCCAACACTAATGTGTAGGGTGTCGTTGAATAGATCTTTTAAAAATAATAGGGGTCTTTGAACAATATTTTTGATAGTAAGCAGTTTTATAAATATTTGCTCCAAAAAAAAAATAGTGTCCCCCCTCTAACTTTTCAACCACGCGTCAAAAAATTATGGAAAAATTCATGAAGATGGGGCCTTATAAGTACAATACTTTCAATGAAAACTATATTCGGTCGGTCGTTTTTGAGTTATCGCAAAAATTCATAATTTTCTTTAAAATGACGTAAGTGCCGCTCGATGTCCTTACACTTCGAACGTTATACCAAGTTATACATATTGGTTAGCCATACTGTATTAAAACATTTCGCTCAACCTGGTGCGTATAATCGATAACTTCCAGAAGGTAATAAGTAATTAATGTTACTTTGGCGTTTACGACCTTTTTATAGAGCTTGAAATCTTTCTCGTAATTTAAATGTTTCTCGTAATTTTCGTCTATTGTGAAGGATGGGCACCTACGGAACCCTACACTGAGCGTGGCCCGACATGCTCTTGGCCGGTTTTTCTGTTGCTTGTTGCCATGGTGATGTCCCCTGGGTTACTCTTTAAAACTACGATTTCGGTGGCAATATTCAACAAAAATGTTGTAATTGCAGCAGTTATTTATATACCAATAGGTATTACAAATTATCAACACTTTTCTTACAAGTTCAACCAGCATTGTCTCCTGGGTGACGCGTGACGGGACATATAATAGGGCTACCTACCCTATTATATACGCCCTATAATATTTTAAGGTACAAAGTTGCTGTGACTCACTATAACAAATATCCCGCGTGATGAGCATTTAAGGGTAAAAAAAACACATGTTATCTAAATATTTCCTATATTCTAGAAAAATTACACTTATTAAATATAATTGGCTTTTTATTGCTTAATTGCAACTAATAACACAATCAGAAAGTTGAGCTAAATTCATATAAGGCAAGATTGACGCTTAGCGACATTAATATTTGTTTAAAAATTCATATAAATTATTAACAACCAACATCTTATAAGGAAACAATGATTATTCTAATTCTACAGTGTTTGATGATTATTCCGTGGAGAATCAATATTAAACTGGAAGCAAATCAATTACAACCAAAACTTCAAAATAAAAAGTTTGTCCAGCCGTTTCAGCGTGATGTGAGGACAAGGAAATTTCGACAACAGATGGCGCCAGACTGGCACGGCGCCGCGCGCCCATACAAAACCAGTTCCAGATTTTTCCTAAAATCAAGACTCCTCTCCATAGTAAACTGTTTTCCAATACAACTGTCATAAAATTTTGCCCCGTACAGCCTGACCAAAAAGAGTAGAAATAAAAGTGGCAATACTCTAGTTTAGTCTCTGTTTTCTTAGATTGATTAGAAAGGGACGACACTATACTATTGACATTTTTAATTTATTTATATCGTGGTCTGGGTGTGACTACCTGGCCACGAATTCGGCGGGCGGCGGCCGCAGGCGGGAGCGAGTGGTCCGAGAGGTGTCCCGCTCACTCCCATGGGCGCCGCTCGACGCGAAAACGTGGCTTATCCGTAACAGTGCAGGCTTAATGATATGTCACAGTGATAACTTTGAAATTAAAATAACAGTCACAGCGACTGCAATGTAACACTTCCTCAATCTAATACACTATGATAATAATGATAATACATTTGTATATTATATAACGTAGAATGTCAGCTTTGGTAAAACAATTAATATATATATGAGTAACAGTAGCAAATTCAATAATGATAATATAATGCTAGCTAGCGACTCCGTAGATTTGTATGGAGAACAGTGCCCCTAGCGATTACTTTGTAGAACTACAATTCTCCATATAAATCATTTACGGAGTCGCTAGCGAGTACTGTCACTGTAAACTAAAGGTAAGGGTGCAATTGGATAGTAGTTCTCACGTACTATTGTGCTTGAGACATCTGTCATCCCAGTAGTAATATAATTCAGGAGGGGTATTCGACCAATTTTAGAGATATAATGGAGATCTCTCCTTTTCATCGCCATCTGTCACTTTTGACGTGTGCCTACTTGACAAGTGGCGATATCGCTAGAACATCGCAACTTCGTCAATTCGGACGTGCAACATTTTCGTTTCCTTTGTATGTGACGGCATAAATAACAGGCGCATACTTTAAATTGACCGCATAGTACGTGAAATTGGTCCGTTACGTTTCGTTCAAAACAGAAATTTATATACATGAATAACATTTTTGACAATCATTATCGCCTTCGTATTTCCAAAATTGAGATGAGATATGTCACTTTTAAGCTCATCGCATTTAAATGACAGTTCAATGGCGATATAACTGTTATCTAATGGAGATTTGACGTTTGGAGATATCTCAAACGGCATTCTCGAATTGGGCCCCTGGTTATAAAATGTACTGAGATTGTATGTGAAAACGACTATGATTATTCGACCATAGTTACGCAGAGAGCGACCAGCGTAGATTTTTTGTCTAAGTGACTTAAATCTTAATCAATGAATGAGTTTGGTCGCTTTTTGCATTACGAAAAAGTATTTGGTCGCTTTCTGCATAACTATGGTCATTTAATTCTATTTTTGAATACAGATCTCGATTTATTTTCACTAGTTGTATAACACACACAATATGAATCGTTTATTCTGCCGTGTTACGGTAAAAGGTCTTATATTTATACGGATGTCATAGTAAGATACGTCCTTTTGCCGTAGCATGGCAGTATTATCAAACCACATTTCGACGTTTGACCATAGTTATGCAGAAAGCGACCAACGATTTTTTTTCATAATGCAAAAAGCGACCAAACTCATTCATTAAGTCTAAAGTCACTTTGACAAAAAATCTACGCTGGTCGCTTTTTGCATAACTATGGTCGTTTTAGGATACGTCTCAACCGAAGCGAAGCGGGGTCGTGCGGAATCGACCAATCACATGAGTTCAAATCTGTATCTCAGCATAGCTTCACTTTTGTGATTGGTCAATTCCGCACGCCTCCGCTTCAGTGAAGAGGCGCCCTTAGACTGCCCGTCCACTGAATGGGAACGGAGAAAATTAACCAATCAGAGCGCGACTTTGTGAAGTCCCTAAGTGCATGTAATCTGAGACATGTGGTTGGTTCATTTTACACAGTCCGCTCCGCTCCGGTCCAGTGGACAGGCTGCCTTACGTCGTCGTACGTTTTAAACTGGGTGTGTAACGGTTGCTATATAATATTGGTCAATATAACTATGTAATAACATTTGGTATAATTTCATATGGCCTAATCAGTTAGCATAATGTCCATTTCGTATAATATGTTAAAAGGATCACAATAAACTAGAATTGCTCCAACAAAATAGTTAATCTGCGATAGTTACGGTTAGGTACGACTATGCGAATATGTATTAAATGTATTTTATCCGAATTGAAATTATATCCAATGAAATTATGGTTATTGTTGTTATTTCAAATGAAATTACATGAAACGTTGTTCCAACATATATATCATTTCAGTAAGCCGCTGCCTCATTTATATTTTCATTTACAGTTTTTTGTATTATAATGTAATATAAGTTAATATCAAAATTGAATATTTATAATTTATTAAAATAAAATATCGCGAATTGCTCCATTATTGTATTAAAATCTGTCCATCCTTTTGACTAAACCTCAAATGGCAAGTATTCATTTCAATTATAAAGTTGTTTACCAAGTAAAACATTGATTGATATGCTGCATAATATAAAATAGGAACTAATGGAAGAATAACAACATGTTTGGTCAGCAGCGACACATACTAAACTAATGAAAAAAATACTATAAGGGTTCCTAGTTGACTACGGAACCCTAATTATAATAGAGTGTTCTAAACTCAAGCCTAACATGAGATGATTAAGAGGCCTTATTCATTTTTAAATTTATTTTTTTCATAATATGACAAATATATTGATAATTTCAACCAACTTTTTGAAGTGAATAATACTTTTCCCCCAGTTCTAGGTAGTAACACAGCTATTTCATGCTTTAATTGCGTGCTGTCGAAAATAAGTTGAAAAAACTAATTTTCCGCGTGAATTTTGTCAATTTCGAGTAGATTATGAAACAAAAATTATCAATGAAAAATTCAAACTGTAGGTTTCAAATACAGTTATACCAATAAATCCCAATAGCCCTGTTTTAGTTACTAACATCAATAATGTATTAAGAAACATGTTTGATCATAGAGAAAAATGTCTAAAACAATTAGCATTTTAATAGTAGAGTTGTTAGTCCGCTGTTTTCTAACATAATTGTGCGCATCGGGTTACAGGCATGAAATTTCTACCATAGATAGATTGTTCCACGGCGATTATTTTCAGATGTGGAGGGAAGTCAGATTCGTCCCCTGTGAGGCGGGAGAGCGGAGTGAATAGGACCAAGTATCCCTCTTTTCTTTCTTTATTGCTGGTCAGTTAAGTCTACCAGGACGTGTTTGGTATCGTTTCCGTGTAAAACAAATATCAGAAATTAATTTTTTATGTTAGTTTTGTATAGTTCTATATAAAAATATGGGTGTAATGGCCGAAAAGGTAAAAATCACAACAAGTTTTTTTATTCAGTGAGGTAAATTAGTTAAATTTCGTGAACATTTTCAACTTATTATTATTATTTCAAAAAGCTCATTTAATCTGGTTTCTAAAAATATATGCATGTTGGGCACTTCTCATACAAACAGTAGCTTAAAATATATCTTTACGTCGGCGTAACCAACGTAAATCTCCGAACGCATCCTATTTCGCTTCATTAAATACATTAAATAATGATTATTAACATGCTTTTACATATTATTTTTTTCTATATACGTTCTAGAAAAACAAATTAATGTAATTAAAACAAAATATTTTTTTGCTAATGTATCACGAGCACACGGGCTAATCTCAACATCAACAATTTATTTAAGTTACTTTTTGTATGAAGAGTGCCCAATATATATATATATTTTTAGAAACTAGATTAAATTTTCTATTTTGCAATATTTTTTTTAGTTGTAAATATTCAGGAAATATAACTAATTTATCTCCCTGAATAAAAAAAACTTGTTGTGATTTTTACAATTTCGGAAATACAACCATACTTTTATATGGTACTATGAATAAATAACATGGAAAATGAATTGCTGATATCTATTTTACACGAAAACGATGTCGCACAAGCCCTAATAGCCTTAACTGATCAGTAATAAAAAAAGGAAAAAGAACAGTACTTGGTCTTCTTCACCCCGCTCTCCCACCAACAGGGGACGAATCTGACTTCCCTCCACATCTGAAAATAATTACCGTGGAACGCTCTATGTGTGTTAGAAATTTCATGCTTGTAACCCGATGCGCACAATTTCGCGGCTTAGCAACTCTACTATAAAAGGAACAAGGCCTCTTAAATTGTATGCAATTGTGCGTTCTAAATAATATGAATTCAGATTCGGATTCAAACTGAATGCGTTCTGAATTAATAATATGAATTCCGCTTATTAATTCATATTCGGATTCAGACTGTGTAAGGCCGGCCTAAGGCTGCGTGTCCACCAGATATGTGTAGGGAGAGATGTTGTTTTTGTTAACCAATGGAACAACAGCCCTCGCTACCCATCTCTGGCGGGATCGCAGCCTTACGTGACCGATATGCCGGTGGCCTCAATAGGCTAGTTGACTCATGTCAAATTGTATTAAACTAATGTCTATTTCGTATAGTATTTAGCAAAGGAAACTTAAATATAGATTTCTCAATGCATACAAGTGACAGATGGCTGAAAAAATTTAATTTGAAAATATGGTTTTTAATCTGTACTTTGAAATGCTTAAAACGCTGTCCGCCATTTTCGCTTATGATAGTAACGTCATCGGTCCCGTAAATAAAACTGAAAGTCTACTCCGACGACTTCGAATAGCGCCGTTCCTCTCGATCTCCTGTCAAATATTGGAGAGAGCGTGATGACACTTTACGACGGTCAAATTTCGAATATTTACGCGGAATTCTACGTCACGCAACAGATTAGCAAAAGGCAAAAATGGCGGACGGCGTTTAAGCTAGAAAGCTTTCACAATTTTTTTTTTTAGAGCTAGTAAGATCATTATTAACCATTTCAAATGTATTTCAAAAATGGGTCTACTAGCCTATTCCTCACTGGTGGTTGCTCCTCAAGGCTGGTAGTGCCTGCCTAGAGGCTGCTCGTGCTTCCTGGTCGCCTGGTACTTGTCGCGCTCCTTGTCGGGGTACTTGGTGGGTAGATTCGGCGAGTGGAGGTTCACTTTGGCGGTGTATCTACAGAGATAAGTACATTCATTCATTAAAACATAGTTTTACATGTCAACATAATTATACTAAGTTTATATATAAATTAATTATTTATCTTGGGTAGCGAACCGGTTAAGGGTGTGCACTCAGTTACTTGAAAAAAAAATCGTCAATAGAGTAGATCGCGTCTACTGCTAGTTTGGTCTTAAGTTTGTTTACAAATATTAATTGAGTGAATTAAGGTGGTAAACTTTTTGGACTTCACCCATAACCACTTACTGTTCAAGGTACTAAGAATCCCTCACAATATGACGCTATACGGGACAAAATAGTACAATACATACCAAGGGCAGTGAATTCGTGAACGTCCCAGATCACAGGTGTTCGTGAATATGAATGAGGGAAACGGAACGAGCGAGAGGACGGATGAGTGAAAGAGATTTTTATTTTATTTTATTTTATTTATTTATAAGACACACCAACAGTACATAAACAAAACCTAGTAAATAGTATAAAATACACAGACACAAAAACCTGTTTATGAACCAATGACAGGTGTGCATCAGCATTCAAATTGACTCAGGGCACACTAACCTATAACATTAATTAATATTAATAAACTAAACTAAAACACAAGATTCAAAATGTGATTATAAAAATTCGTGGGCAATTAAACGGACGGAAAGAGTAAATAGAAAACAATGACATTTTCTATTAATTCAGTAGTTTTCTGCTAGATTTTAAATAACTGATATAATATAAATATATATATTTTTTTTTTTTTTATTCAGCTGTTTTCAGCATCTTACGCCTAAGAACGGGTAAAGAATCATGAAAAATGTCCAAACCAGGAATTTCCAAGGACAGAACATTATACAGACATTGTATTCTGTAAATTGGGAGTGATTTTCCAAGTTTAGTTCGGGTGGGACTGGGGCTAAAAGTGGTGCGACGGCAAGGCCGTGTATTTACTTTGGGGACTTTAAGATGAAGACACTGCAGCAGATACGGTTCCATAATTTTTTTATTTAGTGTACAAGTGTGTATTTAATCTTACAAAACTAAATTGAGATGGATGTATGAGGCTAGAATTAAGATTAGAAGAGGGCGGATTGAGTTAATTTCCGTGCGTTTTAAAATGTGTCACTGATAATAACCCATTCACGGCCAAGCGCCGTCGACCGTACACTATACGCCAGGCCACCATACAACCATTTTTTTGCTAAAACAAGTGACTCAACGTCATGACCCCGGCGCGAACGCTAAATAGACCGCCGTTTCTGAAGCCAGGTAGCTATTATACTAATACTATTAAGTCACACGATCCACGATCACGATCGTGTGACCAACACGGAGGTACTACGACGAGCTGGCATGTCCGGCATGGAGGCTCTATTGATCAGACACCAGCTACGATGGTGTGGCCACGTTAGCCGCATGGAAGACTGCAGACTCCCAAAAACCGTTTTTTACTCGGAGCTCGCTAGTGGAAAACGCAATCACGGGGGGCAGTTCCTGCGCTACAAGGATGTTCTGAAACGTCATCTTAAAGCTTGCGACATCCCATCTGAGCGTTGGGAGGACCTTGCGTCGATGAGACCGGAGTGGCGCAATAACGTCAGTAAAGGTGTAGCTTCATTTGAAGAAGCTCGACTCGAGCATCTGGACCAAAAGCGCCGCTTACGGAAGACTCGACCCAAACCTACCTACGCTTACACTTTTGACACACAAGGGCAACTTTATTGCGCACAGTGTGACCGGACATTCAAGACCAAGTTTGGCTTTGCAAGTCACATCCGCGCACATGAACGGAGAGTGTAAGAGTCGCCGTTGTCGGATACGACAAGGAGGACTATATATATATACTATTAAGTCATAGTAAGATTCCTTTTTTTTTTAAATTTGGATTTTGTCATGACTCACATGCTAGTCACTGGCCCTGCGCGACTGTTTGAGCATGACCCATACGCTGAGTCACTGGCCCTGGATGGGATAAATAGTTTTTCTAATATACCTCTGGTTTTACTCTGAGCTACAATCCCACATGAGTATGGGATCTGGGACTTTACGAATTACCGCCCGTGGTTAGTCGAACATTTTATGTCTTGCCTTGACCTCCCTCCCTCCCTCCGTCCCTTATATATTTACGCCCTAGGGCGTAATTTACGACTCACCGCCCGGTTTTCTAGCATGTACCTTGATTTACGAGCAAGCGTGATGAAAATAATACTACAGGCAATGACAGTTACCTGATACCAGCTATGTCGACTTCGTAGTGGCCGCTCAGCAGGTAGTCGTTGGTGATGCGGTGGGCGACGCCTCGCTCGTCCAGATTCTGGACGAAGCCGAGGCAGACCTGACGAAAACGAGTCAATCAGTAGTGGTTTCATATCATTACCAGATGCGCGCCACGGTGTTACCAGCTCATCCGATGGGAACACTAAATTTTGTCGGAATAGAAGTGGAACTACCCAAATCTTGTATTTATGCGTCAAGAAGTAACAAATATAATAACAATTGTATACTAACAGAGTGTCATAGTCACCTAAGTGACTATAGTCATGTAAGCTCTTTAAATAAAGATTATAAAGAAAATAAGTAAAAAACATACAAACACATAAACACACACAAACTTTCGCTTTTATATTAGTGTGACTGAAAGTCGAACTTAGACAACGTAAAGCTTTTCTTTACCGTGGTTGGGTAAAAAGTATCCTATAACCATCTTTAGATTCAGATTTCAGACCAAGGGTCCAGCTCTAGGTGGGTCAGTAACAGCTGGACCCACCTGCTTCTTGAAGGTGAACCCGTGGCTAGTGGTAGTGGTTTGGCCGCAGTGCACCCCGTCCCTGTAGATGGGCTCGTTGCCCCAGCACCAGGGGTCCAGCTCGTGGCGGGTCAACAACAGCTGGACTCACCTGCTTCTTGAAGGTGAACCCGGGGCTAGTGGTAGTGGTTTGGCCGCAGTGCACCCCGTCCCTGTAGATGGGCTCGTTGCCCCAGCACCAGGGGTCCAGCTCGTGGCGGGTCAACAACAGCTGGACTCACCTGCTTCTTGAAGGTGAACCCGTGGCTAGTGGTAGTGGTTTGGCCGCAGTGCACCCCGTCCCTGTAGATGGGCTCGTTGCCCCAGCACCAGGGGTCCAGCTCGTGGCGGGTCAACAACAGCTGGACTCACCTGCTTCTTGAAGGTGAACCCGTGGCTAGTGGTAGTGGTTTGGCCGCAGTGCACCCCGTCCCTGTAGATGGGCTCGTTGCCCCAGCACCAGGTGTCCAGCTCGTGGCGGGTCAACAACAGCTGGACTCACCTGCTTCTTGAAGGTGAACCCGTGGCTAGTGGTAGTGGTTTGGCCGCAGTGCACCCCGTCCCTGTAGATGGGCTCGTTGCCCCAGCACCAGGGGTCCAGCTCGTGGCGGGTCAACAACAGCTGGACTCACCTGCTTCTTGAAGGTGAACCCGTGGCTAGTGGTAGTGGTTTGGCCGCAGTGCACCCCGTCCCTGTAGATGGGCTCGTTGCCCCAGCACCAGGGGTCCAGCTCGTGGCGGGTCAACAACAGCTGGACTCACCTGCTTCTTGAAGGTGAACCCGTGGCTAGTGGTAGTGGTTTGGCCGCAGTGCACCCCGTCCCTGTAGATGGGCTCGTTGCCCCAGCACCAGGGGTCCAGCTCGTGGCGGGTCAACAACAGCTGGACTCACCTGCTTCTTGAAGGTGAACCCGTGGCTAGTGGTAGTGGTTTGGCCGCAGTGCACCCCGTCCCTGTAGATGGGCTCGTTGCCCCAGCACCAGGGGTCCAGCTCGTGGCGGGTCAACAACAGCTGGACTCACCTGCTTCTTGAAGGTGAACCCGTGGCTAGTGGTAGTGGTTTGGCCGCAGTGCACCCCGTCCCTGTAGATGGGCTCGTTGCCCCAGCACCAGGGGTCCAGCTCGTGGCGGGTCAACAACAGCTGGACTCACCTGCTTCTTGAAGGTGAACCCGTGGCTAGTGGTAGTGGTTTGGCCGCAGTGCACCCCGTCCCTGTAGATGGGCTCGTTGCCCCAGCACCAGGGGTCCAGCTCGTGGCGGGTCAACAACAGCTGGACTCACCTGCTTCTTGAAGGTGAACCCGTGGCTAGTGGTAGTGGTTTGGCCGCAGTGCACCCCGTCCCTGTAGATGGGCTCGTTGCCCCAGCACCAGGGGTCCAGCTCGTGGCGGGTCAACAACAGCTGGACTCACCTGCTTCTTGAAGGTGAACCCGTGGCTAGTGGTAGTGGTTTGGCCGCAGTGCACCCCGTCCCTGTAGATGGGCTCGTTGCCCCAGCACCAGGGGTCCAGCTCGTGGCGGGTCAACAACAGCTGGACTCACCTGCTTCTTGAAGGTGAACCCGTGGGTAGTGGTTTGGCCGCAGTGCACCCCGTCCCTGTAGATGGGCTCGTTGCCCCAGCACCAGGGGTCCAGCTCGTGGCGGGTCAACAACAGCTGGACTCACCTGCTTCTTGAAGGTGAACCCGTGGCTAGTGGTAGTGGTTTGGCCGCAGTGCACCCCGTCCCTGTAGATGGGCTCGTTGCCCCAGCACCAGGGGTCCAGCTCGTGGCGGGTCAACAACAGCTGGACTCACCTGCTTCTTGAAGGTGAACCCGTGGCTAGTGGTAGTGGTTTGGCCGCAGTGCACCCCGTCCCTGTAGATGGGCTCGTTGCCCCAGCACCAGGGGTCCAGCTCGTGGCGGGTCAACAACAGCTGGACTCACCTGCTTCTTGAAGGTGAACCCGTGGCTAGTGGTAGTGGTTTGGCCGCAGTGCACCCCGTCCCTGTAGATGGGCTCGTTGCCCCAGCACCAGGGGTCCAGCTCGTGGCGAGTCAACAACAGCTGGACTCACCTGCTTCTTGAAGGTGAACCCGTGGCTAGTGGTAGTGGTTTGGCCGCAGTGCACCCCGTCCCTGTAGATGGGCTCGTTGCCCCAGCACCAGGTGTCCAGCTCGTGGCGGGTCAACAACAGCTGGACTCACCTGCTTCTTGAAGGTGAACCCGTGGCTAGTGGTAGTGGTTTGGCCGCAGTGCACCCCGTCCCTGTAGATGGGCTCGTTGCCCCAGCACCAGGGGTCCAGCTCGTGGCGGGTCAACAACAGCTGGACTCACCTGCTTCTTGAAGGTGAACCCGTGGCTAGTGGTAGTGGTTTGGCCGCAGTGCACCCCGTCCCTGTAGATGGGCTCGTTGCCCCAGCACCAGGGGTCCAGCTCGTGGCGGGTCAACAACAGCTGGACTCACCTGCTTCTTGAAGGTGAACCCGTGGCTAGTGGTAGTGGTTTGGCCGCAGTGCACCCCGTCCCTGTAGATGGGCTCGTTGCCCCAGCACCAGGGGTCCAGCTCGTGGCGGGTCAACAACAGCTGGACTCACCTGCTTCTTGAAGGTGAACCCGTGGCTAGTGGTAGTGGTTTGGCCGCAGTGCACCCCGTCCCTGTAGATGGGCTCGTTGCCCCAGCACCAGGGGTCCAGCTCGTGGCGGGTCAACAACAGCTGGACTCACCTGCTTCTTGAAGGTGAACCCGTGGCTAGTGGTAGTGGTTTGGCCGCAGTGCACCCCGTCCCTGTAGATGGGCTCGTTGCCCCAGCACCAGGGGTCCAGCTCGTGCTCGTGGTCCGTCAGGAGGAGCTGGAGGTACTGGCGACGGATGCCGGATGCGCGCTGCTCTTCGAGTGCCTCGCGGCCGATGAAGGGGATGTGTTTCTGCAATTACAATATGCGATTGGGAATATGCATAAAGTTGGTTTCGCTCTCTCTTATTATATTACAAGTCACATTATTCTACTCTGATCATCAGTGATCGGATCTAAAATGCAATTTGGGGTGAACGACCTCAAACGTTATGCTTAACATGGATGTGACTCGGGATTTCCCGAGATTTTGGGAAATGGGCTATTGTTAATCAGTGAGTATGCTGGCGGTAAGGAAAATCTTCGTCCAATCGTAGGTTAAATTGCTTGTATAAGTGTAACAGTATAATTTGATCCCAATAAAAATAGAATCGATCAACATCCTCAAAAACAATTGTCTACACACCTATAATGTTCTCCACACGATCCCGGCTAGGGCAAATATTATGGTTGTTCTATGTATTTAAGTATATAAGTATGTATATCGTCGTCTAGTACCCACAACACAAGCCTTCTTGAGCTTAATTTAGGGCTAGATCGATTTGTGTGAAATTGTCCGATATTTTTTATTACACAAGTGCGTGCCTATACTCGCACATCATTGGCCATTATGTAGAGGAGCCGTGATGACCAGGGTGGTTCAGGGCAGTGCTCACCTGGAACTTGACGCGCCACGTGCGCCCGCACTCGAGCGGCGTGGTGGTGGTGTCCAGGTCCTGGCCCCAGAAGGCGAAGAACTTCTCCACATTGTGTAGAGGAGCCATGATGACCAGGGTGGTTCAGGGCAGTGCTCACCTGGAACTTGACGCGCCACGTGCGCCCGCACTCGAGCGGCGTGGTGGTGGTGTCCAGGTCCTGGCCCCAGAAGGCGAAGAACTTCTCCACATTGTGTAGAGGAGCCATGATGACCAGGGTGGTTCAGGGCAGTGCTCACCTGGAACTTGACGCGCCACGTGCGCCCGCACTCGAGCGGCGTGGTGGTGGTGTCCAGGTCCTGGCCCCAGAAGGCGAAGAACTTCTCCACATTGTGTAGAGGAGCCATGATGACCAGGGTGGTTCAGGGCAGTGCTCACCTGGAACTTGACGCGCCACGTGCGCCCGCACTCGAGCGGCGTGGTGGTGGTGTCCAGGTCCTGGCCCCAGAAGGCGAAGAACTTCTCCACATTGTGTAGAGGAGCCATGATGACCAGGGTGGTTCAGGGCAGTGCTCACCTGGAACTTGACGCGCCACGTGCGCCCGCACTCGAGCGGCGTGGTGGTGGTGTCCAGGTCCTGGCCCCAGAAGGCGAAGAACTTCTCCACATTGTGTAGAGGAGCCATGATGACCAGGGTGGTTCAGGGCAGTGCTCACCTGGAACTTGACGCGCCACGTGCGCCCGCACTCGAGCGGCGTGGTGGTGGTGTCCAGGTCCTGGCCCCAGAAGGCGAAGAACTTCTCCACATTGTGTAGAGGAGCCATGATGACCAGGGTGGTTCAGGGCAGTGCTCACCTGGAACTTGACGCGCCACGTGCGCCCGCACTCGAGCGGCGTGGTGGTGGTGTCCAGGTCCTGGCCCACAGAAGGCGAAGAACTTCTCCACATTGTGTAGAGGAGCCATGATGACCAGGGTGGTTCAGGGCAGTGCTCACCTGGAACTTGACGCGCCACGTGCGCCCGCAATCGAGCGGCGTGGTGGTGGTGTCCAGGTACTGGCCCCAGAAGGCGAAGAACTTCTCCACATTGTGTAGAGGAGCCATGATGACCAGGGTGGTTCAGGGCAGTGCTCACCTGGAACTTGACGCGCCACGTGCGCCCGCACTCGAGCGGCGTGGTGGTGGTGTCCAGGTCCTGGCCCCAGAAGGCGAAGAACTTCTCCACATTATGTAGAGGAGCCATGATGACCAGGGTGGTTCAGGGCAGTGCTCACCTGGAACTTGACGCGCCACTTGCGCCCGCACTCGAGCGGCGTGGTGGTGGTGTCCAGGTCCTGGCCCCAGAAGGCGAAGAACTTCTCCACATTGTGTAGAGGAGCCATGATGACCAGGGTGGTTCAGGGCAGTGCTCACCTGGAACTTGACGCGCCACGTGCGCCCGCACTCGAGCGGCGTGGTGGTGGTGTCCAGGTCCTGGCCCCAGAAGGCGAAGAACTTCTCCACATTGTGTAGAGGAGCCATGATGACCAGGGTGTTTCAGGGCAGTGCTCACCTGGAACTTGACGCGCCACGTGCGCCCGCACTCGAGCGGCGTGGTGGTGGTGTCCAGGTCCTGGCCCCAGAAGGCGAAGAACTTCTCCACATTGTGTAGACGAGCCATGATGACCAGGGTGGTTCAGGGCAGTGCTCACCTGGAACTTGACGCGCCACGTGCGCCCGCACTCGAGCGGCGTGGTGGTGGTGGCCAGGTCCTGGCCCCAGAAGGCGAAGAACTTCTCCACATTGTGTAGAGGAGCCATGATGACCAGGGTGGTTCAGGGCAGTGCTCACCTGGAACTTGACGCGCCACGTGCGCCCGCACTCGAGCGGCGTGGTGGTGGTGTCCAGGTCCTGGCCCCAGAAGGCGAAGACCTTCTCCACATTGTGTAGAGGAGCCATGATGACCAGAGTGGTTCAGGGCAGTGCTCACCTGGAACTTGACGTGCCACGTGCTCCCGCACTCGAGCGGCGTGGTGGTGGTGTCCAGGTCCTGGCCCCAGAATGCGAAGACCTTCTCCACATTGTGTAGAGGAGCCATGATGACCAGAGTGGTTCAGGGCAGTGCTCACCTGGAACTTGACGTGCCACGTGCTCCCGCACTCGAGCGGCGTGGTGGTGGTGTCCAGGTCCTGGCCCCAGAAGGCGAAGACCTTCTCCACATTGTGTAGAGGAGCCATGATGACCAGAGTGGTTCAGGGCAGTGCTCACCTGGAACTTGACGCGCCACGTGCGCCCGCACTCGAGCGGCGTGGTGGTGGTGTCCAGGTCCTGGCCCCAGAAGGCGAAGAACTTCTCCACATTGTGTAGAGGAGCCATGATGACCAGAGTGGTTCAGGGCAGTGCTCACCTGGAACTTGACGCGCCACGTGCGCCCGCACTCGAGCGGCGTGGTGGTGGTGTCCAGGTCCTGGCCCCAGAAGGCGAAGAACTTCTCCACGCGCAGCGCGCGCGACGCGTAGTAGCCGACGTGGCTGATCCCATATTTCTCGCCGACGGCCATTATTCGCTGGTACACGTGAAGCGCGAACTGCATAAAAAAGTTTTTTTTTATGTGGTTGGGTTTAGATGTATGGATGGGTTTGTATCTATGTATATAGCAAGTATAAATATCGTTTTCTCAAACATGCAATGTTTCATCATAACGTACGTAATCTTCTCCACATTGCATTTTAAGGCTTCGAAGTATCACGTTTCGGGCGGAACAATTCGTGAGAACTGTAAAGTAATTTCATACAAAATGGAAAACCGAAGCCAGGAAGTATTTTTCTTTTAAATGGCGTGTGTTCATGAACAGGCTAAACAGCTGATTTATATATTTTTTTGAGTGGTGTATTGTTTATTTCATTGCATATGTTTGAGAAAAGCACTATACATGGCTAGCCGGCTTGCCAGCTTCGTATCACCCGGCAAGCTCTTGTTTACCGGCGTCTGCAGTAATGTACTATTAATGTAATAGTTTTCGGGTTCTCACCTCGTTAGGTATGTACAACACATAACCCAGCTCGCCGGTGTGGGTCAGGTTCATCGCCCTGATGCCGTTCGCCAGCCCCACGTCCAATTCCTGAAAACGGACCGGATAATGAAACAAATATATTAATTTAATTACACCATGACATGATAATGTATTTGAGACAAATGGCGATCCCGCCCGCGCCACAGACGCCGCCTCATTCACTCCTCTGTGGAAGTTACTGGTAGAGCTGAGTACTTCATATCTACATAAAAGAAAATCTGTGCAACTGACTATGGCCTCACATTACGTAACAATTACATAAACTACTATAATTCATTAAAGTTGGTTACTAACCTCGAATTGGATCCGTGACCGGAGAACAGGTTTATCTTGAAAGGTCCCTTGATCCCATTTGTATTAAGGGCCCTAGAAGTCAAAGGAACAGGAAATAAAGGAAAAGACAGGGTCAAATAATAATCATATGTTTATGGAATATTTTAAATTTGTAGTTCAGGTAAGGAAGGGACGGGGTTCAATTCTACTAGTTTTAGAGACAACTTTGTTCTAGAAAAAGGCTAGTTGACTCATGAAAAATTGTATTAATAATGTTTATTTCGTATATTATTTAGCATTGGAAGCCTAAATATATAATTTCCCGTTTATAACAGTAGAAAATTGCTGCAAAAATTGAATTTGAAATGATAGTGACGTCACCGGTCCCGTAAAGAAAACTAAAGGGCTACTTTACAAGCTTTCATCCTCTCCTTACATAGTCTGCGGGGTTGGACGGCACTGACCTTGAATGTGAAGAACGGGAAGTTGCTCGGCGCCAAGTCCGTGTCAGTCAGCTCGGAGAGCAGGTTCCTCGTGAAGGCCCCATGACGCAGATGGCGGTGTACACGGGTGTGACGTCAGAGAGCGTCACGTGGCAAGTGGCCTTTCATCCTCTCCTTACATAGTCTGCAGGGTTGGCCGGCACTGACCTTGAAAGTGAAGAACGGGAAGTTGCTCGGCGCCAAGTCCGTGTCAGTCAGCTCGGAGAGCAGGTTCCTCGTGAAGGGCTCCATGACACAGATGGCTGTGTACACGGGTGTGACGTCAGAGAGCGTCACGTGGCAAGTGGCCTTTCATCCTCTCCTTACATAGTCTGCAGGGTTGGCCGGCACTGACCTTGAAAGTGAAGAACGGGAAGTTGCTCGGCGCCAAGTCCGTATCAGTCAGCTCGGAGAGCAGGTTCCTCGTGAAGGGACCCATGACACAGATGGCTGTGTACATGGGAGTGACGTCAGAGAGCGTCACGTGGCAAGTGGCCTTTCATCCTCTCCTTACATAGTCTGCAGGGTTGGCCGGCACTGACCTTGAAAGTGAAGAACGGGAAGTTGCTCGGCGCCAAGTCCGTGTCAGTCAGCTCGGAGAGCAGGTTCCTCGTGAAGGGCTCCATGACACAGATGGCTGTGTACACGGGTGTGACGTCAGAGAGCGTCACGTGGCAAGTGGCCTTTCATCCTCTCCTTACATAGTCTGCAGGGTTGGCCGGCACTGACCTTGAAAGTGAAGAACGGGAAGTTGCTCGGCGCCAAGTCCGTATCAGTCAGCTCGGAGAGCAGGTTCCTCGTGAAGGGACCCATGACACAGATGGCTGTGTACATGGGAGTGACGTCAGAGAGCGTCACGTGGCAAGTGGCCTTTCATCCTCTCCTTACATAGTCTGCAGGGTTGGCCGGCACTGACCTTGAAAGTGAAGAACGGGAAGTTGCTCGGCGCCAAGTCCGTATCAGTCAGCTCGGAGAGCAGGTTCCTCGTGAAGGGACCCATGACACAGATGGCTGTGTACATGGGAGTGACGTCAGAGAGCGTCACGTGGCAAGTGGCCTTTCATCCTCTCCTTACATAGCTGCAGGGTTGGCCGGCACTGACCTTGAAAGTGAAGAACGGGAAGTTGCTCGGCGCCAAGTCCGTGTCAGTCAGCTCGGAGAGCAGGTTCCTCGTGAAGGGCCCCATGACACAGATGGCTGTGTACACGGGTGTGACGTCAGAGAGCGTCACGTGGCAAGTGGCCTTTCATCCTCTCCTTACATAGCTGCAGGGTTGGCCGGCACTGACCTTGAAAGTGAAGAACGGGAAGTTGCTCGGCGCCAAGTCCGTGTCAGTCAGCTCGGAGAGCAGGTTCCTCGTGAAGGGCCCCATGACACAGATGGCTGTGTACATGGGAGTGACGTCGGTGAGCGTGACGGAGCCGTCACGTGGCATGTGGCGTTTGATCCAGACCTTGCAGCGGGTCTGCTGGATTGTTGGCGCGATCATCATGTAACTGGAAACGTTAGGATCTTGTTGATGAGTTTGAAATGGCGTTGACCAGCTATCAGCAGCTATCTATGTATAGATATCTGCCGTTCTCGAGAACGTTTCCCGGTTTTATGGCGACGCGGTTGGCTCAGTTTGTAGACACCTGCCTACTGAGCCGGCGGTCCCGGGTTCGAATCCCGGCCAGGGCAAATATTTGTGTGATGAACTCGAATATTTAGTTATACCTTATCCCACTTCAGGTCGCATAATATTATTATCGCAGGAGATTTTAATGTAAACCTTGCAGATAAAGATGACAGTAAAACAAAATCTTTCTCTCGTACCCTATTAGAACATCATATTAAGCCCACAATCTCTGATTTCACTCGTATAACAGCCAATACATCAACAATGGTAGATAACATTCTAACTGATATTAGTGAATATACTAGAGCCTATGTAGTACCATGCAGTTTTTCAGATCATGATGCCCAGATACTTGAATTGCCAACTTCACTCATGAGGCAATCGGCACCACAGAAAACGACAGAGAAACGCATATTCCATAAAAAGGCTACTATAAAATTTCAAGAGGAAATAAAACATGTTAAGTGGCATATAGCCTTTGCTAATAAAGATGTTAATAGCCAATTGAAAACTTTTTATGAAACTATATTTTTACTTAT
This sequence comes from Apotomis turbidana, assembly GCA_905147355.2. Taxonomy (NCBI): domain Eukaryota; kingdom Metazoa; phylum Arthropoda; class Insecta; order Lepidoptera; family Tortricidae; genus Apotomis; species Apotomis turbidana. The sequence continues at coordinate 2,874,346 of LR990280.1, forward strand.
TGACAAACATTTTCCTTTAAAAAAAGTTCAATCTCGTAAGAAACCAAACACCTGGATAACAAAGGGTATTAAAAAATCCAGTCTGAGAAAAAGAAAACTGTTAGTGAAATCGCGATATGTGAACGACGAAGCATTTAATAATTATTTTAAGCTTTATAAAGACACATTTAAAAAAGTACTAATACACGCCAAAAGAAATCACTTGCATAGAACTATTTCCAAAGCTAAAAATAAGGCCAAGACTATTTGGAATTTAGTAAAGGAAACTACAGGCAAAGGTGCTAAAATGAAACCGAAGTTAACTTTGAAACTTGACAGTGGGACAACTACAGATGTAAGGATCATATCTAATGCTTTTAATGATTATTTTCTGAATGTCGGAAAATCAACTAGCAATAACTCTAATAAACAATACATGACAGTATTACGTGACATGAACTTAAAAAATAGTAATTCCATATTTTTTAATCCCATAATTGAGCCAGAAGTTATAAAAATCGCTAAAAACCTCAAAAATAGCAACTCTAGTGGAACTGATAATCTTAACACAAAATTTGTAAAAGACAATATTAATGTACTATGCATACCTCTTTGTTTAATTTTTAACACATGCTTAGAAATGGGTGTGTTTCCCGATTTACTAAAAAAAGCCAAAGTTATAACACTGCATAAAAAAGGAAGTCGCACTGAGCTAAACAATTACAGGCCAGTATCTCTATTGTCTGTGATATCAAAAATACTCGAAAAATGCTTGGCCGATAGATTAGAAGGCCACCTTGAGAAAAATGATTTCTTTACCTCATGTCAATATGGTTTCAGAAAGGGGAAAAACACTTCAGACGCAGTTATAAATTTAGTTTCCGAAGTAATGCACAATTTGAACAATGGTAACACATGTGGAGGAGTATTCTGTGATCTAACCAAATCTAAAAGCGTTCGACTGCGTCGATCACGGAATACTTCTCAACAAACTAGAGCACTATGGTGTCCGTGGCACAGCTTTAAATCTTTTTGAATCCTACCTGACTAATCGCACACAATACGTAGAAATTTCTAACGCAGAGAAAAATGCGTTTCGTTCCGAAGAAGGAATCATATACTACGGTGTACCGCAGGGCTCAGTACTAGGTCCTCTATTATTTCTAGTATTCATAAACGATCTACCTAGCTATCTTACTTGTGGTACACCGTACTTATATGCAGATGATACGAGCATTATTTTAAGTGGAAATACCAGGGAAGAATTTCATGTTAGGATTCAAAAATGTTGGGAGGAACTGGAGAGCTGGTTTGCTTTCAATGGACTCAAAATCAACTGCGACAAAAGTTTCTACATTATTTTCCGTCGAAGTTCCAAAAGCCCAGACTTTGAATGCAACATGCCCATAGAGAAATCTGATTGCATCCGATTTTTGGGAGTTGAACTTGACCCCTATCTGAGATGGCATAACCAAATAGAAGCAGTAAACAAAAAGTTGGCTAATGCGTGCTATACACTAAAAAGTCTCTCAAAGATAGCAGACACCAAGATATTAAAAACTGTTTACTGCTCTTATTTTGAGAGCATTGTTAGGTATTGCTTGGAAGTCTGGGGCAATGGTACTGGGATAAATTCTGTATTGCTTATGCAAAAGAAGGCTATGCGACTTATTGTGGGATCGAAAGATATACCCGTTACTCATAGAAATATGTTTGTAGAAAACAAAATTTTAACAATTACGTCACTATATCTATACCGCCTATCTATTAACGTGTTTAAAAATAAGGATAAATATTCGACTAATTCACAATTACATAACTTTAATCTAAGAAATAAAAATAATTTAACTTTAAGCAAATCACACTATGCGCATTTTAACAATAGTTTTAATAATATTGCCATTAAGGTTTATAATAAGCTAAATGATTACATCAAGGAATGTAGTAACATTAGAGCTTTTGATAAAAAAGTGAAAGATTATTTTATTAATAGACCATTCTACTCAATTGATGAATTTTTTGCTAATGCTCTGGACGAATAGAAAGTATTTTTGTAATCATAGTGTAAATATCGTTGTGAAATTGTTAATATGTACCTATTTATAAATTGACTAATTGATTGTATTAAGTATGCTAAAACTGTATTTGCATGTACTTGTACGTAAAGCAAATAAAAAATATTTGAATTTGAATTTGAATTTGAATTTGTGCTTGGGTCATGGTTGTTCTATGTATTTAAGTATATATTCATCTATATAAGTATGTATATCGTCGTCTAGTACCCATAATACAAGCCTTCTTGAGCTTAATTTGGGACTAGATCGATTTGTGTGAGGTTGTCCGATATTTATTTATTTATTTATTTATGGGAAATATTCTCGAGAACGTTCTTTCACCATACAAATTGGGAAACGTTCTCGAGAACAGCATATCTCTAGATAGCTACAGCCTCGCGCAACTCTCAAGGTAAAAAACGATCGACAACGGCTAATATGAAACGGAGGCGAATTTTTTACCTATCTAAGTAAGTTTGAAAGAACGTTGAAACCTACAAAGCATTAGATAATTGACGACAATCGAATTTAGGCGGGTAGTACTTCAGCCGCCATTTTTGTCCGCCATGTTAGTTGACGTGTCTCTTTTGTTGTGTAGTCTGGTTCTGTCAAGGTTCTGCGCTCTTCTACTTTGCAATTTCTTTGGGTGTAGTGGTCGTCTAGAAGGTACACAAGACAATCACAATTGCAAAAATGAGTGGAGTGAAGAGGAAAAAGTGCGAAATATGCAGAATGAAAACGTGTCGAATGGACGGTCAAAAAAGACTATGTATTCATGGCATGATTTCCACCGTTCGAAGATCGGTAAGTAAAACATAAAATTAATTACTGTGTGTTATAACTATGTTAATCGTAAGTTTCATTAAAAACTTGGTATTTCGGGTAAAATAATACATACCCTTATACGTATGTAAACAATAGTGCTGTATGTAAGTTTTATCGATAATTTTCATTTGAAGTGAAAAATACCTGGGTAAATACGAAATATCTTTCTTCAAGCAAAAGCCTATTGGTATGTGTACTTATTTATACAAAAGGGTGCACTTGAATACAGCTGTTAAAGCCGCCTCAGATGAGAGGATAAGACATTATTATCACTACTTTTATGCCAGTTTGAGTTAGATTATGGTCACAGAAATATTTTACGAAAAATCTTCAATGGACTATGAATAGTACGGTTTCATCTAGACAAACAGATAAATTTTTATCTATGTAATTTTCTGTTTAGCCTGTATTATTTGTGTTGCAGAACATCCAACCTGGAGCACAGTCTGGAGTGATGAAACGGCTTTTTTCGTCTATGTTTAAGCAAGTCAAGCAAAGTTTGAACGAAATAAAATTATTTGAAAACACTTTGTTGTTATTTTTTTTAAGTCAGTAACCTAAAGTAAACCAAATGTTTACAATGAAGCGAAATATTTAATGGTTTTTATTACCGGAAAGCCGTTGGAGACGCGGGTTCGAACCCCGCCTGAACCATTTTTTTTAATACCGATATCGATAATTCGATACTTTGTTTGACATGTGACATCCCTATTTTGTTCTCGATGTTGGCATTATATCACATGTCATGAATGACTGACATTGTTTATGGCCTCATATTGGCAGTATAAATATGGTATAAATAATTCGCCCGCGTTTCATACTAATACGAGTCCACGCTTTTTGTATGGCACTCCCGTCTCTTCAAACGGAGTGATTACATACTCTTTGGATAGCTATCCCTGTCAAGCTTAAAACAACGGTGTGGGCTAAATTCTCAGGAATAATAATAACCATTTTATAATGATTTTTTTTCTTGTTTATATGGTAAGAAGAACGGTTACAGTAGATCATTGTATGAAAGTTTGCAATACGGTCATCACTGGCAAAACGCACTGTTCGAAGACTTTAGTCTTCAGGAAGTGGGGAATTTAAATTACAAGTGGATATATATTTACTGGCTGTCGGATATCCGGGCCAGGCTGCAGTCATTCTCGTAGCCGCCTCGCTCGTTCTGCATGCCGGTGTGTATGATCGAGCCCACAGGCACGTCGACGTCGTTCGAGCACAGGTATTGGAGCAAGTCCACCACCTCACGCCCCTTCGACTGAAGACAAAATAAATAAATGAATCAAACCGATCAAGTGGGAGTCGGACTACCATCCAATAAAATATGGCTGGGTTAAGTTAACACGTTCACTGTCCCAGTTTGAAATATTAACCTTATGTTTATGTTGTAATAGAGGACTGAACGTGTTAAGTTTGCACCTGGTATGTATGGTGGCGGATACAAATGAGGTGCAAAGTTAACACAGCCGATCACGTTTGTGGTATGGGAGGCCCACTTTAATATTTATTTTATTCCATTTTTAGTTGTTCGTGTTAGCGTCTAATAGCGGCTCAATACTACTCGCGAATTGGACCGAAGTTGGGCCGATATGATAGTGGAGAGGTATTTCGCTGCGGAAACCCATACTTAGATCAACTTCGCGAGTAGTGTAGAACTAGGGTAATAATTCTGTTGATATAAAGTATAACTACTCTTTTATTGTTTATTTTTGCTCAATCCTCTACCCAAAGGTTGTCTGGAAGAGATAGCTCTTTAGCGATAAGACCACCATCGTCTACCATTTATAAATTAAGGTTTCGATTGTAATATTTTTCTTGTTGGTGTGCAATAAAGAATTGTTGTATTGTATTGTATTGTATAAATAAGCGTTATTTACATATATTTGAATACCGCTGTCAATGGCAATGCATTCAGTTACTTTGATCTGTTCATTTCTGTGAATAAATAAATAATAACTTAATGTATTCAGCTCAGCAGACTGAAAGATTACCATGCAGCCTGCGTCAGCGATCCATTGTGATTCATTTTAATCTTTAGTGCGACGCATTGTATTTATCGAGCGGACAATGGCACGGTATGAACCGAAACTGTGCAATATTTCCATTCGACATGTTTAAAATAGTGGATGTGGAAATTACCAATGAAACCGCGTTTCTTATCCTAGGTCATATCACGCAGGTCTTACATATGCTTAGGAGCGTACACCTGTATCCGTGTCAACCGCAGAGTCAGATTATATCTAGCAACCTACTTGTACGATGATACTGCATCAGAATGTACCTATTGGTAAACTTTCAAGACATAATATTTTTTTCGGTACTATGTCGAACCAGTGCGGTTTACTGTTCACCTGCAATCTCACCTGCAGGTCGATCTTGGTGAAGGACGGGTCAGTCGGCCAGGCCGACCGCTTTTCTACACGCCCAGTACTCGCGCTGTACAGGTCGAACCAGTGCGATTCACTGTCCATCTGTCGTCTCACCTGCAGGTCGATCTTGGTGAAGGACGAGTAGTCGGCCAGGCCGACCGCCTCTCTACATGCCCAGTACTCGCGCTGTACAGGTCGAACCAGTGCGATTCACTGTCCATCTGTCGTCTAACCTGCAGGTTGATCTTGGTGAAGGACGAGTAGTCGGCCAGGCCGACCGCCTCTCTACATGCCCAGTACTCGCGCTGTACAGGTCGAACCAGTGCGATTCACTGTCCATCTGTCGTCTAACCTGCAGGTTGATCTTGGTGAAGGACGAGTAGTCGGCCAGGCCGACCGCCTCTCTACATGCCCAGTACTCGCGCTGTACAGGTCGAACCAGTGCGATTCACTGTCCATCTGTCGTCTAACCTGCAGGTTGATCTTGGTGAAGGACGAGTAGTCGGCCAGGCCGACCGCCTCTCTACATGCCCAGTACTCGCGCTGTACAGGTCTAACCAGTGCGATTCACTGTCCATCTGTCGTCTCACCTGCAGGTCGATCTTGGTGAAGGACGAGTAGTCGGCCAGGCCGACCGCCTCTCTACATGCCCAGTACTCGCGCTGTACAGGTCGAACCAGTGCGATTCACTGTCCATCTGTCGTCTAACCTGCAGGTTGATCTTGGTGAAGGACGAGTAGTCGGCCAGGCCGACCGCCTCTCTACATGCCCAGTACTCGCGCTGTACAGGTCGAACCAGTGCGATTCACTGTCCATCTGTCGTCTAACCTGCAGGTTGATCTTGGTGAAGGACGAGTAGTCGGCCAGGCCGACCGCCTCTCTACATGCCCAGTACTCGCGCTGTACAGGTCTAACCAGTGCGATTCACTGTCCATCTGTCGTCTCACCTGCAGGTCGATCTTGGTGAAGGACGAGTAGTCGGCCAGGCCGACCGCCTCTCTGCATGCCCAGTATTCGCGTTGCACGGTGTCGAACCAGTGCGGTTTCCCAAACGTCTTCGTGTGCGCGATCTTGAACGGCCGGGGCTTCAGGGACTCTCCCGCGGATTTGTCTGGGGGAAAAGATATCATTATTAGCTTGGCAATTAAGTTTGTAACAGTTTCATGGACAGGGGCGAAAGAGCGAAAGGTGATATACGCTTCCGGCATACGGACACTGCCGCGCGGGACATTATAATGTCCCCAACGAATTTACCAAGCTTTAAACGTTTAAGAATAATGATTTCTCCAAACACAGTAATCCAAAATCTCTGCGCCGTAGTTGTCACATTGCGAGTCGCCCAGCTTTAAGTCAGTGAAAACGTATTTACTTTATTGACCGTAGCTATGCAGAAAGCCTTCAGTAACTTTTTAAATATTAATTAATGTACTTATATTTCCGTTTGGTCGCTTTTTGCATTACAAAAAAATAACTGATCGATTTTTGTAAAACTATGGTTGAATTTATTTTTATTTATAAGGGGAATCGACGACATAAAAATACTACTACATGAACCAATTAGCTATTAATTTTAAAGCCTCGACTAGAGGGCTAATAGATTTTTAAGCAATTTTGGCCACAAACCAAGAGGGGAGCCATATTAAAATTTATAGAAGACAATATTATGGATGTCCATAAAAGTACGATATCCCCGGAATAAAACTATCCTTGCAGCTATGAATGAGAAAAGTAAAAATTGTGAAAGCCCATTTCCCCATAAACTTCTCCACACACAAAAATGTAAGCATTGAACACGATTTACACAATATTAGAGCCTGAAAATGATACACCTGTATTAAAACAATGTGGTCACGCCAACATAAAATTCAATAATTATACAATCCTAGTTTTTCTTATTGAAAATCAGTTTTCTATGGATAGGCGCGCGGCGCCATCAGTTAGTCATAATTTATTTGTCCTCTCATCATGCCAACACCGATGGTTACGTCTTTGGATGTCCAAATATCGCGCCAAAATTGCTTCAAATCCGTCCAGCCGATTTGGAGTGATGAGACGACAAAGAAATTATGTCCAACAGATGGCGCCATGGCGTCGTGCGGGCATAGAACGCAAAAGGCATCAACATCAAAGGGATTTTAAATAAAAATCTAGAATTTTATATAGTATAGATCTTGGTGATTGCAGGTGTAGGTATAGCACACGGAGCGTCCGATGTCACGAATTTAGCGCGAGGGGACGGCCTTGTATCGCGGGATCGGACAAGCCGTGGATGCTATGTCATCGTTCCAGGTGTTCTAGGTGTTCCAGATCCAGGGGAAAAAATAGGATTGGACGAGACTAGATCTAAACTTCATTTGTATGTAATTGGGTAAATTTCTGGCTTATCAGCTCTTCCAGCTGTTGCCTTAAATCGTGGTTTCAGATATATCGTGTGTTTCAGATCTTTTTTTCTAAGAATTTCTTTCTGATCTTCCTGGATTAGGTCATCATTCAATAGTCTCATCGGTTTTTAGTGTTCTATGATCTGTTCCATGTTTCTGGCACCGTTGATAGATCGTACCTTCCTGTAGGATAAGAACAACACGAACGGGTGGTTGACTAAGACTCACCAATAGGTTCGAACCACGTCGGCCTCTCGTAACCCATGACCTGCCCGAAGACGGCCCCGTTGTCGCGCAGGGTCGGATAAATCGGTGACATTCGCAGGTTGCGACCGGTTTGGAACTCGTGAAACGGGTATGGCAGACCGTAATGGACACCTGAGGAGTTATTTTACTCGTTAGCTCAACTATAGGTTAACAGGAGATCCCTAATAGGGATAAGTTCCCCTTTGTACATGTTTTATTGGTTATGAATGTTTATAACCAGTTGTTATGTACAATAAAGTGATTATAAATATCAAATATTATAAATCAGTGACAAAAGTTACCGCGCGACTGTACTTCATACGAGTTCGAAACATGTCAAGCCGTTCCTGACAATTTCACGTGAGTGTATACCGCTTAGTACAGTATTATGTTATGATACTTGTTAGTGAAAAGATAAGATTTTTTTCTACTCCAGTACTTTTTTCTGTCATTTATATAGTTACTAACTCTAATATAAAGACATAAATTATGAAAGTCTGTAAAAGTCTATACTCTACTGCCCAAAAACACACTGCTAACCGATGTTATAATGTCGCCAAAAAAGCATCACTTAGTACCACAGATTACAAGATGAACAGCTGCATTCACACAATTTGCAAATTAAAAAAAAAACTTATTGTACTAAGGCATTGCTGCCAACTTAAAAAAAAAGTTTTATCTTCAGTGCATGGATGTTTAGTACAGTGAACGTATACCTTTAGGTATAAGTTTATTTTTTTTGACAGATGTTTAGTATGGTGATCGTATACCTTTATGTATAAGTTAATATTTTTTTGACAGATGGATGTCAATAAAAAAAAAGTTTATCAGAGACAATTTTTCTTTTTAATTTTGTTGATTCCGAGCGGGAACATGTAATTATTTTCTTTGTTGTTTATTTGCATTTTATTTATGAAATGTCGAGTCGTAGAAAAAGTATTGTATGCAACGTTGTATAAGTAGGTCAAAAAACGCTTGTGGCATCTCTCTTACGATGTTCGCTACGCTCACATCGTAACCCATGCCACTCGCGTTTTTTGCCCCCTCTTATACAACGGTTGCATAAAATACTATTATAAATGCAAGTTTCAAAAGTAACTTTGTTGGCGTAGTCATGAAGCGATTCAAACACCTTTTAAAAGACTTATCAAATCGATTTTAAATCATATTCAAAAAGAGAAAGATGCAGTTGAGTTGTTAGATATTTGTCTTTGGGCGGCTAAAGGTTAAATCAAAACTCGTCAAGGAGCCTCTTGTATTGCACAGAAGGTCGTACATCGTACGTTCAATGAGCTGCAGAATTGCATCGTCCATTAATTTATGAATTCATTCATTTGTGCAGCCCATAGTACTTACGTAGACGTCGGTATTACTAACAACACAAAATCCTTAGAATATTTAAAAATAAATACAGTTCCTAGTAGATTTTGGACCAAGTGGTAGACATTACAGCCCGCCGCTGAGATGCTAATTTAGGTAAGCGTGTACATTAAGATTGCTTAATGTTTCTTAGGTTTTATGGGCCCCATATTAACCAGGGACCTCACTCATGAAGTCTCAAAATAAGCTCTTGTTGTACCACGCGGCAAAATGTTTGATCCATTAGGTTTTATGGGCTCGATACTTACCAGGGGTTTCAAAATAAGCTCTTGTTGTTGCAGCGTGACAAAATGTTTGATCCATTAGGTTTTATGGGCCCCATACTTACCAGGGGTTTCAAAATAAGCTCTTGTTGTTGCAGCGTGACAAAATGTTCAAAATGTTATGTTGTTGTTAAAGGTTTCATAGGCCCACTCACCTGGAACTTCCTTAATGCGGTCTCTAAGGAACCTCTTGTTGTTATGCAGCCCCAGGAACCGGTTGATATCCAGCTCGTGCATGTCGTAGCGCGTGTAACCTTCGATCAGCTGCTCCACTGTGGCCTCAGCCACGCCTCCCGCTGCCGATATCCCTACAGTTTTCATGCCCGCTGCCACGTGGTAGTTGAACATCTAGATTGAAAAAATATTTTATGACAATGTTTCAAAGATTTGAATATTTGATGAATGGCGTGGCGTGGCGTCCATATAACTCGATTCCCACCTGCATACTCACTTCGAGCACCATTCGTTCGACTCTATTTCTATTGGACTGGAATTGAATATTATTGATATCCTAAGCTAATATAAAATCTGTCCCAGCCTGCCCTTAGGTTTTTGTTTGGCACCACGCGATTTATATTTTATAGATACCTACACAACTACAATAACCTTAATAAAAAAATACAGTTTGTAAGATATAACTACGACAAAAATGGCTCATAGTTACGACAAAAATGTACCTGAAAAAAATAATAGTAAAAGCAACCCATTGACCAAATTAGTATACAACTGTACCCTTACCATGTTACCGTGACCATACTCGCTAGCGACAGCGCACACGATATGTTTGGAGATTGTAGTTCTTTAAAGTAACCGCTGGGGCGCTGTACTATTCTCCATACAAATCATTTACTCTGTCGCTAGCGAGAACGATCACTGTAAACTCATGCTTTCCTATACAGTCTGACTAAAAAGAGTAGAAATTAAAAAGTGGCAATACTGTAGTGTCGACCCTTTCTAATCAATCTAAGAAAACGGGGACGACACTACAGTACTGCCACTTTTTAATGTCTACTCTTTTTAGTCAGACTGTATAGGAAAGCATACGATTGATAAACTCGGTCACCGATTTTCACCCGTTACTCTTGAATCATAGCTGCTTTTTCCAGTCTGTTGGGAAAGCGATCACGGAACGTTCGATGTCACGAATTTAGCATAAGGGGACCGCTAAGACTCGCAACATCAAACGAGCCGGGGCGCTAGTCTTCCAGGTGGTTCCACTGCGGCTCTGCACAACTTTGACACTCTCTGTCGCGCGATAAATACTACCCGTCACTTTACTTTCAATACGGTGCGAGCAAGACAGCCGCAGCTGAGTCGCACGACAAACAAAGTCTGGACTACGGATCTTCGAGACCAGTGGCTCTGTGAGATCTTAAGACTTGGTTACCAAATGGTGGAATATTCTATTTTTCAACGGTTTACCTCCGCCATTTTGTAATATTAACGCTGACAGCCGTGCCGTGCGTGCTGACATTGTAACGTTAAAATCAAATTTGAAAGTTGTGAAACAGCTCTTAAAGAAAACGTTCCACATTGGTAAATAGGACCATGGTATACTAACACTAAAAACACGGCGGCGATGCAAAATAATTAGAGATGGGAAGTATAAGAAAATAAGGTATGGCAACTCCGGAATGACAGGCGAGACTCACGCTATGATTGGTCGGTTGGTTCTGTCAATCCGCTTCTGTGTTGCCAGTGGTTCATAATACTCCCCGACTCTCCCTTGTTGAGTGTTTTATAACTAATCAGTGACGCAGAAAGGCTCACATACCTTATTTACTCATACCCTCGGCAATTTATTACCTACTGGAAAAAGAGAACATATATATATAATATTATTACCATTATTTTAGCCAAATTTGCCGTTTTCAAGCAAAAGGTCAGTAGATCAGATATTAGCGTCCGTTTAATAGAGGTGTGACTGACACTTGACAGTTCTTTGACATTAACAGTTGCCAGTGCGTCCGCGCTCACCTCTGGCGCCTCCCCGACGATCCAGCGACAGTCCGGCGAGAACGCCTCCAGCCCGTTGCACAGCTTGTGGAGCTGCGCCTGCGCGAGGCTCGGCGCGCGATGCAGCAACTGTTGCAGCAACAAGTGGAAGTGGTCCCAGTCCTCTTGGACGCAGCGCTGCGCCGCCGTGTCGACTAACGATAAAACAATAATCGTCCGTAAACGTTTCAAATCATTTTTTAAATGGAATCTTTTTATAGTTTCTGTTTTAATGTGGAAATAACACATTTTTATATTTATAAATATTGACACAAGAGTGTTTCTCAAAAATTTGACCACTTTCTTGAAAAGAAATTGTCCCTTCATGAAAAACGTTTATAAAAATATTTCCCGACGCAATTTTAATACAAAAATTTCATGAAGGAACAATTTCTTTCCAAGAAAGTGGACAACTTTTTGAGAAACACTCACAAAGGAAATTATGATAGAAAAATGTAACGTGATCCACTGCAATTTAAACAGGACTCGAACCTGCGACCCTACGTTTTCGGCGTAGTGCTCTCCTAACTGAGCTATCACATCGTTACGTCAATCACACCAAATCTTTGATTCCATAATTCTAAGCTACTGGAGCGCCCTCTGCGTCTATATGTGTTTAAACTCACCCCTGGCATCTCTTTCGAAACTTCAACTTTGAAACCAGAGTTTTCGGTTTTTGGCAGTAGGGGTCTTAAAGTTATTAAAGCCTGACCAGAAATATATGAGGATTGTCAAGAGGGCGCTATTTATAAGATTTATATGGCAACAATTTTGCAACCAATAGCAACTTACTATAATGACATTAGTTTTAAATACCTGTCAGTTCCACTATGTTATTTTTCTGTAGAAAACACATGTCCACTTATTTATAATCCTACGTTCACGTCTGTGAATGGTTTTCGGCATTTTCTTTGGATAATTTAAAATATTTGTCTTTTAAAGAAATCACCACGAATGACATTGACATTGTTGACAAACCATCATAAAATCATTGCCAGTGTAAGAAATTAGTTCCAGTGAAATTCCGCAATGTGGCGCATCCTCATATATTTCTGGTCAGGCTTTACGATAATTATGACCGCTTATGCATGTATAGCCTAACAAACATCGGTCCAGCCCAGTGATAGTGGCGCTACAAAACAGCTTTCATATGGCAATGTACAGGGAGCGAAACTTTGGTGCTAGTGACGTCATTATGACGCAAAGTCGCATATAGCATGTTTTTGACACAAAGGTAAATTAAGAAAGAAAAATTACGATCCAGAAAAATTAAATCTACTACAATCTAAGCAGAATATCATGCTTAGATTGTAGTAGATCGCATTCAATTTTTCTTTCTTAATTTACTTTTGAGTCATTATATATAAAAAATAAAAATTGTGGTATTTCCACAAAAAAAAATTAATCGATAAATATTCTATAAAAATATTTATGGCGTGGGTTGTAAGACCCATTGTGGGGCTATAAAAATAAATAAAATAAAATAGACATGTATTGTATAGATCAGTCTGCTTAGAAAAATGTTTTTAAATACAATTATACAATGTTATAATAGTATCGGGTACCTTGACTTCGCCGAATTTCATTTGTCATAAATGTATCACTTGCCATAATTCTCATTTCATAAACTCTTTGGGATTTCTTTAATACTATTCGTGGAGAAATCACAAGGTTAGGTTAGGTTTGTTTTATGACAATCCCGAAAAGTTTCAGCTTACAGGGGAAAATAGATTTATGGCAAATGAATATTATGTTTATGGCATATGAAATTCGGGCAAACGATAGAGAACCTAATATATCTTATTTGACTTACTTTCTTCGTCGTTGACGGGTTTCGCGACGGGTTCGAACCCGCCGGCCAGCAAGCAGCCGTCCCGCTCTCGCATGTAGATGTACCCGTCCGGGTCCCGTACGACTGCCAGACAAAAACAATGTTATACCCACTTCATGACGCTGATTTTCAGTGAAGACTATACCTACAGCAGATCACTAGTGACACATAAAATGTACAAATATAAAACATCACATATAACTACTTTAATTAATGATTTTCACTTGGTAACTTTTTACAACGCACGTTATGGCGACATTCTATAGCATGTTTGAGAAATAATGTTCTACATAGTAGTATAGTTTTTAAAGTAAACATCAAAATTTGCTGATATTCCTCATTGAATACTGAGTTGTGGTATCCAAACAGTACCACACGCCACACTCACCTGGCGTCATGGGGTCTAGGTTGTCTATGGGTTTGGTGTGGAGGTAGTAGTGCTCGCACGGCAGCAGAGGCACCTTCACCTGCGGCTTGGCCAGCTGACCGACCTGCGCAAACACTGGTATACTCGATTTCATATACCATGGCCCGATGGACTTGAAACTTAACAATAGGGCTCATAATGTTTGCCTTTTGTTATCTAATTAGGAGCACTTCAAAATGGCACGCGTCGGTACAATCTGCATGCAACTAAAGCGGGACTAAAACATTTTGGTACTTGAAAATAAAAATACGAAATATTAGTTGTTTACGGTATTGTTTAATTATAATGGTACGGCATCTTTATAGTAATTGAATAGTAATAGCTTTATATTTAATACTTTATAACAACATTTGTTAAAATAAAAATTGTGTCAATAAAATAATAACAATCAATTTTCAGGTAACTTAAGACTAACTTACTTTAATAATATTAAACATACAACTGTGACAATAAAACATCTATTTATATCTTAATACATATTAATATATATTTTTAATTTAATAATAATAGCTAACATTTGTAAAACAAAATTTGTGGCAATAAAATAATAACAATCAATTTTCAGGTAACTTAAGACTAACTTACTTTAATAACAATAAACATACAACTGTGACAATAAAATATCTATTTATATCTTAATACATATTAATATATATTTTTTATTTAATAATAATAGCAAACTTTTGTAAAACAAAAATTGTGTCAATGAAACATTTATTTATATCTATATACATATTATTATTATTATTATTTTAATTGTGTCAATAAAGTAATAACAATCAACTTTCAGGTAACTTTAAGACTAACTTAATTTAATTACGTTAAAACATATACATTAATTACATAAAATATAAGAATTATTCGCTTTCTGACGTATATTCTTCCAAACTTGAGGTTTCGCAGGTGTTTATGATGACCGGATACACAGGGTGGGCTAAAAACTCGTTCTCCACTTTGATGACATGCTCACAAGCATTTTTCCAAAGCGTAGGGTTCGTCATGTCTACCACAGTTCTTAAATTTTGAATTACAGAATCACCTACTGTTGGTGTAATGTTCGTCTTACGAATTTGTTTCTTGACATAACTCCAAATAAGCTCGATTGGGTTCAACACACAATAATAGGGGGGAAGTCTCAATATTTCATGCCCAGCCTCAGCCGCTATTTTGTCGATGAAGTATTTCTTTTCAAACTTTTGACTTTGTACAATTTCCAGCAATTTCTTAACAGTTATTTTCTCAGGTATAGTAATATGACGCTTTCTTAAAAATGCTATTATGTCAGGTTTTCTTGAATTGGTGTTGGGAATCTTTTCCTCTTGACGGCTATGATATGACGCATTATCCATAACGATAACGCTATTGGCAGGGATATTGGGTAAAAGCTGCTCCACGAACCATTTCTCGAACAACTCCGAACACATATCTTCGTGATAGTCTGCACTTGAATTTTTCAGATGTTTGCTCGAAACAAGAAGAGCCCTTTGAATCCAACCATTTTCAGTACCGGCGTGCAGTATAATTAAACGTTTGCCTCTTGAACATGGAGTATTTGTAGCACAATTTTGAGAGTCGTCCCTGTATCCTTTTTTCAGTGTGTCGTGGGTATCAAACCAAGTCTCGTCCAAATATACAATACTTTTTCCAGTAGACCTCTTCAATCGTATATCGGTAATAAATTCTTCTCTTAATTTTTTAAGCCGTGATGTTTCCATAATGATTCTCCTTTCGTTTAACTTTCCATATTTAAAACCAAGTTTTCGTAAAAGTCTCCATAGTGTTGTTTCTGAATACGGAAATCCCACTTCGCTTGCTAATAATGCTTGATGAATCTCTGTGAGCGTTGGAACTTCATTTTTTCTATAAAAGTCGTAGACAGTTCTCCTCACAACCTCTTCTGTAAAATTATCAATTTTTTTAAAAGAAGCTTTTACTCGTTTTCGAGGGAGGTATCTTGGTCCTGATGAGAGTGATGAGACAATCCTTTTAACTGTCCTTTCCGGCACACTGGTGAATATAGACGTTTCTTTAATCAATTTTTTTTTACCCATTCGATTTAGCAATGTCTTATAAACACTTATCACCACATCTTGGGCGTCCTTGCTTAAAAATCGTTTCTTACGTTGCTGCAAACTAACATCACCACTGGACGGGTTACTTGTGGGTGTTTCCCAAGGTCGAAACATAATTATTTAAGTATACGTGTAATCACAAATGTAGTCAGATGACAACTAACATGAAATATTGTTTACATTAATAAAGATTACTAGGTTAAACGATCAAGATCATTAGGTTGCATGTAAAATACCACGCCGCAAAAGGGTCCGGCCAGGTATCTTTTGTTATCACTAATCCTATTGTTAACGCCTAATTACCGTCTCAAGTGCATCGGGCCATGGTATATGAAATCGAGTATAACATTACATCAAATTCCTTGTACAATTAATCAACTTTAGCATTTTTACCGGTACCGAAACGAACTCCAAACTTTAATCGTACGAGTTCCGATTAAATTAATCGTAGATTAATATTCGACAGTAAATGTTTTCATCAATTAATTAATTTGATGCATTTTCTCTCGATGAATATTCGGAAGAATTAAGATGTTTTTGTGAGTTTAAGTCTCGCCCTTACTAAGAAGACCCTAGAGTAAGTACTGCACTGATTTTTCAGGTATTTGTACACATGAAAAGACAAATTGCATTTTTGTATCGTGCACAAATGAGCGTGTTCCAACTTTTAATCAAGAATTAATCGTGAAATAGAATCGATTAAAATGGCGCTTATTTAATCGTTAATTAAAAACTGTCGAATAATTTAATCGCGATTTATCCTGCGACGATTAATTGTTTAATCGTTTAATTAATTGATTAAAAATTAAATCGATTAATGTTCATCTCTGATGCCAAGTAGCGCGACACGCGAAGACGCAGCAAGATACACTAGCCCCGCAGTTCTCTGTTACCATGCACAGACTCAATATCAGTATTTAGTAGGGTTACCAATTATGTTTCCAAAAAAATAAGTATATTTAGGTCTGAGAAGGAAAATAAACAGTATTTTAGAAAAAACCTGATTTTGTTTTAAAACATTTTATTGTGCTTTTCGCACAAATTATAATATAGCGATTTAATTAATAATTTTAGAACAGCGCCATCTCTCTCGTAGTCGTCACACTTGCTGTAGTGCAGTGGGGACAGGGGATCGTGCGTGTAAAGCGCACATCCTAGGGTATGGCTAATGCGCATAAGCATTTCAGACACATATGAATATGACGCAGAGAGCGCTCCAGTAGCGTAAGAATTATGGAATGGAAGATTTGGTGTGATTGACGTAGCGATCTAATAGCTCAGTTGGGAGAGCAATGCACCGGAAACGCAGAGGTCGCAGGTTCGAGTCCTGCTTAGATTGTAGTGCATCGCATTCAATTTTTCTTTCGTAATTTACCTTTGTGTCTTTGTCATTAATCATTATTTATAGTATTTTGTATACTTATAGTCTGGCAAAAAAGAGTATAAATTAAAAAGTGGCAATACCGTAGTGACGTCCCTTTCTAATCCATCTAAGGGGACGGCACTACAGTATTGCCACTTTTTAATTTCTACTCTTTTTTGCCAGACTGTAATTTTTGTTCAACAGTAAACAGTATAATTTAGTGATAAACAGTATAATACAGTTTTTAACAGGATGGTTGGCAACCTCAGTCGTTAGTTACCTGCCTGGCCCAGAAGCCTGCGCAGTTAACGAAGTGCGTGCACTCGATGGCCCCGTGGCTCGTCTCCACGCACGCCACCCGGTCGTCCTTCGACAGCACGGCAGTCACTGAACAGTTCTCCATCACGCCCACGCCTGGGGCAAAGACAAAAGATGATTTTCCAGCGTTAAGGGCGTACCGATGTTACGGTGGTCCAAAAAGTAAAGTGTTGGATCAAAAAGTATTGGGTAAAATATATTTTATCTATAATTGTATATTGGGTGCCCGACGTTTCATATAACTTCACTTAATCTATTTTGGTTTGATATACCATTGCTTTGTATAATGTAACGAATGGTATAATATTGTTTTAGATAATTTTCAAATGATCTAATGTAACAAACAATAGATATAATGGTTTATAGGTATAATTACTTTTAGTATAATGTACATTTACTATATTTATTACTTGGTATAAAACGTATTTATCATAATGACTTACTTGAAATAATTCGTCAATGCTATAAACTACAGAAGAAATAAGTTGATTTTATTATAACCAAAAAAGGTGGTTCCGACTAGATATACTATATAGACTAGATATATAGACTGGCCGAAGGGTGTTGTGTTTCGGCAGTTCCGGGGCAATCTGCCGAATCCTGCACCAGATCAGACGGCGCAACGGAGCCACGCTGTTACGTCGCCTAAATCAAATTAGATTTAAGTTTTTTTGTTTTGTACGAGTAATGTAATTTTGTAGTTCACAGTGCCTTGGTTTATTTACTGTTATGCCGTGTAACTAATTTAAATAAATAAATAAATAAAAAATATATTAGGCTGGCACCCCCTATATCACATTAAGGCAGGTCCAACTTGGCTTAGGTTAGGTACGACGACGAGCGAAGCGAGGAGGAGTGTTAGGTTGAACTGCAACCCTAACGAGCGAGCGAAGAGAGCGAGCCGCGCAGGTCCGACTTGGCTTACGATTTCTAACATTACCTATTTCACCTTAAGGCAGTATTTATATGAAAACGCTATTATTCTAAATAGTATGTATGTTAAACAAATTTATGTGATAAATATGTTATACGAAAGTATAATTATGCATATTGTCAATTATGTCATTTAGCCTATTATATTTAATGATTAATGAGTATGAGGATGAAATACACCCCAGGCCAAAAGTATGGAAACAAAGTTTATTCTTTGAATATTTAAAGTTTCCAATAATTTTCCTTGTGTAAATGTTAGTAACCGTTAGGCCACCCCCAAAAGAAAAAGAACTAGAATATCCACTATTAAAACATTTGCATTATATATGTACTTACCTAACTCCGGGACAAAGTGCATGACGTCGTTTTTTATTGCGTTTCTACAAAATGTT
Organism: Apotomis turbidana; assembly: GCA_905147355.2. Classification (NCBI taxonomy): domain Eukaryota; kingdom Metazoa; phylum Arthropoda; class Insecta; order Lepidoptera; family Tortricidae; genus Apotomis; species Apotomis turbidana. The sequence goes on from LR990280.1 coordinate 2,893,180, forward strand.
GCACTGGCAATTTTCATAAGCAGAATTTTTATATTGTGATTTTGTAAGTAATTCCTTAACCCTTTCAGTGCGCAATGACGCCACACAGGTGTCATGACGTAACGAACCTGCAGTGCGCATGGCGCTATAGTGGCGTCATAACATTATTGCGTTTTTCTCCAAAACTTTGCACTTTTTTATAATTATTTTTGGGTTTTTAAATTGCTGAAGAGTTGCTATACTTGATGATATTCAAGTAAAAAATATATTGCTTTTTTTAACTGTATTACATCAGTCTAAACTTTTACTTTGTAATATCTGGAAAGACCTAAGACATTTTTTTTTAAATGCTTATGGAATAATAACAATTTTAAGTCCTGTTTGCGAAAATATAACTTTTACAAAAATGCATAAATATCTTATGACTTAAAATCCTCTGACGCCTAAGGAGTGTCATTGCGCACAATAGGTGCGTATTGTAAATCGATCCATGTCAAAAATGTAGTAAGTACTAGCATAAACAAAAGAAAACGTGCTTTATGTCTTTGACATAAAAAGTATCTTTATGAATCATACCATAAGGTGTAACAAAGATGAGTTTATGCCATAATTCGATAAACCAAGCAAATATTTTCGGTACTTGTGGTTCTAAGTTTATAATTATAAGTATTCCTCAAGTTACAAGTTTATAATTAGCATTTTTGATATGTTATTTCATGTGATTTGGTTAATTTTAATCTACTCTTCTAATATTATAAATGTGAAAGTAAAAGTTTGTGAAGATGTTTCGTTGTTACTACTATATAAAAAAGTGACAATTAAATGGATTAGGATGACATTTGGTATACACTGTGACTAATTTACTACCTGCGTGGTACAGCTGCGAGTTTGTCGGAAACTTGTGGTCATTTCCTTTGTTTTAGGTTGTGACCGAAATACGATGCCAATAGTGGCGGCATACAAAGGGCGTTGATGACTCGTCACTAAGATAAAAGTTTAAGTTAGTTAATTTTAAGGTTGTTATTAGGGTTCCGTAGTCAACTAGGAACCCTTATAGTTTCGCCATGTCCGTCTGTCCGTCTGTCCGTCCGCGGCTTAGCTCCGTGATCATTAGTAATAGAAAGCTGAAATTTGGTATGAGTATGTGTATGTATAACGCCGACTGAACGGTAAAATAAAAATTAAAAAAAATTTTTTTTCGGGTACCTCTCGAACACCTAAAGTGGGGGTGATTTTTTTTTTCTTTTCAGCACTGGTGTGTGGTGTGTCGTTGAATAGGTCTTGTAAAAATAATAGGGGTCTCTTAACATTATTTTTTGATAAAGTCAGCAGTTTTGTAAATATTCGCTCTGAAAACAAAAAAATAGTGTCCCCCCCCCCCCTCTAACTTTTCAACCACGGGTCAAAAAAAAATGGAAAAATTCATGTAAATGAGGCCTTATAAGTACTTTCAATGAAAACTATATTGAACAAAATCGGTCGAGCCGTTTTTGAGTTATCACCAAATTTCATATTTTTTCTTTAAAAGGACGTAAGTTGACTTCCAGAAGGTAATAAGTGATTAGTTTCTAGGGCGTTTACGACCTTTTTATAGAGCTTAAAATCTTTCTTAACTTAAACCTCGGGCTTAAAACAGCAGTTTATTGTGAAGGATACGGAACCCTACACTGAGCGTGGCCCGACATGCTCTTGGCCGGTTTTTATTGTATTAAAGGTAACTAGGGTTTTGACCTGTCTGCTACCTGGGTGGTGCAGCTGCAAGCTCTTTCGTGGCGATCCCATTGTTTAAGGATGTTGCCGAAATGCGGTGACAAAAGTGGCGGCGTAACAAAACTTGTTGATATTGATAACATTCGTCGCTAAGATTTAATGTTTTTAAAACCCTGGAGATAAGTAGGGATGACTTAAATTAGCTTACTGAAAGTTGCAATCGTGGTTTGACCTCGTTACTGTGCTCTCGGATTTCTGTGTTGTGATTTGGTACGATCTTTAACGATTTGGCTTTTATTCTGGATTCTCTGATCTCTTTGCTCACAACGATTCACCCTGCTCGCTTACCGGATTCGAAACCTCCGCGCATTATGAATGACTCTGCTTGTGCAACGGACTCGATGTCTCTGCTCAACGTGATGGATTTTAGTGACCCTGACTGCTCAACGGACAATGTACCAATAACCGGTAAGTTTGTTTACTTTGTTTTATCTTAAATTTGCGTTTTAATATTTGATTCATTGTTTGAATTTAAAATTGCAGTTCATTATTAGTTACTGTATTGCAAAAGCAATGTGCAGGAAAATGTTATATACTTACCGTATACAGTTTTTATTTGGAAGGAAGTTCATATTTCGCTGTACAATTATTATACATTTTCTAGTTTCAGCCAGTTTATAGTGCCAATAAATTCGTTTATTAATTCGTTGTTTTGAGCCTATCTTTCTGCGAAGCGCGTTGAAAAAATTGGTTTTCTATTTTTAGAGCTATTAAATGAGGTATTAAAAACATTTTATACAAAATGAAACTTAATCAGTATGTGCAGTAAGGAGATGATGTGTTCAGGGAATCTTTTTTATTTTATATTTGAAAAAATGTTTGTCTGCAAACTTTTGCGAGTCCGACCATTTAATAAATGTTGCATAGTTGATCCTGTTGCCTTGCGGATCCCATTATAAAATAATTTGCAGACACAATAACAATGTTTTCTTATCCTTGTTTTCAGATACTAATTACTCAAATGAAGAACTTCTAAGAATATTAGAAGGTTCTGATACCGAATCTTCTGGAGAAGAATCCGATAGCAGTGGTTCAGATTTATCTGATATCGAGGGAGAACCGCCAATGAATGAAGAATGGAGCGACAGTCGCGAAGGGAAAATTCAAATTCAAATTGTAAATCTGTTTGTTACGAACCTGAATGTATGTACACCTATTTAATATAAGATAGTCATATATTTATTTATTGTAATTATTTGATTACAAATTGTAGAATTTAATTTGAAATATGATATTTAAAAAAGAAATCTTAAATAGAATAATTTTTGTTTCTTTTATTAATCTCCTAACACATATCAATCTTTTAATAATCCCCTAACACCTAATTACTAGATTTATAAAGAAGTCGGATTTTTTTATGGAAGTTAAATAAGAAATCTAATAAAACTAAGTGCTTGGTTCGCGCAAAATGTTGCATAAGCCCATCCCTTAGGCGTGTGGCACCTGCTGTGCGCTATGACGCCACATAAGCGCATCGCTGTTTAGCATGTTTTCGTTTGTACTGCGCCGTTGCGAGCCGCTCAGCGCGGTGGCTTGCGCACCGAAAGGGTTAAGGAAATCACAGGTTTGTATAGTAATATAAGCTTGTTTTCATACTTTTGGCCTGGGATGTATATTAATGTTACACTCGGCTCCATAGCTCTCTAATCCTACCGTGCAATCAGAAGTCCGCTGCCTAGTGATCACCTCCAGGTACTAGAGTCACATGAGACCAGAGAGGCTCACCTTTAGCGATAGCTTCTCTCATGAGCGCCATGCAGACCAGGTGCGGGTCGGCCACCCCGTCACCCGGGATCCAGAGACCACCGAGGATGTCTTCTACGTTCAACAGCGGGCAGATCTCCTGGCAGCGAGCGGACGACACCAGCTCGCATGGTATGCCCCATGATCTGTCCAGAAGTTACATCGTTAGTCTACCAAACCAACACACCAGCTCCAATTCATCAGCTGTGCCTTTCGCTTCGCTTATTGCTTTTTATGGGCGTTGTGGCAGAATGTCATAAGAGGCCTTATTCCTTTTTTTTTGGGTGGATCAACGTTTTTTTGCTGTTATTCTGTCCGTGACCCGGGGGATAATAGTGATGACATTTCTAAGAAAAGTTTTGATAATTGACATTACTGGTATTGTCAGGACATAGTCTACATAAGAATGGGCTTATGACTGCTTAAATTACAAAGCTTTTGCTAAATATAACCACGGAAAATCGTAGTTTTATAAAGTGACCCAGGGGCATCACCATGGCAACGAGTGGCAGAAAATAGTTGATTGACCCTTTTAATCCTTTTATATTATGATTATGATAATTATATTTATAATTTCAATCAACTTTTTGAAGTGAATAATACTTTTTCGAGTTTTAGATGGTCACATAGCTATTTCATGCTTTCGTTGCCTGCAGTCGAAAATAGGTAAGTTGAAAAAAAAACATATTTCTGAGAAATATCATTAGATGCGCTCTTCCTCTGCGTCTCAGGTTCTTATTATAAAAATGCAAACAAATTTCGTCCTTACTGTACACTGTCACATATAAGCGATTTCTAATCAGGCTAAATAAACAATACCTGTCTCTGTTCACGCGCGTAAACAATGTAACTGAGATAACCCTTTCGGACCGAGTTACCGTTGATAACAGCTAGGAGCATTGCTAGTCCATTAGTATTTTATAATAATGGCCAAGAGAATGTTCCGGGCAAATTTACTCCGATTGACTCTATTATTAACTGGGTCCCTGTTTCTTCCAGAACTTGACGTTCTTGGGTTCATCTTACCCAGAATCAGTTTTCAAAGTGGAGAATAAAAAATATAAGCCAAGCGCAAGTGGGACTCGCGCACGAAGGGTTCCGTACCATTATCTGTAAGTTTGTTGTATGGGAGCCCCCCTTAAATATTTATTTTATTTTATTTTTAGTATTTGTTGTTTTAGCGGCAATAGAAATACATCATCTGTGAAAATTTCAGCTGTCTAGCTATCACCGTTCTTGAGATACAGCCTGGTGACGGACGGACGGACGGACAGCGAAGTCTCAGTAATAGGGTCCCGTTTTCACCCTTTGGGTACGGAACCCTAAAACAGGTGTCCTTAATTTGTCCGTTCCATCACGTCACGGTGGAATATTATTTTTTTATTTATTTGCACGAGCGTTACGTAGTGGAAACTAAAATTCCCATACAAATTCAGGGCACTTTTTATTCTTCACATTGAAATTTCTGAGTAAAATCGCAAAACAGATAGGTACAGAAATCAATCTACATACAAGCGCGCTCGAGCAAACGCCAAGCGGATGGCACTCGCGCTCGCACTGGTCTGAACTGGTCCGAGATATCGTGTCCGTGAGCAATGTCTATGTGTGCGTTTGCTCGAGCGCGCTTGTATGTAGATTGATTTCTGTACCTATCTGTTTTGTGGTAAAATGAACTGTAAGGAACTCATTGGTAGTTGACAGCGGAGCTGGCAGATAGATTCTACATTATAAATATATTTAATTATTCGAATCATGGCCGTCTCTGTGACACACCAAGGGAGCCGGGCATTCGCGATTGATCCATGTATTAGAACAGAAGTCCCATATAAAATTGTACGCAGAAAATGGCGCTGGATAGCTATGCGGAGCTACGTGTGATGATTGCCGTCTTACGCGTGGTGGGAACGCTGTCCTAAGCTTTTCCTTGACATCTTCCCAGGAAGAAAAAAAGACAATGCCGGTCCATCTAAATAGGCACCAATTGCATTTTTTTTGCTTCTATAGAGAAATTTTTGATAGTTTATTTTATTTATTTAATACCATTAATGTTAGCACTAATAGCTATACCTTACATGCTAACTGGCAAATTAATCTTAACGTGCGATGAATGAATGTATACATTGGATAATATTAATACCTAATAATTATTATTGGAATGTCAAACTATTACAAAAATTATTGCAGGTAACATCGTCAAAATTTAATAAAATCAATAATTAGTGGATTCGATCAAAAACACCAAGTTAACAAAAAACATCACGTTCTGGAAGAAACAAGGATTCGGGATTTTGGAAAACGCTCAACTAGGTTGCGGGCGAGCTTTTGCTTTTCAAACCTAGGTTAAAAAAAAACCTAAAGAGCTCCACTCTTCCTTCTGTTTCCTCGTCCATCCCACACAGTGCCGTATTTACCCCTAGACCCACAAGGCCGGGCCTAGTGGCCCACCCAGTCTAGGGGGCCCCAAGTACTTATGTTAGGGTCCTACGGGACGTAAATAATAGTGGACTGTAGAATATAAGGCTGGTTTATTAGCCGTCTCAATACATTAATAGGTTCCCGGGCAAACACTGAATAAATTAATATCGGTAATCGTCCGTTCGGTGTGGAGTAGGTGAAGCCGAGTGTCGCCGCCGCGTCGCCCCGCCGCGCTCGCCGTGTTGATGACGTCGCGTTGTAGCCGCCCCCGCACCGCTCCTCCCGTGCGTATCTGAGCTGGTGCTTAACAACTTATGTTCTCCTTATTTATCACTTAAAATACTACTACCTACTATTTAATTTTCTGAAAACCGCTTCGAGATAATGGACGGGGCATACATGCCAAGCTAGGTACTTGGGATGAATTTTACTACTTTAGGTTACACGGCAGGACAGATTATGCAAACGACTTTCAACCGGTTCTGTATAATTCATAAATCTACTGTTACATTGTGACAGTCGTATGTTCTTTTTTTAGACTGTCTGATCTGCCTGAAGACCAAGGTATTCAATCAGTGCGTCCTGCCGGTCATGACATACGGAGCCGAGACGTGGAACCTGACAGTGAAACTAGCCCACCGACTACACGTCACACAGCGAGCTATGGAAAGGGGTATGCTCGGAATCTCGTTAAGGGACAAAGTCCGGAACGAGATTATCCGACAAAAAACCAAAGTCACTGACGTAGTTCAGAAGTGTAGCAGACTGAAGTAGCAGACTGAAGTGGCAGTGGGCTGGTCACATCTGTCGCAGAACCGATGATCGGTGGAGTAGACGGGTTCTCGAGTGGAGACCACGACTCGGCAAGCGTAATGTAGGACGCCCTCCGGCCAGATGGCCCGACGACCTGAAAAAAGTGGCTGGTGGTGACTGGATGGCGAAAACGGGAGATCGGGCCATGTGGCGAACCCTGGGGGAGGCTTACGTCCAGCAGTGGACTGCAATAGACTGAAATGAGGGTGCATAATACTGTTGAGAATATGTAGTATTTCATGTGTCATTCATGGCTTCTGGTCCGTTTTGTTAATGGTTTTCGAAGCGGATAATGTTTTGCATGGGATAATTTTACGACTCAATACAAATCGGGAAAGGTTCTCGAGAATGGCATTTCTAGTAGTCAAAGTCAAAGTCAAAGTACTTTATTGCATTCATGGTACAAGTAGATGTTATAGAAGGTTTACAGTAGCGGTCATGAACCCTGCAAGGGCACAGCAATATCTTAAAACGAAATAACCTAAAGCTAGTTTACAATATCTGTATCATTTCATTATACATATTCATTAAATTTATGTCATATACTGTCATACATATCTATTCATTACATGCAGTTAAATAATCATTTACTGAATAAAAACATTTTTGAATTAAATATTTTTTTTATTAACTTTTAAAACGTAATAAGTTGCTTTCTTCTCTAATGATTTGTGGTAATTTGTTATAAATTTTCACACACATAGCAAAAGGACCTGAGTCGAACATTTTTAACTTTGAGAGCGGCCGGGCTAATGCATTATGGGGGCGCAAAGTAGGTGCACGAGAGTACTGTGGGAAAAGGTTGTAGTTTTTCTTTACGAACGTACCTACTTCTAAGATGTAAATGGAAGGTAGCGTAAGAATCTTATGCTGGCTGAAATGCTCTTTACAACTTTCTGTTTCCTGAATGTTCACCAGTATTCTGATACATCGCTTTTGAAGCCTAAATAGTTTAATGGCGTGAGAACTATTTCCTCATAACACTACTCCGTAAGAAAGCCAGGCATGGGCGTAGGCATAATATGCGCAGATAGCAGTACCAAAGTGAGTACATTTTTTTAGTTGATACAGGGCATATGTAAATGAACTTAATTTTTTCGTAATTTTCTCTACATGATCGGTCCAATTTAATTTAGAATCAATACTTAAACCAAGAAGTGTATGGACTTCTACGTATTCTAGTTCACTACCATTGTACGTATAGCTGAGTTGAAGGCTTTTTCGTTGATATGGCCTGAACTGAATGAGATTTGTTTTTTTTTAATTAAGTTTCAAATTATGGTCCATTAGCCAGGAAAATATTGATGCAATTGTATCAGTATTTGTATAGCCTAACAAGTGTCGGTCTGGCCAAGGGATTGTGGCGCTAAGAACAGCTTTCATATGGCAATAAAGAGTCATATTATTATATTTGCATTACCGAACGTCAAATCAAGGATTTGTCATTAATCAAATTCAAAACATTGTTTACCGGAATGCTGCTCAATTTTTCGTTCTTCTCTATAGTGCCATTGGCTCTTGGCAACTAACTCATAAAGAGTGTGATAGCTACTTACACAGACTTCCCCTTTTTCTGTCTCGGCCGGCTTTACTAGTCCTGGCTCCAACCCTGATAAAGAATGTATTCTATTCTACCTACTCACACAGACTGGCTCGTCATCCTCCTGTACACTGTCATCCGGTCCCTCGACCTGGCCAGCAGCAGGGACCCGCACTGTTTCCACCCGGTCTTGCGGCCGGCCCTCTCCAGCTCCTGCAGCAGCCCGATGGAAGACTGCGTCAACTTCACCTGGGCTAGGGACGGCTTGAAGGCACCGATGAGGCCAGAGGAGTGCCATCGGCTGCCGGCTCCGACTCTGAGGAAGAAAAATCTTCTTAGAAATTTTGACGATGCGTTTGGCTCGGTTTGTAGACATCTGCCTACTGAGCCGGCGGTCCCGGGTTTGAATCCCGGCCGGGGCAAATATTTGTGTGATGAACTCGAATATTTGTGCTTGGGTCATGGTTGGTCTATGTATTTAAGTATATATTTATTTATATAAGTACGTATATCGTCGTCTAGTACCCATAACACAAGCCTTCTTGAGCTTAATTTGGGACTAGATCAATTGGTGTGAGGTCGTCCGATATTTATTTATTTATTTAAATTACCCTAGGATACAGAAATAAATGCTACAGAGAGTTTTTAGGATCCGTACCCAAAGGGTAAAAACGGGACCCTTACTAAGACCCTACCACGTCCCTACAATAAGTTTTTTATTATTCTTATTTTTATGTCAAATTGTATACCCATAAAATAGTATCTCAAAAAATTGCTGCGCCCTACTTCAGGGTACATGATGTGATCTCAAATTTGTAACTTTACCACCTGTTTTGTAAAACCATTATGTGCAATAAAGTATTGAGTATTGAGTATTAAGACTCCACTGTCCGACCGTCCGCCCGTCTGTTTGTCTGTCTCCAGGCTGTATCTCATGAACCGTAATTAATTTAACCCAGCCAGTTATTTTCTTTCATGGTACGGAACCCTTCGTGCGCGAGTCCGACTAGCGCTTGGTCAGTTTTTTTTCTTCGCCGAAGCCGACTGAGAATTGTATTAAATTGGTTGTTTGTGTTAAATTTGGCGTAATTGATCGCGGGGCGTGGCGACGTGACGCGTGGGCATGACTACGATTGGATACGAATTCGAGAATATTTTTCCTGAACGAAAATACAAGACAGGCAAGCACTCTCGTACATGTTAGTGCGCAGGCTAATAGTTTGGCTCAGGCCGTGTATTGAGCTCGCCTTGCAAATACAAATAACAACCATGACCCGGTCAAAAATATTAGAGTAAATCACACAAATATTTGCCCTTGCCGGGATTTGAACCCAGGACTGCTGGCTCACTAGGTAGCTGCTTTACCACTGCGCCAATGGCAACAAAAATAATCTTATACCTATTGTATTTTTGATACAACCTGGTAGTAAACACTGAATTAACAATTTGTTTCAATATCAATTCATAGCACTAAACTTTAAGTCTGGTTACATTTTGTGGCTTTATCAACAATACATTAGAATAAGAATAAGAATCATTTATTTCTCAGAATATGGTGCGTACAATGAGTGATGTTACAATTTTATTCCCGTACCTTCATATTTAACCAGTAAGTACTGGCGTAGAAAAAATTAAAAAAAAATTACTAATTGGCATCCATGAGATAAACATAAAATCATAATAAAATCAAAATACATTTGCAAAAATATTGTAAAATTGGTAGCCTAAAATTTTAAATAAAAAAATTCAATGCAAAAATATCAAATATAATAACATTTTACATAGAAAACTATCGTGAGTCTCAGACATATTAAAATTAATATCGAGCGTTATTCGACTTCTACGACGTGAGTAAACCCGTTTAAGTATTTTAATATAATAACATTGATGAATAATAATAAATTGTCACGAAAATAATATTAACAATCATAAAATGTCACACATACTGTATAACAGAGTTGGGCACTTAATAACAAATCATCATCATCTTAAATGACGCACCACAGGAATGAATCAACTGACCGTCATTCAAGAATAGTTTATTTTGAATGGCGAGTTTTACAATAAATCAAAGCAAAAGAAAATTAGTAAAACTAATTTAATCGTCATTCAATAAAATCAATCTGTGATTGATTATTTGATTATAATATATTTTTAACCTTCTTCAAAGAGGAAGTTCTCAATTGGGTCATACAATTTTTACATCTTCGTCTTTTATAAACTGATATGGAAACTTATTTTTATGTTTGAAATTTTAACAGAGGGCCCTCCAGGATGGCCCCATATCATTTTGATGAAATATTGACTACGAGATACACGAGGCTTAAGAGAAAATGCCAGTGCTAATTTCTACATGTTGAGTTTTCATTCTTGTCCATTTCCTACTCCGAAACTCAACCAATCTTTACGAAGTTTTAGGAACTGGATAGGAAGGAAATTTTCAGTGTCACACTGCTTTGATTTTTGTGCTTACTATTATAGTATATGTGTTGTAGGTGTCTGTTTACAGCCCAAATTCCACCACAAACGGACGCCTAGTACACAAATTCTATAATAATTTGCGTGAAAATCAAAACTGTCCAGTCCCAAAGATTACCTTTACCTTCAGGCAGCTTTACTAACAGGGCATGAACTCCCAAAATACATTAGGTTTAAAAAGTTTATGTTAAAACTTTTAGAGGTACACATTTACTAACATAAGATGAAATTTAAAAAAAATACTTAAATTAAGTGCAATAGAATGAATACAGATAACTCCCCAATCAAATGTATGAATTATCAGGTTCTGAATATGTCTTTGTATAGACCTATATATCTGTATATGCGGCCTGCACTTGCCAATTCATGTGTACATTGCTTTATTCTAATTGAGTCATCTCAATCACCAATATACCTAGATCTGTAGGCATTAATTAGCTGTCAATGTAAGTCCCAGTGCAGTACGATCGTAATTATATATGTCGTTACATCGGCCGAGTGCATAACTGTCACTAAATTTATATACATAAGTACCTATGTATCAGCACCGAAAAATCGATGAACAAACTTCATATTCCTATTTAAAAGTAATCAAAGCCGCAACGCAACCAATCCACGAATTAAAAACCGGGAATTCAACTTTTGAACCCGATTACAGCATTAGCGGCGAAAAATTTTCGTTAGGATAACTAATTTATTCAAAATCGCTTACTTTTCTTTCTCGATGAGAATTGTCTTGTCGCCCCAGCCTCTTTTAGCTAGATGATAGGCCACTGCTGCTCCCATCACTCCCCCGCCGCATATCACCACCTTCGCTTCCGACGGGAGCTGCTGAAGACAACCGTCCAGCTTCTCTTCATGGTCCAAGGCATCGAGCCGACTACCGAACTGACGGGTCCCCGGGCCAATAAAATTTATGCACCGCGACACTCCGCACCTATGAATACGCCGTATCAACATCTTAACGTCTTTTCACTGCCTATCACCTCAAAATTAAAATCATAAGAGTTTTCGGGATGAACTGCATTGGATATAAAACGTAAAATATCTAAAAATAAGATGCGCGGAACGATCAACACGAACGAAAAGACATTTTGTTTTGACAATAGGACGGCTGTGTTGCCACACGAGATATATGTGCGGGCCTCCCTCGAGCCAATCACAATTACTTTGCTGTCGTATGATGGCGCCAGCATTCAAAATAAATTGCATTGGACATGCGCATTTTCATTTTCAATGGAAACACAAAGAAATTGCATCGGAGAGCCTCTAGTTCCAATTTAGGCCGCACGCAAACCTCGATTGTTTGCCCGGCTAGGAAATTAAATCGTATTATCGTTTAAGAAATACAAACGTAAAAGTGACTAAATCTTTCCAATTTTTAAGTACATTCTGAATATATGAAAGAGCTATAATAATTTAAAACACTTTTAAACATAGTTTGATCACAATATACCATAGACTACGAAATTACTCTAATACGGCTGTTATTTTTAATTTATTTCTGGATCCGTTTCCATAGAAACCAATGAAAATAAATTAAAATCAGGTGGCGTTAGGCTTTAGTGTATTGTATATAAAGTTATTATATGTTCGCTATTAATTATTTTTAAAGGATGTCGTTAGTCGAAATTGTACACCACAACGAAGTTATTTACACTATACTCGATAAACCCCCACCGGAACCGCCAAAAACGCCCAGGTATGGACAATGGACATACGAGATGCTTAAATTTCTTAATTCCCAGGAATGTTCGAGGATTTTTTATAAATGTTGTATACACGTATTAATAAGCCATAAGCTCACCGATTCTTATTTCGTATTGCTACTGCCGCTCGGTATCATCGATGGGTATGGGTCAGGAGCGTTTTGAACGCTCCTTGACTAATGTTATTATGTAGTGAAAATTACCGGTAAAATTTTACGCTAAGGGACAACTGAATCTTCTAGTCTAGACATATTACTGGATGGCTCTAGTGCGTACCTAAGGGTGCGTCCCCACTGAAGCGCGGAGACGTTCGGAATCGACTAATTACAAAAACCAGCCAAGAGCATGTCGGGCCACGCTCAGTGCAGGGTTCCGTAGTTGCCCATCCTTCACAATAGACGGGCTTAAAACAGCGGTTTTAAGCCCGAGGTTTAAATTACGAGAAAGATTTCAAGCTCTATAAAAAGGTCGTCAACGTCAAAGTAACTGTAATTAAATTACTTATATTACCTACCTTCTGGAAGTTATCGATTATACGCGCCAGATTGAACGAAATGTATTAATACAGTATGGCACTTGACTAATATGTGTAACGTTAGATGTATTAAGGACACCGCGCTATTCGGGTTCATAGTTGACTACGGAACCCTAAAAATGAAGTGGCTAGCTGAGAAACAGATTTAAACGCTCTGTTGATTGGTCGATTCTGTCTACAACATCGGTGTAACGCGACATTGTATACCTACGTATTCGTTATTGGCAGCCCTGCCAGTCCTCTTCCTTCGTTAGGGAGGTAGCACTGCGACTTTTTGCAGCGATTCAGTTACGATGCAGTAACAAAAATTTTGCGAAACAGTCGCAATGATGGCGCTGGTCATATACCCTCGCACACGTAAACACGAACACGACTCTGCTTCGCTACAATCACGATTCAGCATCGATACAGTCACGTCACGATGCAGAATTCATTCTGATGCGACCCCCCTCCATTCTTTCTATACCCGACATCGTGCGAAACAGAAACAGCCGCGCGTTAGTAACATAACAATAGGGGCGTAGACTGACGTTTTATATTAATAAAATTAACTGAATATAACTATTTGTTTTTATTTTATTCCAAAAGAAATTTTGAAATTGTTTTCAGAACCCTCATAATTTAACAAAACAATATCTCAACCATAAACTTAAACGCACTTTTTCACAGGGAAAATGGCAAATTAGTTATTACATACAAATAGAATATTGGTACCTACCCAACCCGCAAATGACGCCTCATGTAGGTGGCCATTTGTATGGAGCGTTTTTAGCGCTCCGTAGGAATGTTGAACTAGCTTTGACGTCATTTCTGAGTTTTAGAGTAGTCAAAGTGTAGTTAGTCCCATACAGACATTTGATCCCAACAAAAAATAGAATCGTCGATTGACATCCTAAAAAAAATTGTCTAGGTACACGCCTATTCTGAACCAATACAGTCACGCGTCTGCATCCATGCATAAGCATTGTTGAATCAAAACAGCGCGACTGCATCGCGTCGGTCGTGCGTTTGTATTATCGCTACTGGATCAGTTATCGCTCGTTGCAAATGCGGCAGAAGGCCACGTGGCGATGCAGACACCCGTTCAAAAGTCACATATATGCGACCTCCCTTAAGCTTTAGAACGCTTTTCCACCCATGTCAAAATGTGGCTTATACGACAATAGTTGAAAAAAGAAAGAAAGATAATATACCTTATCTGTCAGCGGGAAAATTGCTTTGACAGCGTCCGCCATTACCCCTTTAGTGGGCGTTGGCGTGGCAGGCAAGACAGCACACGACCACTTTAGTGGCTCTTGGAGTTCAAAGGGTTAATTATTGTCCCTTATTTACCTACATTAATACTGCAGATACCACTCGGAGTTGGAAAAGCAGCTGAAGGCGCGGAAGATCCCTCAGCTGAGACGCACGTTCGGGTACGCCGAGACGCCGGTTAACCCTCCCGAACAGTTTCTCAAGAAGGGGAACGGAATAGGTGAGTTCTAGAGTCAGAAGTCTGACCAGCGATTGACCTGACCTGACCTATCACTTGATGGTAAGTATACGGGGTCAAAAGTATGTCACTCAGCACCAACAGCCTTATTCACAAAAAGAAATCTGGAACTACACATGTCACATTGCAAATGAAGAATGAAGGACCCCGCCATAATAAAAGATCGTGTTCTATTAACGTCGCAACGTGCCATCACGACGACATAGGTACGTACCATATTAATATAATCGTGTGTTTTGACTGAAAACTTTTCAAACTCAAAGTTTTTGACAGACACTTTTCCTCTTTAACAGAGACAAACTTAATACGATGGTTATTGCTATTAGCTGAACAAAGAGGCGTGCTATGGGATGCTTTATGATGGGGTGCATTATGAATAAATGAGTATGAGTATAGCTATATGCCACATAACTCTCTCTTATTACGGGCTTCACACTTTTGAAACGCTAGTAATCCACCTAAAGATAAAATATCATTGTTATTATGCATTGTCATCAGCGGTCGTATTCACAAAACGCGTCCGTGCCCCGTTGTAGGTAAACAGTTAGATACGACAAGTTAACCCCTGCCCCTGTGGCGCAGAGATAATCCCATTCGCGGGTTATACTCCCACACAAAGTCCGACTACTGGTAGTGAGGGCTAAACAGCCCTGATACAGATCAAGTCATGTACTAATAATATTAATATATAACGACAAGTTAAACAAGCCATGAATAAAGCTTAAATAAGTTTCTGACAAAAATTTCATTTTAATGACAAACTTTTATAGCCGACTGTACTTTTCTTTGAATATCCATCAAATGCTCACTGAGACGATTCTAAAGAGCCGAAACTCGGTAGGATTGCTTTTCTATTGTAGAGTTTCTATGGCCACCTTCCGGCTCCATCATCAGATCAGCCCCATGGTACCATATTATTGTATTGTCATCAAAGTTAAGTATTTATGCAAAATTTCAGCTCAATCGGTTGACGATATCTGCTTCAAAATTAAGTTGCAAGATTCCAACCGAACAAACATACTTACATACATACGTACATACAATGCAAGTTAAATAAAAGCTTGTAAAAAAAGGAAATTGTCGCGCCATTATACGATTTCTCTGACTCACATTTCACTGATAAAATCTCCATAAAAACGAGTGCCTGGTTCTGGATGTATAATTATAATGGTCGACCATCTAAAAATGCGAAATCCTGAAAGGCCGGCAACGCACTTGCGACTCCTCTAGTGTTGCAGGTGTCTATGGGCGACGGTAATCGCGCGCCATCGGGCGATCCGTTTGATCGTTTGCCCCCGTTCGTTTGACTGAATTTTTTTTTGAAGAGCCAGTTTCCATCGTACAGGTCAACCGGTCAAGAAGTCAGACCACCACTGCCTCAAGGGCAACCTCCCGCCGGTCCCGAAGCGGCCGCCGCCGGGGAAGGGAGAGGAAAAGCCTAAAGTCAACTTCAAAGTGCTGAACATAAAGAAAGTTGTCAAAGTTAAGGCGAAACCAGTAGAGCCGAGGTAAGACGAATTCATGAGGTAAATGCGTAATGTTAGAGGCAATTTTTAATAACCGTACTGTATTTTTTTTATTTTAGATATTTTGTATCATTGAGATTCATGATCAGTGTTCGGATAAGGGTGTGCATATGCCCCGGGAATTCCCGGAATTTCCATCTTGGGCGACATTATATAACATCGTTTAGCAGTGCGATTTTGGGCCCTGTATTATAGACTTTTACACAAGGCTTTTCGTAATGTATATCTTAATTACAGTCGGTTACTATATTATAAATTACGTACAGGAGAAGAGAAACACTACTATTGATGCCTTTATAATAATATTATTAAGTATATATACGAGTATATCCTCCTAGCCTTTGTCCCATATCTTTGTAGAGAATGAATTCTCAATTGGGGTCGGCTACCTACCTAAATCCCAAGATGTGGCATAGGCACTAGTTTTTACGCAAGCGACTGCCATCTGACCTTCCAACCCAGAGGAGAAACTAGGCCTTATTGGGCTTAGGTGGTTTCCTCACGATGTTTTCCTTCACCGAAAAGCGAGTGGTAAATATCAAATGACATTCCGTACATAAGTTCCGAAAAAACTCATAATATTATTAAGTATCTACCTGTTTTTATAGCTGAATAATATATTGAAACCCAACGCATATTTTTTAAGCTTTACGCTTATAATAGCGGGATTAACACTATACCCCGTTCGCCGCGCGGGGTATAGGTACGTTACGAAGCCCCGGGAAATTGCACACCCTAATCCGACCATTGTTCATGTTCCTATCAACCCTAACCTATTAACTAAATGACCCTTAACAATTTAATTTCACGTGAGAAACCAGATGAATATAATTTATATAATTAATATATGCGTAATATAGGCTTTGAGATATTTAAGATGCACCCTGATTCGTTCATTCCCTGCGTTCCGCTGTCCCTATGAATGGTTATATCTCTAAAACTACGCAACGGATTTTGATGCAGTTTTTCTTAATAGATAGAGTGATTCAAGAGAAAGGTTTATATGTAGGTATAATACGTGCATAATTTATCAGCATAGCACCCGTGCGAAGCTGGGGCGGGTCGCTAGTAGAATATTTTTTCCTGCAGATTAGTTGACACGCGCGATGGCCACACGAAGAAGATCAAAGGCTCCGGCGAAGTACCTGAATACTGTCTCCGGC
The DNA here is from genome assembly GCA_905147355.2 of Apotomis turbidana. Classification (NCBI taxonomy): domain Eukaryota; kingdom Metazoa; phylum Arthropoda; class Insecta; order Lepidoptera; family Tortricidae; genus Apotomis; species Apotomis turbidana. The sequence goes on from LR990280.1 coordinate 2,910,343, forward strand.
CAGACTTCGGGCGGATGCCTGCGTACCTCGTGCGCCGCAACCGACGCGTGCACCGCCACCAGGAAGCCATCCGACGAGCTGATGAGGAAAAGGAGAGCCTCTGCAAGCAGCTGGGGGATGAGGAGAGAGAGAAGCTGCTACAGGTGAGACAGATATAGATATTGTATTTAGACCCAAGGCTCCAAGATGTTCATAATTGAAATAAGTTTCTGGTCATCTTGAGACCCTCATTAATTGAGTGGTATTATAGAAAATGCTACTAAAACTGAACACGACTACGATATTTGATATTCTTAGCTTCAATATTGGCTGAGATCTTGTCACTTGTTCCAATTCAAGCTGAAGATCTTGGAAACTACTGGTCATATTTCCACCAAACATAACTAAGAACCGTCTCGATGGACGTGTTTTTCGATTAAAAAATACCGCAATCAAATTGGGCCATCCGTGTGGGACTTACGATGCCACGGGCCATTTTTTCTAGTTCTGTTTTTTTTTTCGATATTTTGGGTATTTTCTCCTCAGAATCACGAGCTCTTTCGATCTAATTAGGAGAAAAAAACTGTCCCAAAATATTCATACAATTTTTGTTTTTCCATTCCGTTACCGCTGCAGTAGGTAGGTTATATGGAAATGATAACGGAATGGAATGAAAAAACATTGGGAATGTTTTTTTCTCCTCATTAGATCGAAAGGGCTCGTGATTGTGAGTATTTATTATTAAAAATAAAGTGGGGTGTGCAACTGTAGAAAAAATAGCCCAGGTACACATGTTAAAACTTATAACGCCCCTCTTTTTTCGTTGGAGGTGTTTCCATAAGAAATCGTCATTTTAGGGTTACTTACTCAATGTTACGTCGTCGACCGATTTTTTGCACTGCCTATGCCAGTTACTTAATCGACTCTCGGCGCAAATCTGTACTTCGCACCTCCACCAAATGTGGGGTGTAGCTCAGTGAAAGTGCAGAACAAAGGATAGGACTTGGAAATTCGTTTTATTAGACTTCAGCTACGATACAAGGTTCTATCACAAATGCCCGGCTCCCTTGATGTGTGACAGAGACGGCCATAATTCTAAATATTTAAATATATTTTTAATATAAAATCTATATGCCAGCTCTGCTGTCAATTACCAAAGAGATCCTTACAGTACCCTCTTTGGACATTATTGGTGTAAATTCCAGAGCCTGAAGCACAAATGGCAGCTGATGCAGAAGGCGTTCCTGCAGCTGCCGATGCTGACGGACACGGTGCCCAAGATCCTGAAGAAGGTGAAGATGGAGCAGGAGCTGAAACAGCTGGAGAGGGACGTCCAGCTCGTGGAGGCCAACCCTTACATCTACATATACGATTAGATGCGGCTATGTGTGTGTGTGTGGATAAAAGGAGTCGTTTGTCTAATATTTATTTTATTTGGTACCATCCTCTTTATTTAAAGAAAAAAAAATACAGAAAAATAAGAGACTTCAAAAATACTGAAAAGTGAAAAATAACCCGTTCATGTAAATAGAAGCGTTACAGAGTTTCTGGGGCAACCTTCCGGCTCCATCATCAATCCAGCCCCAAGGTACCATATTATTGTATTGTCATCAAAGTTAAGTAGTTACGCAAAATTTAGCTCAATCGGTCGAAGATATCTGCTTCAAAATTGAATTGCAAGATTCCACCCAAACCCAAGTTAAATAAAAACTTGTTAATTAGGACCCACCCATGCAAGAAAACAGCGGTTTGGACAAACCAACAACTTTATTTCGACAAATCAATTACATGTTCACAAAAATATGGAATGTTAAATTGCACCTACATTGCTATGCTTATTCTAATTGACTAAAATTGCGACTAAAACGAGCACTGCCCATGAGATATGTCCTTTTCACGCCTTTAGATCCCCAAAATATCAAATCTTCAAAATAAGTCAAAAATATATATTGGAATAAGCATATTACCATGTGTTTACAGTGACTGTACACACTAGCGACTGAGTAAAGGATTTGTATGGAGAATTGTAGTTGTACACAGTAACCGCTAAGTGAACTATTCTCCATACAAACTGTTTACGCTGTCGTTAGCGAGTACGGCACGTTAACTCATGTCATGGTATTAAGGGTACTGAGCTGACGATGCGCAGACATTGTAGTAGTTTACAGTCACTTGAAAAATCTTCCTACTTTGGCAATTTGATATTTCAATAATTAGGGAACGATTCACTTAACACAGGACGGAAAGAAAAGTCGGTACCTATATTAATTTACATTTGAATATGTTTGCACACTCATCCGCGACTTTGCTACCCGTCACTCTCTCACATTACTGCACAGGAAGAGAGAGGTAATTATCTCGCGAAATAGTCGCACATGACACTTACGCGAGGTGCGATTGAGCGAGACACACGTACCACTGTCGCTGTCGTGGAAATTTGCATTATGTCGGCACCGCCTTTTACCCCTGTACACTTAGGTACTATGTGAACATAAATAATTGTTTAATAAGGTCAACTCTTGTAAAAGCGTTGCAGAGAACGTAGGTAAGTCGTTTGAACATTACAGCCTAGCGTCTAGCATCACTGTGACACGCGACTCTTTTTGTCGCGCTACAAATACTGTCACTTTCCTTTTAATACCGTGCGAGCAGGACAAAAGATGCTGAGTCGTGCGACACATCTTATTACCGATTTCATCTCGCACCATTTACAGGAGTCACCCTTCTATACAAGTACTTAAAGTTTTTCTCTCTAAAGGTTACCTAAGTACTTAACACAACAAGATGTTGACTTTTAAATACATAATCCCTGTCCAAATTAATATCAGCTATCTGACAGTGCACTTAAGTATATAAGAGTTTAAGTATCATTGTATTAGATTGGGATGGGAGGTAGAAAAAAACGAAAAACCGTTCCAACTGCATTACGACCGTGCAGCCAGCTTGCAGTTGGTGTGCGGTTGACAGGACTGCACGACAGCTGCAACCGGACTGCACAGTCGGTTGTTGGTGTATCTGCATCAGAACTACCCAGGAACTGCCACTTTGCAGCTGGGTTGCAGTTGAAATGCTGTCCGTCGGCCCTAAGATCAAATGAAGTCACTTTGGCACAAGGTACAAACAAACCGTACACATGTGAATTTAAGGTCGTTCTTCACTTGTGCCGTTTGACATAATTTGATCTCAGAATTCTGGATAGACTATACCTAACTAAGAAATAAACCTTGTACGCCAATTCATTCATAAAACCTAATATACTATGTGCACTGTCACTTTTCTATATTTACAGAAAATCGATATCATACTTATGAAATAAGTACAAGTTGAACCTAAGGCTGTCGTTCACTGGAGCGGAGCGGAGCAGTGTAAATGGACCTCAGATTTAAATGCACTTCATTTTAGGGTTCCGTAGTCAACCAGGAACCCTTATAGTTTCGCCATGTCCGTCTGCCCGCCTGTCCGTCAGCGGCTTAGCTCCGTGACCGTACTAGAAAGCTGAAATTTGGTATGGTCGAGCCGTTTTTAAGTTATTGCAAAATTTCATATTTTTTTTAAATGACGTTAGTGCCGCGCGGTGTTCCTTACACTTCGAACGTTTCACATATTAGTTAAGCGCCATACTGCATTAAAACATTCCGCTCAATCTGGCGCGTATAATCTATAACTTCCATAATCGATAAGTATAATTACAGTTACTTTGGCGTTTACGGCCTTTTTATAGAGCTTGAAATCTTCTCGTAATTTAAGCCTTGTGAAGGATGGGCAACTACGGAACCCTGAGCGTGGCTCGACATGCTCTTGGCCAGTTTTTGTGGGCTTCACAAATACGCACCCTGATTGGTTAATTTTGTCCGCTCCGCTTTAGTTGACATGCAGCCTAAATAACCTATTTAAGACCGCGAGCCACTGAAGCTATTCTTGTTAACACTATTATCTATTGATGCTAATATGTATCACTAATTAGTGATACATAATTGCACTTTGATTACCTAACTAGCGAGCAGCTTATTATATATAAGGCGTATTTCCATTGGAGTAATGAAAAATAATCTAGCAATCAGAGTATATAGTGAGAACCTAAGAAATTTGTTTACGAGAGCTATGATAATAATAATAAACACCCTTAGAGTAAAATTAATCTTAAACCATTAAACTTAACACGTTTTCTTTGTTCACTCAATTATCTTTACGAATTTAGCTACGAAGCAACATCATATTTTTAAGAGGCCTTATTCCTTTTAATAGTTATTTGTGTAACAAGAGAGCAGTTGTTTTTTGTTATGAGTGCTGAGCAAGCGAAGAATTCTACGTTTGAATCACGAGCGTAGCGAGTGATTCTATGTTAGAATCCTGAGTGTAGCGAGGGACTCAACAGCACGAGATGCAAAAAACTTTGCTCTCTTGTAGCACACACAACTTTTCACCTCATCAGCGAGAACATATTCGACATTTTGTGTTTTTTCTTCCAACGTATGTTTATAGTCTTTGTTGCTGATTTCAATAATATTATTAATCAGAAAATAGATGTGCTGCTTAAAAAGGAATAACAATATAATTTAATTGAAATTATAATCAACCAACCAACACATTATTTGATCAAATTGGAAGATTTAGCAGATACATGACGTGTTTATTTATAAATATATATTATATTACGAGATTTTGTTTATATATAGATTAATATTTTTACTCCTAAAACACCAAACAAAATATATGCAAAAGAAAATAACAATTACAATATGAACTCGATATTTTTTAATGTACGTTTCGAATATGCATATATGATAAATGGTGAAATTATAAATTATATTTTATAATAAGTAAATATAATGTACTATACGTAATAAGGTGAAAAATCTTATTATATTTGAGCAATGATCTATTGTTTTATATAAAAGGCACAATCATTTTAATATTCGGTCGTTAAATAAAAATATATACGTTGCAATTAAAACTTTTTCGGGTGTTTTTAATGAATTTTTTGGTATAACGCGTATCCGAACTGTTCTCAATCGAGGTCGGATTCGAAAATCGAATATCAAATTGATAAGTTTCTATCCCTCTCTTTTATATACATACGAAAGAAACAGAGTGCATCAAGATTCAAATGATTAGAATTTTATAATTGCCCTTTGGCTGAAGAATGACAATTCGTGGTCAGATATTGAAAAAATTAAAAAGCTACTTTCTACTCACGCTCGAAACAAAATCGCATTTTGTTCACTGTTACAGTAGCCGGCAAACAACTTGACCCAAAATGGCGGATCTGCGCATGCATATTTGTACGTAAATCGGCTACTGCGCAGTCAAGGTTATGCTCAAGAAGTTTGCCGGCTACTGTATCTGACAGCAAAATCGCCATGTTTGAGCTGGTGAGGTGAAAATTTTATTTTTGTCATATTACGACAAATATATCGATACTATGAACCAACTTTTTGAAGTGAATAATACTTTTCCCCGAGACCTAATAGGTATAGTAACATAGCTACAGTGCGACACAAAAGAGTAGAAAACGGATGATAAAGGAACTACAATTTTTCATACAAAATTGTTACCATATTCAAGCACTTTACGTCAAAAATGTGGCAGTTGCGAAGGAAGTGGCGCCCTCATTTATTTTCTACTCTTTTACGTTGCACTGTATTTCATGTTTTCATTGCGTGCAGTCAAAAAAAGTTGAAAAAAACAATTTTCCGCGTGAATTGTGTCAATATCGAGTAGTTTTTGAAACAAAAATTATCAATGAAAAATTCAAACTGTAGGTTTCAAATATATAACAATAAATCCCAATATCCCTGTTCTAGGTAGTAACATCAATAATATGTTAAGAAACATGTATGATCATAGAGAAAAAATGTCTAAAACTATCAGCATTTTAAAAGGAATAAGGCCTCTTAAAATTATAGGTCATTATCTATGAATGTCATGTGAGCGATTAAAGCCTGACCAGAAATATATGACGATGCGCCAATTGCGCCATATTGCGGAATTTCACTGGAACTAATTTCTTACACTGGCAATGATTTTGTGATGGTTTGTCAACAATGTCAATGTCATTCATGGAGATTTCTTTAAGACAAATATTTAAAATTATCCAAAGAAAATGCCGAAAAGCATTCACAGTCGTGATCGTACGACTATAAATAAAATATACGTGTGTTTAATACACGAAAAACAGTCAGGAAAAGAGAGCATTCATTAAATGATATTACGAGGTTAACATAGTGGAACTGACAGGTATTTAAAACTAATGTCATTATAGTAGGTTGCGATTGGTTGCAAAATTGTTGCCATATAGATCTTATAAATAGCGTCCCCTTGACAATCCTCATATATTTCTGGTCAGGCTTTAATAAAGTTCTCTTCCGAACTCTGTGCCCTTACCATGAGTTTACAGTGACAGTACTCGCTAGCGACTGCGTAAACAATTTGTATGGCGAATTGTGGTTCTACAAAGTGACCGCTAGACGCGCTGTACTATTCTCCATACAATTCGTTTACGCTGGCGCTGGCGAGCACGGTCACCTTAAATCATCGTAAGGGTACTGAAATAGTATTCTTAAGTTCTTAAGTGCTTTGGAATACTACGAAAAAAGAATAACTCAGTCCTTATTGGTGATACCAGCCCAAAACTCCAGTTTTAGTTTAAGATTTTTTTTTTATAGCTGTTTATCTATTTGTCTTTATTCATCACTATTCTAATAATCCCCAGTGGCTCACGGTACACTGCGTAATCCGACTATTACAAGTGTCTTTCTTAAGCTTAAATTAGACGATTCTTGGAGACATTTGTAAAAGTCAGATGTTACTATAATCACTAGGTAGCTATTGTATAAAAATAAGTAGAATTGGCTATATATAGGAGCGTAGGTACTCGATGGAATGGAGGGATAGTTAGCTCAATGCATTAAGAACACAGTTTGCGCGATTATATAAAAGAAAATAAAAGATTAGTTAACAGTAACACAAATGTTAGCTGCTAGTTACACAAATCGGAGGACTGACAAACTGAGAGCTCCTAAAGTTAAATTTTTAATTAGCCAAAGTGATTTGACAGATGTCGTAATTTATATTTTCGTTATTCAGAAATTATTTCTTAAAACAATGAATGAGAAAACACGTAATTGCTGATATTAGATTGACTTTTATTGATAAAAAGTGATATCTTAAACAATTTAAACTTAATCAAATTGCGTCAGTATACTCCGGCTAATTAAAAATCCGACTTAAGTTACCAAAATAAGTTATGTAAAATGAGCATATATTTGGTACCTACATAATTTTGGTACTACTAAGCATATCGGCTATTTCTCAAGTAGTTGAACTATTTTAGCGATTTGTGTTCAGTGTAGGTACACGAAAACATTTGAGCGAAGAACCTTAGATAGAGGCTCGACGAACTTCTTAAAGTATTTGCTCAAAATATTTTACTAATTCTCTAGTGTAGGACTAGGACTCAGAAATGGAGTCCTTTACAACACTACCAAGGACTAGAGCTCTAGTTAAGGATTTCGGTTTTATGGTATCGCACTGTGTTCTTTTAACCCTTAAATGCATACAATTACCCTTATTTTATTTCTGAAATGACGTAATTAGCAATGAAATCTACGTCAGTTTGAGATTTCGGGACAATCTTGACTAAAGTCTTTATTGACAATATTCAGATTTAGACTTTGTGTAATTTCAGTAACGTGTAAATATACATCATCATGCATTTAAGGGGACGTTCACTGTCCGTATCCCATATGTGGGGTAGCACTCAGACTTCACAAGAGCTTATACAGCTCTTATAAGACTTATTTCAGCTGTGTAATGGTTGTGTAACCTGTTATAAGGCATGCGTGCTACTTGGGAGGGTTCACATGTCAAACTGGGACAGTGAACGTGTTAACTTATGGAGACTAGTCTAACGCCTGAACATCAAGCGTGATGGATATAATATTTAGCAAAATAGAAGGGCATTTAGTTACAACCTAGAGTGTCACAAACATTCTTTCCTTACATTCGACTAAATAGAATCTTGGCTGGCACCGGGCCTTAAACTTTTAAATGCCAAGCAGTAATAGTACAGTGTGACCAAAAAGAGTAGAAATTAAAGTGGCAATACTGTAGTGTCATCCCTTTCTTATCAATCTAAGAAAACGGTGACGACACTACAGTATTGCCGCTTTTTAATTTCTACTCTTTTTGGCCAGACTGTACATTACATACCTGGGGCGGTGAATTCGTGAATGACCCAGATCGCAGGTTTTCGTGGCCCGAACCGAAGGTGGGAGCCGTAAATATTCAATCTGGGGATTTACTAATTACCGCCCGTGGTTTGTCTAAAGTTTTACGTCTAGTCTTGACCAGGAAGTGAGATTTTCTCTCCGCCTTGCGGGCAGTAAACCACTTACGGCATAGGGCGACGTAAAGCAATTCTACGTGCCCCTGACGCCAAAGCAAAAAAAAAACCTCCAAAATCAACAGGGATTGAAAGATACTTGAAGCGGCTTCAATTACAAAGATTAATTGAAATTTTGACGGCATTTGCCGACGTTGGCGTCAGTGGGGTAGCTTTCCGCTGTCGGCTACAGCCGTCTTTAGCGATCAAAAGGTTTAATGTCCAAAAATAAGACAGATGTTAGGAATTATTTACGAGTAAAACTTAAGTTAGTAACAGTTATATTGGATCAGGGTTTATTTTGTCAAGTGTGTATTTTACACAGTGCGTTATAAGAATATTAGCTTTTTCGAAGTAATAATCGATTTATTATATTGGCTTTCGATTTTCTTGAAAAGAACCATGCTGATAAATAGTTCAAAAACCAAAAAAAAAACACTGAAGTAGACCTCGAGAAATTACCGTTTAATTTTACGTATTCATCCCATACCTCCGTCATTTAGAAAAACTTCTACTATGAGTTGATAATAAATAACGGGATTCGGATATAGACGAAGTATTTTTGTCCAAGTTGTTACGGAGACGCCTCGCTCGCTCCGTCTGCATAACGAAACTACAGTTCTGTTGGTTATTGAACCAGGCTACATGTTTATATGAAACCCATGGTTTAATCGAATGGTCCAAGAAAATGAAAGCTGTAAATGCTACTTTTATAGTCTACCCAAATTACACAACAAATTTCTGATCTCAAAAATAAAACATGTTTTGTTTTGTTTTTATTAAAGCAGTCTGCTAAGGTAAACAAATGTTCACAATGAAAAAAAAATGAAAATTTAACGGTTCAGACAATGGCGTATTTACATATTTTTAAGGTATAGGCTGTAAAGTTGTTGTTTTGTATCCTTAGATTTTACAATCCAACAATTTCGTTGAAATTGCACGTAAATTAGTTTTCGGGTATATTTCTGAGCTTATGAAAGCTCAATCATGTAAAATTAAGGCGGGGTAATGTATGATAGTAACACAATGACCAGTGATATAGTAAAGTCATCGGCAAAATTGGTTGCATACTTCTATCCCCTCACCACGAGTTTACAGTGACCGTTCTCGCTAGCGACAGCGTAAACGATTTGTATGGAGAATTGTAGTTCTACAAACTAACCGATAGGGGCGTTGTATTTAAATCAGTATGAAAGTCAAAATGAACGGGAGTTTAGACTTTTATCCAGAAGGAATGACGTGACGACAAAAATCGTCCCAAGACTGCAAATCGCAAGACACGCCGCTTGCTACCAGGCTATCCAGCTTTTCAACAAACTACCAATACAGCTAAAAACAATAATTAACAGTCGTATTTTCAATGGAAGACTCAAAGATCTTTTGTTGGAAAAGTGTTATTATTATGTGTCGGACTTCATTAATGATTGTAATAATTAATTGAATATTTTTATGCACGTATCGATCGTATTATGATTATTTAAATTAAGACTGAAATGTATTTACATATTTTAATTTATCTATTAAGGAATTGGGCAGTATTTAAGTATTAAGTTATGTATTTGGCTTTATTATTATTATTATTTTTATGTTTGATATCATATTCACATACAATGTACATTGTGACTGAATAAATAAACTGAACTGAAACTGTGCTCTTCTCCATACAAATACTTTTCGCTGTTAACTCATGGTAAGGCTGCTGTAGAACACCAGGAAACCGTCATACGTACACATGTTTTTTTTACTTAAACATTTACCGTTACAGGACACAAATTTCACTTACAATATATATTTTGACGCCTTGAGCTTTAAATGGGCGGTGCTATTCTATAATTAACGGAAGAACGGGGCACAACTTATCGATGATCAAACTTTAGTATGCTCAGTCTCTTATTTAGCTTGATGCAAAACTCTAGAAGGTACAAGTAGCGGACTTATCGACTATTTAAATTATCCACCAGACAGCTTTAAGTTGTACAGAAACATTTAAGTGAAGCAAGCCCTTATAGTGTTAGGAGAAAGTTAGATAAAAACATAAGTTTATGCAACTGTTACGTTACTATAACAAGTTTAGATACAATACGTTAATAGTACATTACTGTAGACGCCGGGAAATAAGGGCTTGCCGGCTGAGTAAGTATAGGGTAGTGATACGTAGCCGGGAAGCCCTTTTCACGGCTAAGGCATGTATAGTGCTTTTCTCAAACATATGCAATGAAATAAAAAAAAGACACCACTCGTAAAATATATAATTCAGCTGTTTAGCCTGATCATGAACACAGACGCCATGTTTAAAAAAAATACTGCCCAGCCTAGGCCTTCTTTTGTATGGAATCCCTTTACAGTTCTCTCGAGTTGTTCCGCCCGAAACGTGATACTTCGAAGCCTGTTATAACGCACGTTATGACGACATCTCATTGCATGTCTGAGAAAATGTTATTTCATAAGTTTCACCTCATATTTTTCTCCGCGGAATGGCTGACAGTACTGAGTGTTTCAAATCTTCCTAAACTCGCCTTGGACTCGTTTCCTAAAGCCACACTCGTGTTTTCAGATCTCATTATGTAACAGTTGCATACACTACTTTATCTACACGTATCTCTCTCTTGTCGCTCCCTCATGACTGAGGATCGTGGTCATCACTGGATGGCTTACACTTGGTGTGAATGATTTGTCTCCGTCGAGTCCTATCCATTGCGTCCCTGACAACCGAGCAAAACTTGGAGGAAGACGTGTCCTTCACTTGATCGGTCCATCTGGTTGGGCGCATCTACACGTATATTTATCGTCATATGACAGATTTTCTTTTAAGTAGATAATGAAAGGGAAGGAGGAAGGAAGAGGGGGGGGGGGGGTCGCCATAACATCATCATATATCGTAATGTTATGAAATAACATTACTGATTTCCCCTCCGCCACGCCCCACCGCCATCGATGCATAGTAATGTAGGACTTTATCCATAGTTATTTGAACTTCAGTAATTTCACAATATGGGTATACATAAAAAGAAAACTATGTATTTTACGTGTCTACTACTGATTGAGCACACTATAGCTTTCTTTTTGGCAACTGTATAAAAGATATATGAACCACAAACCGGCAAACAGATGGCATCACTATCGATATCTTCAAAACATATAAATGTACGAAGAGTGACAGCAATGCCCTCTAGCTTTAAAAACACATACGTTTCAGATTGTAATATGTTGTTAGTAAACTATCTAAAAAAAATGTTTCATTATAAACTTATCCCAAAACCCAATTTGCTTTTTTTATTACATACATAGAATAATAATTACAGACTGCTAATGCCTATGCAACGTTGCGTGCCCACGACCTGAACGAAGGAAGTTATTCCTACCCTTTTCAACTTCTTTCATTAGAAAGAGACTCCCGCTTGCAAATTTTAACTTGTAGCTGCTGTAGGTACTCTGCACCACCTTATTAGTAAGGTCTCTATCCTATCATCATACATCTATTGATCTATCGTTCTCTAATAATAAAAACAAAATAATTGAATTATATATAAATTAATCGAAATCTACTATTAAAAAACCACCAGCCTGGCCAACCAGGGCCAATCGACTTTTCCTGTTACACATTGCCACAGTGAAGTACCCCTGGGTCAATCTTCTAAAACTACGATTTTCGGGTTATATTTACCAAAAACTTTGTAATTGCAACAGTTACAAAGCTCATTCTTATGTATACAATTTTGTGACATTATTTTGTTTAAGGAGTTTAATCACTATTTTCCACTGGGTCACGGGACAGAATAACACCAAGAAAACGTAGATTCATCCATAAATTTCATACTATTTCGGCACACACAACATTAAGGTAGGTGGCTGATATGATGTCACAGTTGAAATGCCTCTTGTGTAGGCATTGGCAGTCTCCTAAAATTATTATTCTATGCCAGTACGGTTAGCATCAAAAGTCTCTGACAATTTTACTACTGGCTTATGTCAAATTACATACTAAAATTGTCAGTTAATTTCCATGTTGACAGTACCTATGAACAATGGTCCTTGCTATGAAGTAATTTGTCTGGGATGAGTTTAACTACAAACAGTGACTAGAACAATGAACATGACATTACACGACAATTTAATACTTAGATAAATACAATTTCCAAAAAATATACCCCCGACCCGTGAGGGTAAGGTTTTTTTTTGATTATGTCATTTGATAGTTTCACTCGCCTAATGGAAAAGTCAAAAGTAGCTGAAATTTGAGATGAACTTTCACAAAACCGATAAATAATACAATGACAGCGGGGCAAGCGCGGCTACCATATCGACATATCAAAAAGTATAGATGTTATACTACTAACGCATCTTAGTTTTTGACGTGATAACGTCTTATAAATCGATGAACGCCGGCTGCACGCACGAAAAAGCATGACTCATTGACACGTTCCGCCTGAGCCGAGCGTGCAAGCGAGAGCGCGAAACAAGCGATAGAGAGGCACGATCGGCCTAAGCGTTCGGCTTGTGACGCAACTATCTCTCTTCCACTACATCGGCCGGCATATGTCACGTTAAATTATCGTCCGTAAACCAAACGTTTTTGCTAACTATAGTTGCGTGGCGGCCTTGTTGCCAGAGATCTCTTCCAATAGTTCCAATGACTAATAGAATTATCAGTTACTTTTGACTCTCACTACACATGTTTTACACTCAACACAGCTACTCTCTATTCGGTATAAAACCAAAAGAGTATCTTAAATTAAAGATACTTAAACCTAATTCAAAATTACTTAATATGTTCAGAATTATAATTACAACAAAAACTAACAGTCAAAGAGACATATATTTTTTTTAAATCGTTTGATACGTACATCGAATACTAAAATTAAAGAAATAATACATTAGATAAATAACAAATAAACATATTGCACATTTTCTAGACCCACACTATCTTTTGAGTGGTTATATTTAGGTAATAAATAATAATTCACCGTGATCAGCACACCCCGTGGTTTCAGGTGTACAATTGACGCCTACTGTCCAGTGTTAAATCACTCGTGGACCGAAAACCCCGCGGTATCGTGTCTGTCGTTCATGACTAACAAAGCACTGGTGTAATTAACTACAATTTTTTTTCGTGTAATTATATAAAGGTGGAGTGATACATTTCACTTTGAAAACAAATTATAATAGACTCGGGACAAGTGCGACAGGGGGCAAGCGCGCATAGCATATCGAAATATCGCAAAGCATAGATGGTACTACTAACGACATCTTACTTTTGCCAACCAACTAGACCTAGTTTTGATATTATTAACCCTTGATTTCACGATGTATAGTCAGATATACATATGTTTGAAACAGTTTTTTGTATATATTATTTATACAGAATGTATAAGAATATTAATGGAACCGTGGTTTGAACCTGGGTTTTCTTTTTTATTTTGCGACGTTTAGGGTAATATAAATATTATCTTAATAGCACTAAAAAAATTAATTGTATTTTTTATTGAGCCAAAAAGCTAAATTTTAAATAGAAATTTCACGAACAGATAAAAACGCCGTCCGCCATTTTTATCTGTGGCATGACGTACGGGATCCCGTAACTAAAGACCAGTAATACTCTATTATCTATGATGCGACTGACGTTTTTAGTTTTTAATTATTATTTTACTGGATCGGTGAATGACGCACTAAGCCATTTTCACACTATCAAGGGCGAAAATGGCGGACAGCCTTTTTAGGCATATCAAATTACGGAATAAAAATCATTTTTCAATTTCAATTTGTTCAGCCATCTTCTACGTTTATGAAATGAAAAATATATATTTAGGTTTCCTATGTCAAATACTATACGAAATAAACATTAGTTTAGTACATGTTAACATGAGTCAACTAGCCTATTGCGTCGCATTTGCCCCAACTATCCTTACTACTCATATTTATAAAACCATGAGATAGTATTATTGGATTTTCCAAATTCACTCCGTTGAGTCTTTTAACAAATGAACATTTGAATTTTTTTAATATTTAATCTGTACATATCACAAAAACCGTTTAATATTATAGTAAAATTCTGACACGTAACAATAAATGAGTATGAGCGCCGGAACGGTTTCAATAACAACCCTCTATTTAATACAAATTTGTACGTGTGGATTTTTAATGTTACCTTCTATATATTTATGTTACGTGCACATTTTGAAAGAAAGCCTTCTGTTCTTATACTATTCTTTTGACTAACGTATCATGAGTCTAAACTCTTAGTTGATATTAAAAAAACAACGATATACGTTCTAGTGAAAATGGAACTGGATCACTCCACCTTAAATGAAACTACTATTAAAAAAAGAAACAATGATAACCTTAAAACTATTGAGATCATGGGCACTATTTGTCCTAATAGCGATAGCATTTCGATAAAAAAAGAGTCTAAATATTTTTCTTAAGGCTGTGTGGAACGGAGGGTGCGCCTGCGTCAAACTTACAGTAAGCTTGCTTGTAAGGATACCTGGACGTTACCTCAATACTTTATGCAACACTGAAACAATAAAAAAAATATATATTGTAGGGCGTTCTCCAAAAAAAAGTACATTCTTGCAGATTATTGACTTTATTTAGAAACATTCGTATATTCGAAACTCATCGTACAAGAAAAAGATGTTTAACAAAAAAAAGAACCGACTTCAGTAAAACTAAAAAGCCAACAATAACCCGTTCAAGTACAGATTACATTTGACTCACCCTTCGAAGTCGATCCCAAACCACTCAGTTCTTATATTTATATATTATAGTTTACGCGAGGTTTGTCACCGACTTCGAAGGGTGAGTCAAATGTAATCTGTACTTGAACGGGTTATTGTTGGCTTTTTAGTTTTACTGAAGTCGGTTCTTTTTTTTGTTAAAATTTTTTTTTTTTGCTTTTTAGTCCACCAAATCCTATTTACTGAATGTAAATTCTTGACTTTATCAATAAATTACCGAAAGCGCCGTACATGTCCCTATAACATTTGAAGAGTTCCCTCGATTTCTCCAAGATTACATCATCAGATCCCGACTTAGTGCCAACGGGACCAACTCGGAGTTATACCCTTTCGATAAAAAAAAAAAATTTAAAATCGGTTCACGATTCTCGGAGATATCGAGTAACATACATAGAAAAAAAAAAAGTTCGAATTGAGAACCTCCTCCTTTTTTGAAGTCGGTTAAAAAAGGTCCCAAAATGTTGAATGAAAACATAGGTACCTAGCATAAATACACCTAGAAACTAGGGCTTCTGATATACAGTGTTACACGCGGAACCGTAGCTCCATGTTCTTAGCACCGGCGGTCCTAAGACCCCATACTACACGGACACTTCAAAGATATGTAGCCGTGTTGCGTTCGGCTACGGATCGGCGGATCTCGGCTCCACTCGGGTATTGAATGAAAGCTTGTCGAACCGACAACGTCACGGCCGGATTATGATCCGCGTGTAATTAAGAAACTTTAGAAACGCATCTCCGTCTAACAAGGAGCTAGGTATCTTAATCACACGGAGCCTAATTACACGTGCCGAACGGTCCGGATCCGGATCCCCGTTGCCGTGCTACCCGGCAACGGGAATCCGGCTACGGGTACAAGAAACACGGACACGACCGCGAGCCCTACTAGAAACCTAGTCAGCGCTTGAAAGTGAAGCCAGTTTTAAACGAGCTAAGCTTCATCCGTGTGCGCTGTCACTTAACATCAGGTGCAATCGAGGTTAAATGCATGGCTATTTTGAATAAAAAAAAAAAAGTCACAAGCAACACGTCTCTATGATTGGTTCGTGGACACGCACACATAAAACCAAAAGCGGCTCATGCTTCGCAAATCTGTTGTATGAAGACTCGTTCTAGGCGTATTTATTACTAGAGTATAAAAAGATATAAAAATATAAAGATATAAAAAGCGTATCGTTTTTATATCGTAATCGTGTATACTACGATTTCTAATTCAAGACCAAAAAAACTACCACAATGTTACCACTACAATAAAATACTAGTAAAATCCTTATTCTTTATTAGACACTAAGATAATTTATTAATTGATAACTTTAACTCTATGTTTTAACAAAATAATTAGATATATTTATTATTACATAAATACAAGAGGAGATAATAAAAACTTAAAAATCGGAGATTTTTGGTATAAAATCTGGGTATTGTGACGACGCGTTTGGCTCGGTTTGTAGACACCTGCCTACTGAGTCGGCGGTCCCGGGTTCAAATCCCGGCCGGGGCAAATATTTGTGCAAATATTTGTTCTTGGGTCATGGATGTTATCTATATATGTATTTATATATTATGTATATCGTCGTCTAGTACCCATAGTACAAGCTTTGCTTAGTTTGGGACTAGGTCGATTTGTGTAAGATTGTCCCTTAATATTTATTTATTTATTTATTTATTTATTGTACTTGTAACACTTGAGGTATTCAAAACATTTGGTGCAATTATTTACATGGTCAGATCCCAAGTAGCACAACTGGGTCTAAATAGCTCGTATATGATATCTAATTAGATGCTTAAGTTAAATTTACCACCATGACTAAGTGCTATATAGGTGGCAAGAACCCTTATGCCACCAGTATAGAACCAAAAGGAGAAAAATTGCAGCCTATTTTTGGTGCTAAATAGAATCCATAAGAGATCTCACAAATACC
The DNA here is from genome assembly GCA_905147355.2 of Apotomis turbidana. Classification (NCBI taxonomy): domain Eukaryota; kingdom Metazoa; phylum Arthropoda; class Insecta; order Lepidoptera; family Tortricidae; genus Apotomis; species Apotomis turbidana. The sequence continues at coordinate 2,927,364 of LR990280.1, forward strand.
TTAAGTGGTAATTAGAACTATGGGTGAAAGTTATGCGCAGTGAAGCCAGTGAACGAATGAAAACAATTTCAGTTCGGTCAATGAGTGATAAATGAGTCGCCAAAGTATCTGAGTGGCGTGGCAACTGTCAAAGTTGTGTTTATTAAAATGAATATGTGATCTGCCATATTAATTTTGGATGAGTGATTAAAACTTCACGTTATACAGGCATTGAAATAAGCACGAAATTCTTGCGAATGTTTTGTTACTGTGAAACTATGGTATGGTTTCTTAGTAAATTTCGAGGCGCCTTTGATTTGATCAGGAATATTAAAAAAGAGAGTGCTAAATCAAATAAGGAATAGATACTGATAAGAAATAAAACTGTTAAAAACCTGACCTAATGATTGTAGGTTACGTACAATGTTAAAGTAACATCGTCACAACTATCAAAAGTCTGTGATTATGCGTGAGTGTGATAAAATTCTGGTTAAAATAATTAATTTTCATAGGCTTCCATTTGTAAACATGGCGAAACAAAAAAGATCCTACAGTGTTTATTTTCACTTATTTGCTCCTTATTTGGAACTATCAGGTCTAATAATCACTTATTTGTATCTTGCGAGTGGAAAGCAGTGAATGCTATTACCAATAGTAATTATTTGCTCTTTTGTAGACTATTAAACAAGCAAGACTATTAAATATATTTTGACAAGGCGCAATAGGAACAATAATAGAACTTTTAGTTCGTTAGTGGTTTGAAATAAGTGAAAATAACTGCTTTTGGTTCCAAGAACCTCCTATTGAGACTTATTTATGCGTTGGAGTGGCAATAAGGTACTTCTTAGGCCTTAAAGTTGCAATAATTTTTGGTTCCAAAAGAGCCGTAAAATTATCCCTTTAGCCACTTTTGGTGATATAATTCGCTTTTGTACTAGTCATTTGGAACTTTTAGTTCCAAATAAGGGTATGTTCCCACTTATATGTAAAAGTTGCTTATAAGTTATTTTTCACCTCACTCGCTCGGAAAACCTCCGTTTATAGGGCGAAATCTGCGTGCAAAAGTCTATTTTATCCGCTAGCGTGCAAAAGTCATTTGAATTTCGAACACGACGATTTTGGTTCTCTGTGGTGCATGTAACTTTTTTATATTTAAGACTCCTTCAACGCGTGACTGATTTCATCAGTCGATAAATCTTCGAATAACCAATCAACGCACGCTAATAAAGGGCGATCTGGTCTGGCCGGCTAAAATCATATGAACGTTTGAATACTTCTTTAAAAAAAAAATACACCTACCATATCACGTCCAGAAACCTGGTTTGTGGTTACAGATTTTTAAGTTTTTATTTTTTCTACACTTTATTTCATGTTGAATATGTTTATATATATTAATAGTAAGTATTTCAGTTTCATTTACATATTTTGACTAGTAAATATATTAAATACATCACAAATTTTAATATTTATTTGTTATAAAAGTTGGAACATAAGATGTAATTTCTGAACGCACCCGAGAAAAAAATAATAATTAAAAAGTTGGAAGTTTTCACAATTCACGTAAACAACGTACCTAAATTGGTTCTGTGGAGAATACATACTGTTGTCTTACTTTATAGAAATATGGAAAACAAGAAAGTTAAGCCCATTTTGGAGTATTTATTCAAAGCTAAAAGCCTGCATTATAACGAAAAAGGATTTGTTATAAATATTTGGAGATGATAAGTAATTTACCGAAACTATTGGCGTTTTTAAAGAAGATAAAGCCGAAATAATCTTGTGCGGATCCCATCGTCCAATAACTTCCAAAGCAAGTGTTATGGAAAATTCTTCCGAGTGGCCAACTAATCCTTCCCAGAATGCCATTCTCCCACATTCACAACGAATATGTCAAGTAGTTTCAAATACAAATATAATATAAGTAACAGTGCTTAAGAAAAACTCAACGATAAAATATACACGACGATGATACAAATTACGGCCATATTTTTAATATGTGTGCTTCTCTCGTATTTATTTGGTTTGGATTTGAGTGTTAATGTTTTTAATTTGATGTGTTAAATAGAAGGCAAAATTAAATATGATTATTTTTATGTTTTAATTGTTTTTCTTGAATTTCCTTTTTCCTCGCTGTAGTGAGGTGAAAAGTTGTGTGTTCCGCATGGCTGCAAAATTATTTAGCTTCTCGTGTCTTGAAAGCTTCGCTACGCTCAGGAATCTATCTTTGAACCATTCGCTTCGCTCATGGTTCAATCTTAGATTCCTTCGCTCGCTCAGCTTTCAATTTCAACACTCGCGCCAAATAACAACTTTGCAGCCTTGCATAACAAATAACTATTAAGGCCTTATATAGCACTATTGCTTCTTATTGAGTGACTATTTGAACCTGCATGCAACTTTAAGTAGCAAAATCGACTTTATCCCACCATAAGTAATAACGTAGTAACAAAAAACGTTCCTATGCAACTACAAGTGATAGGATGAACTCATATACAGTTTTGAGTTGTGTTTAAAGCTATAAGTTGTATCAAACACTGTTAAACCACTCATTTAGAACTTAAAGCTATAAGATAAGCTGCAAAATTCACTAATGTGCTGCTTGGGATGTCATTTAAATTTTGACAACTTTGACAGTGACGTATCGGTCGTAGTTTTTTTGGTCTGGAATTAGAAAACCGAGTTTAAAAAGTATCCTATGACCATCTTTGGATGTCCAGCTATGCCTGTACCGAAATTGGTTAAAATATGTCCAGCCGTTTTGGCGTGATGCGAGGACAAAGAAATGTCCAACAGATGGCGCCAGACTGGCATCACGCCGCGCGCCCATACAAAACCAATGACGATCCTGCATCACGCTATCAAGATTTTTCCTGAAATCATGACCCAACCAATTTTCAATACAAATGTACAATTTTATATTAGTATAGATAAGCCTTTCCTGCGTGTCATCTTCACGTTCATAGAAAAAAAAAACATTCATAGAAAAAGGTGACGCTCTGGGAAGGAATTTCATAGACACGTTATTTCTTGTACGAGGTCTGAACATACCAACGATCCAGAGTAAGATAAAAAATATTATTCCGAAAAATTATAACACAGGTACACTTTTTTTTGGAAAACGGTCCATTACGATGAGCATAAAAAGAGAAAAGTCGCTATATTTTCGCTTTGGCAAATACAAATAAAATTGCATATTCGAGTTCAAAACATTTGTACTACATAATACTAATATCTCGAAGTAATTAATGAAGTGCGTTCAAATACATTGGAATACGGTAATCGAGAACACGGTAATCGAGAACACGGTAGTAGTAGGTAAAGTAGAATTAAGTACCCTTACCATGAGTTTACAGTGACCGTACTCGATAGCAACTACGTAAACGATTTGAATGGAGAATTGTAGTTCTACAAAATAACCGCTACTAATTGTTTACGCTGTCGCTAGCGAACGGTCACGTTAACTCACTGTAACGCTTCTGAAACGATAAAAAAAGTCGCTGAAGCCTCCAAAAAAACTTATCACTTTTGTCTATATTTAATTATTATATTAAGAGGCCTTATTCCTTTTAAAATGCTGATTGTTTTGGACATTTTTCTCTATGATCAAACATGTATCTTTACATATTATTGATGTTACTACCTAGAACAGGGCTATTGAGATTTATTGGTATATATTTGAAACCTACAGTTCCAATTTTTCATTGATAATTTTTGTTTCAAAAACTACTCGAAAATTGACAAAATTCATGGGGAAAATTAGTTTCTTCAACTTATTTTTGACTGCACGCAATGGAAGCATGAAATAGCTATGTTACTACCTAGAACTCGGGGAAAAGTATTATTCACTTAAAAAAGTTAGTTGAAACTATCAATATATTATAATATGACAAAAAAACAGAAAAGGAATAAGGCCTCTTAAGCGGTTTACACTCACGTGAAATGGTCAGGAACGGCCCGACATGTTTCGAACTCGTACGGAGCCCTTCATCAGGGTCGGCTATCCGTACATCGGCACGCTACGTGAGTGTAAACCGCTTAATACAATAACTACAACCTAGGCCAAAAGTATGGAAACAAAGTTGTTTCTTTTAATATTTAAAGTTGCCAATAATTATTCATTGTCTAAATATAAGTAACCGTTAGGCCATACTCAATAAATTCAAACATGAAAACGTCATGATATTATAACAATAAATATATGTACTTACCTAACTCCGGGAAAAAGTTGCATATCGCCTTTTTCATTGCCTGTCTACAAAATGTTGAACTGGCAATTTGATACGCATAATTTGGGTAATTGACTTTTAAAATGTTTATTATCATTTTCATATTGTAATTTATGTCGTATGGAAATCACATCTTTGTATTTTAATATAAGCTTATATCCATAGTTTAGGCCTGGGGTAAATATGTCTCACGAAAGTTGTAATAAGATTATGGTGTCTATATTGTTAAAGGGATATATTTATGCTACAAATTATAAGATGATTTACCAAATAAAAATAAATAAAAAAACGTACACAAACTACTGCAATGGTGGCAACACTACATGGCCATAAGTAGAGAGCGGATTTGAAGTAGCGATCTCAATATTAATATGGATATGACTGGTATAATTTATTATTTTTTCTACATACAAAAATAATGTAACTTATTAGAACAAAAAAGTAAAAATGATTTTGGAAGCTTTTGTAAATTACTGGGCAAAAATTATGATGATAATAAATAAAAATACCGTTTGTCAATTTTTGTAATAGTTTATTTCTTTAAGTTCTTCCTCTTTAATATTTTTTTGTGCACAATGCACAGTAAAAAAAATTATAAGGATTTTTTTTAAGAAATGTAAAAATAAAATAATTCGCTTCCACTATGCTTACAGAACAATTCATTAATTTTGAGTTAGTTTATTAGTGCTTCCTCACAAACGAAGTCTAAGCAATAATGATACTCATTTACAGTGCATTTTAAGCATACACCGTCGAAAAATACATTTTCATCCGTTATGTTTACTGTCCACGATGGTAACGATTGCATAAAACAGTTTTATACTTAAATCTCTTGGCAATTCTAGTTCAAAAAAACATTGTTTGCAAATTGCCATCTAAAACAAGAAATCCATAATATTAATGACATTGTTGAAATGAACTATCATGTAGGTACGTAATATATAGGAACTCTTTGAGTTGTATAAAAACTCCTTTATTTATAATAAAATATTTTTCTTTAAATGTAGTTTGTTGCAAAAATAACATTCATTTAATCTAATTATTTATTTGCTTGCGGTGTGCGGTGTAATAATAATAGACTGTTAAGAACCTATATAAAGAACATGGCAGGTATTTAAAAAATTGCACTAAGAAGTCATATCCATATTAATATTGAGATTGCTACTTGAAATCCGCTCTCTAGCCATAAGACTACGGTGATGTCGGGAAGCTCTCTGGCCACAATGCTCTTAAGAATGGGTCGCTAGAAAAAGAAAAAAAAACGTAATGACACAAACGAAATACAGTTGATATAAACATTTATTTTGACTAATGAATTAAGGCCCCGATACCGAGAAACCGTCCAACTTTGCCCTCCAACTTCGATGGCGTATATTGTTTCTTTACCGCAGTTGGGTTAAAAGTATCCTATAACCATCTTTGGATGTCCTGCTATTTCCGTACCAAACGTGCCAAACGAAATATTAACCAATTTTGGTACAGGAATTTGGTATATCCGAAGATGGTTTTAGGACACTTTCAACCCAACTACGGTACAGTAAAATACTTTTTCTCAAACATGCAATGAAATATTGTCTTTACGTTCCTTATCGGCTCGGAAGTATCGCTTTTTGGGCGCAACAACTCGAGAGGACTGTAAAGGGATTTCATACTGCTTTTCAGGCCTAGGCCTGCAAAGTAACTTTTTTTTGCTTTCAACAACAAGGTCATTCACACAGCTGGCTGGTTTGACAGAAAGCAGGTTTTGTTTTTAAAGGTTGGTTGTTAGACTAAAATGTCCTATTTGTCAATTAATAAAATGTTGTTCTTTGAAGTATATTTTTTTATTTCATTGTATGTTTGAGAAAAGCACTATACATGCCTCGTCGTGAAAACGGATTCCCGGCCTCGTATCACTATCCGTACTATACCTACGTATATACCTACTTGGCCGGAAATCCTCATTTTCCCGGCCTCTGATGTAATGTACTATTACGCTGACGAAGTCGCGGGCACTTTCTAGTGGGCAACAAAAATGGTCGAATGATAAGCCAATAGCAAATAGGTTATTTAGGTTATACGTATTTTATGTTTCTTAAGGAGTCAATCTTTAATTCAATTAAATTATATTTGGCATATTAGCCAAAATAAACGGGCAAAGTTAGACGGTTTCAAGGAACGTGGACACTTGGAAGGTAAATTATTTTATGTGCAGTCAGTAGCTAAAGTGACTATGCAATATGGTTGAAATACTTTTCCTTGTGCATTCAATTAAACTATATTTGGCATATTAGCCAAAATAAACGGGCAAAGTTAGACGGTTTCAAGGAACGTGGACACTTGGAAGGTAAATTAGTTTATGTGCAGTCAGCACCTAAAGTGACTATGCAATATGCTTGAAATACTTTTCCTTGTGCATTCAATTATATTATATTTGACATAGTGGCCAAAATAAGCGGGCAAAGTTAGACGGTTTCAAGGAACGTGGACACTTGGAAGGTAAATTAGTTGATGTGCAGTCAGTAGCTAAAGTGACTTTGCAATATGCTTGAAATACTTTTCCTTGTGCATTCAATTAAACTATATTTGGCATAGTAGCCAAAATAAACGGGCAAAGTTAGACGGTTTCAAGGAACGTGGACACTTGGAAGGTAAATTAGTTGATGTGCAGTCAGTAGCTAAAGTGACTTTGCAATATGCTTGAAATACTTTTCCTTGTGCAAAGTTACCGTTATCCTATCGATAGCGACTGATAATAGAGCTTTATATTGTCTTGAATAAAAAATCAAATAGTTCACAAAAAATACTCTTCTCGAGAGCCGGTCATACGTATATCACTTACATTTTCGCGGACTTCTTGTTCATCTTCTGATACATGGATCCGTTGGCGAGTCCCGCGGGGCCTTTAGCCACGTCGCCGGGCCCCCTCGCGAGCGTGTGTCGGGCCTCACGGGGCTCCGGCCCCGATGCCCGAGCGGTGGGCCCCTTGCGGAGATCGGGATTTGGGCCTTTCCACGCCATGTAGTCATCTCTGAAAATTCAAGGATTGGTAACTATGTAAGTAAGTATATCGTCTTTGGCGCGCATAACACAAACTTACAAGAGCTTACTGTGGGACTGTGCGAGGTTGTCCGATGTTTATTTATTTACATACAGTGTCAAACATCGACCAGTTATTTTAATTGAGTTTTGAAGTCAACGTACCCTTCAGCCAAAAAGAAAGCAACCAGTCATAACGAACAGTTAAAAAATAATTTGGAAAAAACATGGCGTGAAAATTAAACAGCTGCAGTCTGTTGATCCTTCTAGCAAGGACTATCTGAAATCTTACTAAATTCTCTACTAGCTATATATTAGGTCCTTAAATATGAAATTGGCGTTTCATATGGCAGAAATGAAACCGATTTTTTTTTTATAAAACAATTTTTTTATTTAGTCAAAGTATGTACCATGGCTATCTATGCACTTTTGCCATCTCGAAGGTAATTCATTAATTCCTTTACTAAAAAAAGTGTGTGAGTGAGTATCAATAAAATCTTTGAAGGCCGTTTGGACAGCCTCGTGAGAATTGAATTTTTTTCCTAGCCGAATGCCACATATTTTGAACCAATGTTGCCAGTTCATCAAACGCCAATTTCATATGTAAGGACCTAATAGAATCTGACTCTCCTCGCAGCACTAGACTAAGGTAAGCAGACTGAGAAGATTTGATGTTTTGTGTGTTACTTACAGCAGCAAACTGTCCTTCGGTCCGCGCCTGAGCGCCGGGTTCGGCCCAGTACCCGAAACGGCATAATGAGACTTGTACTTGCTCTCGGTAGTACCTGTCTTCAGTATCGGCCTGGAACACGTAACCTCAAAATTAAAAAAAAAATATTCTTATTCTACAGATAGAATAACTAATTCTGTACACTCAGCGTTATCCGCTTGTGGATTTGCTTTTAGACGGATAAAGTCATTGTCAGAGCTGGATATTCAATCATAATCAAATATTATAAGGTGTAATTGTATTATATTAATAGTTTTTATCAATCGATAAAAACGATTAAGTGTTTATCCGAGTGCTATTCTATATACGAACAAAACAGTATCTGTCCAATAATAACTCTTATTTGTGTGTTCAGTGAAGAAGCGTCTTAGGATGTTTAGAACCAGCATGTATATTTAATGAAACTGAAATGCGTACCTTTTTAACCCTTTGCTGTCTGCAGATTTTTCCTAACAAATACAGGTTTCGTTTTCAACCGTTTCCTCGTCCAAAAGTTAACCCAATCTTAACACAATTTTGGGAACTGAATAGGAAAGCAATGTTCTGTGTCGGACCATTTAGATTGTTAATGGATTAAAAAATAAAAGATAAAATTTCACTGCAAACAGAGGCCTTATACACAAATTCTATAATAATATTAATAATAGAGCAAACATCTAAACAGTCCGACACAAAAAAATTGTGTCTTTCCAGTTTCCAAACTTCGTAACGATTAAACCTCTATTTTGTATAACTCGGATCGGATACGTTAAGTTTGGACCTCATTTGTATGCGACCATACTTTATCAGGTTCGAACTTAACGTCAACGGACAGTATGAATAATAAGCAGTGGTATTTCTTCTTAATCTACTCACTACTGCTAATTTTAATTTTGTACTTGTATAAAAACGAACCAAATTTAAGAGTCTTTTGTGCACTGATTTTTTTTTGTGAAAATAGGAATGTCAGAGAATTTCAACTGTTACTTTCTATATCTATTAATCACTATTTCGTTCATTACATCATCTAATTCCAACACATATGACATGATAGTGACAGTGGTAGAAACGCTCTGAGAATAACCTTATTAATAGCAATGTTCTATTGAAACGTAACGCTTCCTCACTGATGAGTAACACTATCATTCAAATAAGACCACGAACGCGACTGTCTAGACCCAAAGGAACGGCAAGGCGGCAAAAGTTTGTAATTCATTACGAGAGCAAGAACTTCGATAAGACAAACTAACAGAATAATATATACATTTAGTTTTTCTTCGTTTCAAAGTAGGTAAATCGCGACATAAGTTTACGTTAGACGTAATACCACGAAAGTGTAACACAATTTACCATTTTAAAGCGTGTTTATTATTTATGGTGCAAATTTAAGTGTTAATTTATCTCAAGATAAGTGTCACATTTTATCACAGATCTATTGACACTTGAATTTGCGTTTTAAATCAATAAACTCGTAAGTAAATGATAAGTTCCATTACTCTATGCCGTGGATTTATCGCATGTTAAAATTACATATACAAAAAGATATCAATTCGCGATTTTCTCATCAAAACTTAATTTCATCAATAAAAGTTTGGTTCTGAACAGTCGCGTTTTTTTAATATTTGTCATGCTTAATATAATAAATTTGCTTCCTATTATATAAAAAAACTAGCTGTGAAATGTAATTACTCGAATATTAACATTAAGGGATTTCTAACTCTGTATAAATACTCTAACTTTGCATAAATTTATTTTGGTAAATAACTATTTAAGTATACATGTTTTTCAACTTTTTTTCTAGATGAATGTTTAATTGTTCTTCGTATCTATAAGAATCACATAAATAAAATATATTTATATCGCTAAACTAAATATAAAATGACCATGAATATGATAACTACTGACATTTACAATTCGTAAAAGACAAACTATAGCATGCTCACAAAAAACATAAATGACTATCACAAATATTACAACAATACACAAATACCAGCACGATAATATAAATAACAAGTATTACGTATTCTTACTTTTTTTTTAAAGCAGTATCTAACGGCAACTCTGCCCAATTATTTTAAAAAATCCTCATAAATAATTTGTAAATAAATTGTTTATGAATTGTGCAATATAATTTTCGGAAAATAAGTATATACAGCGATGCCATAATAAAATTGTTAAATTATTGGTTATTCTTAATTGGCCAACATAATCTTGAAAGGGTAAGAAAACGTACGTATGCCGTTTTTCCTTTACTTGTATAAATGTATAAGGTATGGAACATTGCTAAACAACTGCTCGATATCAAGGCGCAATATATCATTCATAATATACTAATATCATAGAACTTTAAGTTATAATATGTTTTGGAAAAACCATGCAAAAATCACAGATTAGAGAGCGTTGGTTCCTGACCAGAGACATGTCATTTTCGAGAACGTTGCCGTTATGTATCGAGAATGTTTTTGAACGAGAGCATTCCCTATACGAAACGTAGAGTTCTCGAGAAAGCCACCAGTCTAGTCCAGACTTGACACAAACGTTCTCAGTTAAAACCGTCAGATCGACATCTGAACATGCAAAAGAAAATAAGGTATTTACCAAGGAGTGACAACGTCATCTAATACGTCAAGCGTGTCGTGTATGCTTGCTGTCTCATTCCTGTACAGGTGAAGCGTTTGTTGCTTATTATGTCTTATTAATAATCCGATTGGGGAAAAGAAAACCCCGATTATGATTCTTCTCATCCTGCTATTATTATCAGAAAGCCTACAAACCACCTAGTAAACTAGAATCATTTTCGGAGTTCTCATTTCGTTCGGAGCCTTGCTGTGTAGTTTATTTTGACAATTTATAAAGAAAAATTAAGCGCAAATGTAGTTAGCACGGTAGAGAAATATTAAATTAGAATGTTAAGGATTAATAGAAAAAAATTGACAACTTTAAAGAAGATCTTAATCAAAATAATAGATATATATTGCATTGTAAGAGAAAGTCACCATGGTGGGATATAACGTAGTTAGAAGGACGAAAATACAGTATAAGAAAGTTATTTAGATTACTCTGAAATCTCATCCAACTTTGCCCTTTCGCAATTGATAAATTGATTTATGATTTTTCTTGAAAAATACGTTCATGAATGGATTAACCAAATTGAACTTTTACTAATAGCAAAGTTGTACGATATTAACGATTATATATTAAGATTTACTTTCACATGCCGGAGTATCATGCGGGAGTGTCTTTGAGAGGATATCGTACGTCGTAAAACAAAACTAATTTTATAACTTTCATTACAAATATTTATGGAAATTATTTTGTAAACCACTATTGCATTTCGCCATAATCTACTAAACTTAAGTTTTGTATTACGACTACGAGGGTTATTGTTACTACCCTGTATACACACCGAAGGATCGCGCTAAAAACCCGACACTATGAACCAACGTGACATATAAGACTCGGAATTAATACATAACTAGCAACCGGACATGTCATACATGACCAGCCGTTTGAAGTCTACTAACGAATATGATCGCAGTTTTGTAAACTGCTGGCAGAAAAAATACACAAACATAAAATGTTTTAAGTAGTCCTCGCATATTCCACATACACAATGTTATAAAGGTAAGGTTTAATAACTTTTTTGACTACGTGTAAAATTAACCCACGACGGCTTTGAAGTTATCTAGTAATGGCAAGTGCGAACTCATCAAACTATGTCACGCGGGTGTTCAGCTCGATCCCTAACCATTGGCCGTATACTTCGGGGCCGACAAAAAGGAACCAGTTTATTCACAAGCTCTATGAAGGTCTATGTTTATTTAAAAAACTTAGATGCGTATAGTATGATCATCACTTTTGACGTGATAACGTCTTATAAATGGATGAACGCCGGCTGCACGCACGAAAAAGCATGTCTCATTGTCACGTTCCGCCTGAGCCGAGCGTGCAAGCGAGAGCGCGGAACAAGCGATAGAGAGGCACGATCGGCCTAAGCGTTCGGCTTGTGAGGCATCTATGCCTCTTCCGCTCCATCGGCCGGCATTCAATTCATAAAAGTATGCAATTTTTCATCAATGTTTTCTTATTACGTTATCACGTAAAATTGTCGACCGTAATCCGACTTTCCAAACAACCATTTTTTTTAATAGATGTTTGCCGACCCTTATAATAGTTCGAAGAACATCGTCAACAGTCTTAAAGATGCTGTGAATACTTCATTGAACCTGTGAACCAGCCGCGCAGTCATCTGATCGTGAGCATTAACAATTTTTTTTTATTTTTTATTTATTATGTAACTGGTGACGCGTTATATAGATATAGCTCCTTATATAATTTTGCTAGTTTTGCAACTGTGACTGCTGCCTTATACTGTATTATGGGTCAAACTAAAGAAATAAGCCTATGTTGCCAAAACTCGTGGGCACTTATAATATATATCATAATAAATAAGTGCGCACTTTTATCTCGACATAGAATAAATATGTCCCTGTTTTTGTAAATAAAAACAGGGACTTATAGGGACAGCTATATGGCTCGATTTATTCCGTGAGTCGCTCGCTAATAATCCTTACACAAATAATATTAAGTTAAATAGAACTATTGAAAGCTTGTGATAATAAGAAATTGTCACTAAATACTGCAGCTCAGCAGTTTGTCAATTTCCGAATAACGTGTGCAAAAAAAGATTCTCCTGTAATAACTTCTCCTGTTTTCTGAAATAGGTGTCCAGTTGCTAATGCTCTAACGCTCAGAGTAATAAATAAAGATCGCAATATGAAGCGCAATTTTACGAGAATCAGAATAAAATGCCTTGTAATCCAGCAAGCAAAGGTGAAAAATAGCGAACATAGTACAAGAAAAATTGTTGCACTCGTAATTCGCCAAATAGTCAATGACTTATTCATAGTGCGTATATTTTTGATAGTGCTACGAAGCATACTATGAGTATAGCACTGTTTTTGCATAAGACAATTCATCCAAAATTGCACTGCCTATTGCTATCCCGGTATAAAGTGTGGACATACGGAAGACGTTCGATGGTTATCACTCGCGGGGCTGCTCTCCGGTCCTCCTCCCTGATGCACAACTCCGTATCAGGACCGTGTTTAAGTAATCATCAATACTTCAATTGAGTCCAGAAAGAGTAAACTTCAATGAAAATATAATTATTCAAGTTCGAGTTATGTGAAGTTACTCTTCGACCATTTGACGTTATTAAGTCAACCCTTAAACACGGCCCTGCATGATATAATCCCAAGTCGCTATGTTTCTTTATGATTGTCAGACAAGTAATCTCAGCACGCAATTATGACCGAAATATTATTTTTAATGTCTATTTTTAGGACTTAGCATACCTAGCAATAAGTTGAGTGCATTAAAGATTCATAAGCCTAACACGGAAGCTGCATTTGCCTCTAGTCCTACATAATAAGATCAACACTTGATTATTAGCTCATTTTGTTGTCAAATCAATCCATCTAAAAAAGGCCTGGACAGGAATAGTTACGAGCTCATACATAATGCTCATAGGTTACATGTTTGTTAACTTTTACATCTTCTACTAAGCATAATAAAAATACTATGACTGTTAAGTTATTGTGTTGTCTAGACAGCTTGCCTGACAACTTTAAGACCTTGATAAAAACTCAAGCTATATACGACTTTAAAATTAATTATCTATGAATGACCCAATACCAAAACAAACTACAGTAAAATATAAATTGCCCAGAAAGTAACGAACAAGAGTATAGGCGTTGTTTTTATCACATAGAAGCAAGACGTGACAAGAGATTATATCATAAACATAAAATCTAACATTTAGGCACAACATAAACAATTAAATGCAGTATAAGTGTAATTTTATTAAAACTTTCGTGAGACATATTTAATTATTGTATTAAGCGGTTCCGTCGCGGTTATGTCGGGCCGTTCCTGACAATTTCACGTGAGTGTAAACCGCTTAATACAATAATTCAGTATAAGTGTATTACAGTTCGCTGTCAAAACGTGATCCACATTAAAACATCCTTTGTGGCATAATAATAGAATAACAAACCAGAATAACTCTCATATGATATAACCGAAGACAAACACTCGTATCAGATGCGTATATGGAATCGTAAACTGTAATGCCATTTATTATCAAAATGGATCACGTCTAGACGATGCTGACTGCAATAGAATGATCGAATTATAAAATTATTGATTTTCGTTCGTCTATTGTTACAATGTCAAAAGACTTCAAACCAACTGACTAAATTTTATAGGTATTCAGTATTTCTAAGACCGATAGATAGCAGCGTATTTTATTTTTAAAGACAAACGTCTCGACTCAACTTTGCCCGTAGAATATTTCTCAACAATTTGTGAAAATAATATAATGACAATTAAAATATCTTATGGGCAAACTTGCGTCGAATGGTCAAAGTAATACATCCATACCAAACCTTACATTGTGGGAGTCACGGTATATAGTTATTAGTATATATACGTGATGGAGTTATGGTTCGATTCGACCAATATGGAATAAAGTTTATTTGTTATTGTGTTAAATTCCAAATAAGTTTTTAAATGAGTCGAATCTAACCTTAAAATAGTTCAGTGGAGACACGATTCAATAGGAAGCATTATGAATCGAAATGCAAACTGGCTGAAAAATCGAAATGGTGATACTGATAAGGTAAAGATTAAGACGCCATTTCTGACTGCCCCATTTCCCTGTTTACAAGCTGAAACTACGCGGAAGTCCCTTTTCAAATTCTTATATTAGAAAGAGACTTCCGTTTGTAACATAGCTTCGTGACCCAGCCCGTCCAGCACTTGGTTCCGCGACTATTGTCACGCGACATAGTATCGCCGTCACTCTCTCACAGTACTGCGAAGAAAGAGAAAGAGTCATAGTTGTCCTAGAGGTGCAGGTAATACTTTAAGGACAACTGAATACCAAATGCTTCCTATTGATACGCATCTTCAATACACAGGGATGGGTATATGAATGAATCGTGCTCTAAGTTTTCTGTTTAACCATTCGAGGGCCCATTTCACAATACTACGAGTTACAAATCACAATCGGAAGCCCCTTTTCAACTTCTTATATTAGAAAGAGACTTCCGCTTGTAATTTGTTCGACCATAAATTGTAGTCTAGACAACAAATCAAACGTATAATACTGTATGGCGGTAAACGACGTCACGTCTGTGGTTTGGCCGACTTCCATTTGACTCCTAGAGACTTATTACTTCGAATGTTTCATTACACCAAAAAAACATTACGCAGAATTTTTATTCCTCTATACAAGTTTCGTAATTCCTGCAAATATCACCCTATTGATTGGGCTAGGTTTAGTTTGTTTCTTAACAATATCAAATAGTCTACGCCGCAAAGAAAAACGCTTTCTACAAAATTATTTCTCGGCGAAATGTATCATTCGACGAGTAATAAATCTAGGAGTCAATATATAGACCCGTTTTACCGTCTTTGCCTTTCGAAAGGTTAAATAACAAAACTTACAGCACTGTCCGATAGAATAAAAAGCTGTCCTGAAATTGAATTCAGTAGAACACATTATATAGGTATAGGGATCACATATCGCCTGGAGACTTCCGAAACTAACTAAAATTCCTGTCAGTACTCTCCAAAGCCTCGTATCTTGTTTGTAGATCGATACTGAGATACGAGCTTTGTTTTTAGTAGCGTGAAATCCCGTAACTTCGCCTAGATTACCGTAAGGTTGGGTTACTTTACCCCCAGGGTAACATTGCCCACCTATTAAAACCAACTTTAAGTAAATTCTGAAAAACTTACATGAATAAAAAAATAATATATAAATAAATAAATTAATAAATAAATACACTAATAAATAAATTAATAAATAAATAAATCTAATTTTTTGAAATGGATTTCAATGGGTGGACAATGTTACCCCCCACGGCTAAAGTAACCTTACGGTACCTGACATCGTCTACTTTTACAAAAAGTTGAAATTCCCGTCTAGTTTTTAGACTACTAAAAACGAACACTACTAAATAGAAAGAGATTTTTCTCAAACATCCAATGAAATGTCGTCACAACGCGCGTTATAACAGGCTTCGAAGTATCACGTTTCGGGCGGAACGACTCGAGAGAACTGTAAAGGAATTCCATACAAAATTGAAGGCCTAAACGGGAACATTTACTTTCAAACATGGCGTCTGTATTCATGAACAGGCTAAACAGCTGAATTATATTTTATTGAGTGGTTTTTTTTTCATTGTATATATTTGATAAAAGCACTATGCCCTACGGTTCCTACTCCCTACGGTCGGCCGTCTATACCTACTCACCCGGCGAGCCGGCGTCTGAAGTAATGTACCATTATGCACGGCGATATTCGGGCATTAACTGTGGCTAACATAAAAACTAGGCCTGAATTTCAACTGTTATCAAAATAGGCGACGATACTTATCCTAGGCGAAGTCACGAAAATTTACGGTAGGTATTTGTTAAGCCACTGATTCAAACAACACCACATTAAAAAAAATGAGACATTACCAGGGTTCAGAAATTCGGATAGATATTTACCTAAACTTTGGCGGCGGCTTTCTTATTCGGTCGCAGGTATAGGCGGCTTTGTTTGACGTATGAGTGAGATAGCAATAGGATTTTGTCAACTTTAGGTAACTATCGATCCGAATATCCAATGCCTGGACATTACATGTAGGTATTAGTGACTTAGTGATTTTTGGTTGTCAACAGACGATAAGCAAACTATGACGGGTTTAAGGGGATTTTTAGTTTTCTAATGGCCTCTATAATAAAGACTATTGAAAACTAAGCGCCTTAAAGTTAGGCCAAACACGGAACATAGCATTTTCGTTGTTTTTCTTCCACTATCTATATAAAATGAAAACGAAATATAGTAAGTAGGGACAATAAGTGCACATAGCCATATGGAAACCTACCGATGTTATACTAACTGTCATCAACTAGGAACTTTGTAATAGATTAAAACAATCCGACAGAGTTTGGGCTCTTTAGAATCGTATCAGTGAGCAATTTTGATGGATAATAATTATACAAAAGGGTTTATACTCACGTAAAAATTGTCAGGAACGGCTATATATATAAATATGTATTTATCAATGTAAATAGTGTATTTTGTTTCGACATTTTCATCGTGTGCATCCATACACGTTTTGTTGTACACCCTTCCAGCAATAATGTCTCTGTTTGGTCTTGTGGTTGACCGGTAGAGAATGCCTCATGGCATAAAGTCCGCCATTTGTACTTTCAGTTCTGTATTTTGTGGCATAAAATTTAAATACTTAAATAAATAAACGGCTCATGTCTCGAAATCATATGGAACCTTTATAATTTTAAACATAAACCTTCCTATTGAATCACTCTATCTATTAAATCAAACCGCATTAAAATCCGTTGCGTAGTTTTAAAGATCTAAGCATAAATAGGGTCAGACAGAAGGAAGCGAGTTTGTTTTAATACTATGTAGTGATGTCTCACAATAGTTTCAATTCAATAATATTGATTTTGATGGATGTTCAAAGAAAACTACAGTCACAATAATGAAATTTTCGACAAAAAGTGTATTTTAGGTGTATTCTTTCTTAGATAATGAAGAAAAACAACAAAAATTGTCTCATCATCATGGCTTTATAGGTGAAGGGACGTTTAGGTCGGTGAGGGTACACATATACAGTGGAAAAATTAAAAAGTTTGCCACCATTAGACCTGAGCACCATGCCATAACCTAGATTAAATTAAAACACCCCCGACACAGGTAGCTGGTCATCATGAGACCCTCATTCAATGAGTGATATAGAAAATGCCACTAAAACTGAAAATCACGAATCCCTGTTTGTTCCAGAACTTGACGTTTTTGCGTTTACCCTACTCAGAATCGATAGCATTTTCAATGTGAAGAATAAAAAAGGTTTCCCTTTAACTACGTAACGCTTGTGCTAATAAATAAAAGTT
This sequence comes from Apotomis turbidana, assembly GCA_905147355.2. Classification (NCBI taxonomy): domain Eukaryota; kingdom Metazoa; phylum Arthropoda; class Insecta; order Lepidoptera; family Tortricidae; genus Apotomis; species Apotomis turbidana. The sequence continues at coordinate 2,945,271 of LR990280.1, forward strand.
CATAATCAAACGTGACGTAATGGAACGGACACATTTAGGACTCTTTTTTTATTCTTCACATTGAAATGCTACCGATTCTGAGTAAGATTAACAGAAACGTCAAGTTATGGAAGAAACAGGAATTTGTTTTTTTTAAAACGCTGAACTACAAAATTTGGAAATCTTAGCTTCAATATTGGCTAAGATCTTATCACTTGTTCCAATTAAAGTTGAATATCTTGGCAACTACTGGTCATGTTTCCAACAAAGATAGATAAGAAACAGGTGCAAGGAAGAAAAGGCTTTCTATAGAAAAAACCGCATTGAAATCCCTCTTACGCCTAAGGTGACGTAAAAATTATAACAGGACTCTTTTGCGTTGAATAAGGTGAGTTTTTATGGATGACGAATTAGCCCTAGGGCTAAAGTGACATTGGATGGCCGAACGAAATGTGTACGTGCTAGTGACACTTACCCGGATTTGTATTCGGGCGTCCGCGACCGTCGAGGCTCGGGTGTATCCGATTTCACCTTTAAAAAAAAGTTTAATGTAAATATATGTACAGCCTAAGAAGCGGCGGTCCGGGCTAGGGATAGTCTAAAAACAGTTTTCACATGGCAGTTTTTTTTTATAACGGCAAACATAGTGGCTCCACTTCGCCTGATGGTAAGCAAAAAGGGGAGCTCAAGTCACAATGACAACTGACGAGAAATCAACGGTGCCATGCCAGTAGGCAGTAAAGTGCAAACGTCATATATTTGCATTATTAAACGTCTGTAGCGATTTGTCAAGCATTTGTCATAAACCAAATTCAAAACATTGTTTACCGAAGTGCTGCTCAATTCTTCGTTCTTCTTGCGAAATAAATACTGAACCATTAAAAATAAAAAAACTTTCTTCACTGTCGATAGTTTTGGCTTTATTATGCAAAAAAGACTTGAAATTCGCGCAATACTTCGGTGAATAGAGACTAAAGTACTAAGGGTGACCTTACAAACGGTCCGGTAGTTTTGAATTTTTGAAATGTTGTCTAAGATGGTTAGTGAGTGTTTAAAATGCAAAATGCACAAATTCCCTATCGCTCGAAATAGCCCTGTGAAGCGATAGGCTATTTTTATTTTGCTATTTAGGCTATAGGCTATTTTTATTTGAAATAACGCTTCACAGGGCTAATGATAGTTTACCTTGGCGGGCTCCTCGCTGAGCACGGCGCTGAGGATCTGCTCGGCGCGCTCCTCGTTGTACTCGACGCTGTCGAGGGCTATCGACACCACGCGCTCCGCTACCGAGCTATACTTCTACAGTTTCTTTTCGCTGACATATTGACCTATAGCCTATCGCTTCACAGGGCTAATGATAGTTTACCTTGGCGGGCTCCTCGCTGAGCACGGCGCTGAGGATCTGCTCGGCGCGCTCCTCGTTGTACTCGACGCTGTCGAGGGCTATCGACACCACGCGCTCCGCTACCGAGCTATACTTCTACAGTTTCTTTTCGCTGACATATTGACCTATAGCCTATCGCTTCACAGGGCTAATGATAGTTTACCTTGGCGGGCTCCTCGCTGAGCACGGCGCTGAGGATCTGCTCGGCGCGCTCCTCGTTGTACTCGACGCTGTCGAGGGCTTTCGACACCACGCGCTCCGCTACCGAGCTATACTTCTACAGTTTCTTTTCGCTGACATATTGACCTATAGCCTATCGCTTCACAGGGCTAATGATAGTTTACCTTGGCGGGCTCCTCGCTGAGCACGGCGCTGAGGATCTGCTCGGCGCGCTCCTCGTTGTACTCGACGCTGTCGAGGGCTATCGACACCACGCGCTCCGCTACCGAGCTATACTTCTACAGTTTCTTTTCGCTGACATATTGACCTATAGCCTATCGCTTCACAGGGCTAATGATAGTTTACCTTGGCGGGCTCCTCGCTGAGCACGGCGCTGAGGATCTGCTCGGCGCGCTCCTCGTTGTACTCGACGCTGTCGAGGGCTATCGACACCACGCGCTCCGCTACCGAGCTATACTTCTACAGTTTCTTTTCGCTGACATATTGACCTATAGCCTATCGCTTCACAGGGCTAATGATAGTTTACCTTGGCGGGCTCCTCGCTGAGCACGGCGCTGAGGATCTGCTCGGCGCGCTCCTCGTTGTACTCGACGCTGTCGAGGGCTATCGACACCACGCGCTCCGCTACCGAGCTATACTTCTACAGTTTCTTTTCGCTGACATATTGACCTATAGCCTATCGCTTCACAGGGCTAATGATAGTTTACCTTGGCGGGCTCCTCGCTGAGCACGGCGCTGAGGATCTGCTCGGCGCGCTCCTCGTTGTACTCGACGCTGTCGAGGGCTATCGACACCACGCGCTCCGCTACCGAGCTATACTTCTACAGTTTCTTTTCGCTGACATATTGACCTATAGCCTATCGCTTCACAGGGCTAATGATAGTTTACCTTGGCGGGCTCCTCGCTGAGCACGGCGCTGAGGATCTGCTCGGCGCGCTCCTCGTTGTACTCGACGCTGTCGAGGGCTATCGACACCACGCGCTCCGCTACCGAGCTATACTTCTACAGTTTCTTTTCGCTGACATATTGACCTATAGCCTATCGCTTCACAGGGCTAATGATAGTTTACCTTGGCGGGCTCCTCGCTGAGCACGGCGCTGAGGATCTGCTCGGCGCGCTCCTCGTTGTACTCGACGCTGTCGAGGGCTATCGACACCACGCGCTCCGCTACCGAGCTATACTTCTACAGTTTCTTTTCGCTGACATATTGACCTATAGCCTATCGCTTCACAGGGCTAATGATAGTTTACCTTGGCGGGCTCCTCGCTGAGCACGGCGCTGAGGATCTGCTCGGCGCGCTCCTCGTTGTACTCGACGCTGTCGAGGGCTATCGACACCACGCGCTCCGCTACCGAGCTATACTTCTACAGTTTCTTTTCGCTGACATATTGACCTATAGCCTATCGCTTCACAGGGCTAATGATAGTTTACCTTGGCGGGCTCCTCGCTGAGCACGGCGCTGAGGATCTGCTCGGCGCGCTCCTCGTTGTACTCGACGCTGTCGAGGGCTATCGACACCACGCGCTCCGCTACCGAGCTATACTTCTACAGTTTCTTTTCGCTGACATATTGACCTATAGCCTATCGCTTCACAGGGCTAATGATAGTTTACCTTGGCGGGCTCCTCGCTGAGCACGGCGCTGAGGATCTGCTCGGCGCGCTCCTCGTTGTACTCGACGCTGTCGAGGGCTATCGACACCACGCGCTCCGCTACCGAGCTATACTTCTACAGTTTCTTTTCGCTGACATATTGACCTATAGCCTATCGCTTCACAGGGCTAATGATAGTTTACCTTGGCGGGCTCCTCGCTGAGCACGGCGCTGAGGATCTGCTCGGCGCGCTCCTCGTTGTACTCGACGCTGTCGAGGGCTATCGACACCACGCGCTCCGCTACCGAGCTATACTTCTACAGTTTCTTTTCGCTGACATATTGACCTATAGCCTATCGCTTCACAGGGCTAATGATAGTTTACCTTGGCGGGCTCCTCGCTGAGCACGGCGCTGAGGATCTGCTCGGCGCGCTCCTCGTTGTACTCGACGCTGTCGAGGGCTATCGACACCACGCGCTCCGCTACCGAGCTATACTTCTACAGTTTCTTTTCGCTGACATATTGACCTATAGCCTATCGCTTCACAGGGCTAATGATAGTTTACCTTGGCAGGCTCCTCGCTGAGCACGGCGCTGAGGATCTGCTCGGCGCGCTCCTCGTTGTACTCGACGCTGTCGAGGGCTATCGACACCACGCGCTCCGCTACCGAGCTATACTTCTACAGTTTCTTTTCGCTGACATATTGACCTATAGCCTATCGCTTCACAGGGCTAATGATAGTTTACCTTGGCGGGCTCCTCGCTGAGCACGGCGCTGAGGATCTGCTCGGCGCGCTCCTCGTTGTACTCGACGCTGTCGAGGGCTATCGACACCACGCGCTCCGCTACCGAGCTATACTTCTACAGTTTCTTTTCGCTGACATATTGACCTATAGCCTATCGCTTCACAGGGCTAATGATAGTTCACCTTGGCGGGCTCCTCGCTGAGCACGGCGCTGAGGATCTGCTCGGCGCGCTCCTCGTTGTACTCGACGCTGTCGAGGGCTATCGACACCACGCGCTCCGCTACCGAGCTATACTTCTACAGTTTCTTTTCGCTGACATATTGACCTATAGCCTATCGCTTCACAGGGCTAATGATAGTTTACCTTGGCGGGCTCCTCGCTGAGCACGGCGCTGAGGATCTGCTCGGCGCGCTCCTCGTTGTACTCGACGCTGTCGAGGGCTATCGACACCACGCGCTCCGCTACCGAGCTATACTTCTACAGTTTCTTTTCGCTGACATATTGACCTATAGCCTATCGCTTCACAGGGCTAATGATAGTTTACCTTGGCGGGCTCCTCGCTGAGCACGGCGCTGAGGATCTGCTCGGCGCGCTCCTCGTTGTACTCGACGCTGTCGAGGGCTATCGACACCACGAGCTCCGCTACCGAGCTATACTTCTACAGTTTCTTTTCGCTGACATATTGACCTATAGCCTATCGCTTCACAGGGCTAATGATAGTTTACCTTGGCGGGCTCCTCGCTGAGCACGGCGCTGAGGATCTGCTCGGCGCGCTCCTCGTTGTACTCGACGCTGTCGAGGGCTATCGACACCACGCGCTCCGCTACCGAGCTATACTTCTACAGTTTCTTTTCGCTGACATATTGACCTATAGCCTATCGCTTCACAGGGCTAATGATAGTTCACCTTGGCGGGCTCCTCGCTGAGCACGGCGCTGAGGATCTGCTCGGCGCGCTCCTCGTTGTACTCGACGCTGTCGAGGGCTATCGACACCACGCGCTCCGCTACCGAGCTATACTTCTACAGTTTCTTTTCGCTGACATATTGACCTATAGCCTATCGCTTCACAGGGCTAATGATAGTTTACCTTGGCGGGCTCCTCGCTGAGCACGGCGCTGAGGATCTGCTCGGCGCGCTCCTCGTTGTACTCGACGCTGTCGAGGGCTATCGACACCACGCGCTCCGCTACCGAGCTATACTTCTACAGTTTCTTTTCGCTGACATATTGACCTATAGCCTATCGCTTCACAGGGCTAATGATAGTTTACCTTGGCGGGCTCCTCGCTGAGCACGGCGCTGAGGATCTGCTCGGCGCGCTCCTCGTTGTACTCGACGCTGTCGAGGGCTATCGACACCACGCGCTCCGCTACCGAGCTATACTTCTACAGTTTCTTTTCGCTGACATATTGACCTATAGCCTATCGCTTCACAGGGCTAATGATAGTTTACCTTGGCGGGCTCCTCGCTGAGCACGGCGCTGAGGATCTGCTCGGCGCGCTCCTCGTTGTACTCGACGCTGTCGAGGGCTATCGACACCACGCGCTCCGCTACCGAGCTATACTTCTACAGTTTCTTTTCGCTGACATATTGACCTATAGCCTATCGCTTCACAGGGCTAATGATAGTTCACCTTGGCGGGCTCCTCGCTGAGCACGGCGCTGAGGATCTGCTCGGCGCGCTCCTCGTTGTACTCGACGCTGTCGAGGGCTATCGACACCACGCGCTCCGCTACCGAGCTATACTTCTACAGTTTCTTTTCGCTGACATATTGACCTATAGCCTATCGCTTCACAGGGCTAATGATAGTTTACCTTGGCGGGCTCCTCGCTGAGCACGGCGCTGAGGATCTGCTCGGCGCGCTCCTCGTTGTACTCGACGCTGTCGAGGGCTATCGACACCACGCGCTCCGCTACCGAGCTATACTTCTACAGTTTCTTTTCGCTGACATATTGACCTATAGCCTATCGCTTCACAGGGCTAATGATAGTTTACCTTGGCGGGCTCCTCGCTGAGCACGGCGCTGAGGATCTGCTCGGCGCGCTCCTCGTTGTACTCGACGCTGTCGAGGGCTATCGACACCACGCGCTCCGCTACCGAGCTATACTTCTACAGTTTCTTTTCGCTGACATATTGACCTATAGCCTATCGCTTCACAGGGCTAATGATAGTTTACCTTGGCGGGCTCCTCGCTGAGCACGGCGCTGAGGATCTGCTCGGCGCGCTCCTCGTTGTACTCGACGCTGTCGAGGGCTATCGACACCACGCGCTCCGCTACCGAGCTATACTTCTACAGTTTCTTTTCGCTGACATATTGACCTATAGCCTATCGCTTCACAGGGCTAATGATAGTTTACCTTGGCGGGCTCCTCGCTGAGCACGGCGCTGAGGATCTGCTCGGCGCGCTCCTCGTTGTACTCGACGCTGTCGAGGGCTATCGACACCACGCGCTCCGCTACCGAGCTATACTTCTACAGTTTCTTTTCGCTGACATATTGACCTATAGCCTATCGCTTCACAGGGCTAATGATAGTTCACCTTGGCGGGCTCCTCGCTGAGCACGGCGCTGAGGATCTGCTCGGCGCGCTCCTCGTTGAACTCGACGCTGTCGAGGGCTATCGACACCACGCGCTCCGCTACCGAGCTATACTTCTACAGTTTCTTTTCGCTGACATATTGACCTATAGCCTATCGCTTCACAGGGCTAATGATAGTTTACCTTGGCGGGCTCCTCGCTGAGCACGGCGCTGAGGATCTGCTCGGCGCGCTCCTCGTTGTACTCGACGCTGTCGAGGGCTATCGACACCACGCGCTCCGCTACCGAGCTATACTTCTACAGTTTCTTTTCGCTGACATATTGACCTATAGCCTATCGCTTCACAGGGCTAATGATAGTTTACCTTGGCGGGCTCCTCGCTGAGCACGGCGCTGAGGATCTGCTCGGCGCGCTCCTCGTTGTACTCGACGCTGTCGAGGGCTATCGACACCACGCGCTCCGCTACCGAGCTATACTTCTACAGTTTCTTTTCGCTGACATATTGACCTATAGCCTATCGCTTCACAGGGCTAATGATAGTTTACCTTGGCGGGCTCCTCGCTGAGCACGGCGCTGAGGATCTGCTCGGCGCGCTCCTCGTTGTACTCGACGCTATCGAGGGCTATCGACACCACGCGCTCCGCTACCGAGCTATACTTCTACAGTTTCTTTTCGCTGACATATTGACCTATAGCCTATCGCTTCACAGGGCTAATGATAGTTTACCTTGGCGGGCTCCTCGCTGAGCACGGCGCTGAGGATCTGCTCGGCGCGCTCCTCGTTGTACTCGACGCTGTCGAGGGCTATCGACACCACGCGCTCCGCTACCGAGCTATACTTCTACAGTTTCTTTTCGCTGACATATTGACCTATAGCCTATCGCTTCACAGGGCTAATGATAGTTCACCTTGGCGGGCTCCTCGCTGAGCACGGCGCTGAGGATCTGCTCGGCGCGCTCCTCGTTGTACTCGACGCTGTCGAGGGCTATCGACACCACGCGCTCCGCTACCGAGCTATACTTCTACAGTTTCTTTTCGCTGACATATTGACCTATAGCCTATCGCTTCACAGGGCTAATGATAGTTTACCTTGGCGGGCTCCTCGCTGAGCACGGCGCTGAGGATCTGCTCGGCGCGCTCCTCGTTGTACTCGACGCTGTCGAGGGCTATCGACACCACGCGCTCCGCTACCGAGCTATACTTCTACAGTTTCTTTTCGCTGACATATTGACCTATAGCCTATCGCTTCACAGGGCTAATGATAGTTTACCTTGGCGGGCTCCTCGCTGAGCACGGCGCTGAGGATCTGCTCGGCGCGCTCCTCGTTGTACTCGACGCTGTCGAGGGCTATCGACACCACGCGCTCCGCTACCGAGCTATACTTCTACAGTTTCTTTTCGCTGACATATTGACCTATAGCCTATCGCTTCACAGGGCTAATGATAGTTTACCTTGGCGGGCTCCTCGCTGAGCACGGCGCTGAGGATCTGCTCGGCGCGCTCCTCGTTGTACTCGACGCTGTCGAGGGCTATCGACACCACGCGCTCCGCTACCGAGCTATACTTCTACAGTTTCTTTTCGCTGACATATTGACCTATAGCCTATCGCTTCACAGGGCTAATGATAGTTTACCTTGGCGGGCTCCTCGCTGAGCACGGCGCTGAGGATCTGCTCGGCGCGCTCCTCGTTGTACTCGACGCTGTCGAGGGCTATCGACACCACGCGCTCCGCTACCGAGCTATACTTCTACAGTTTCTTTTCGCTGACATATTGACCTATAGCCTATCGCTTCACAGGGCTAATGATAGTTTACCTTGGCGGGCTCCTCGCTGAGCACGGCGCTGAGGATCTGCTCGGCGCGCTCCTCGTTGTACTCGACGCTGTCGAGGGCTATCGACACCACGCGCTCCGCTACCGAGCTATACTTCTACAGTTTCTTTTCGCTGACATATTGACCTATAGCCTATCGCTTCACAGGGCTAATGATAGTTTACCTTGGCGGGCTCCTCGCTGAGCACGGCGCTGAGGATCTGCTCGGCGCGCTCCTCGTTGTACTCGACGCTGTCGAGGGCTATCGACACCACGCGCTCCGCTACCGAGCTATACTTCTACAGTTTCTTTTCGCTGACATATTGACCTATAGCCTATCGCTTCACAGGGCTAATGATAGTTTACCTTGGCGGGCTCCTCGCTGAGCACGGCGCTGAGGATCTGCTCGGCGCGCTCCTCGTTGTACTCGACGCTGTCGAGGGCTATCGACACCACGCGCTCCGCCACCGAGCTGTACTTCTTTTGCAGTTTCTTTTTCACTGAAATATTGACGAGATGATGACCATTTATTTATTTATTTATTTATTTAAATTAGTTACACAGCATAACAGTAAATAAACCAAGGCACTGTGAACTACAAAATTACATTAACAAAAAAACTTAAATCTAATTTGATTTAGGCGACGTAACAGTGACCATGTGGCTTCAGTGATATTTCATAAGTAGATAAGTTACTTTACTAGCGCTCTTAAAGTGGATCACCTAATATGGGTCAAATGGAGCTTATGCGTTTTGTTGATCTACGGAAAGTGACAGAAAGAAGAAGAAAGTGCGTATATGTGTCAAGTTCTCGATAATGGTGTGATTTTGGCCCAAAAATGACATCTTACGCAAGCACAAGTAAGTAGGTAAGCTGAAATCTTACTTTTTATGCGTATTTATTCTAAGCCATGTGGTTACTTGGTATAGTCGAGACTTAAGCGATATTTTGATCTGTACAAGTGTAACTATAACGTTTTTAATGCTATGGATTTTCGCAACGGAACATTGAAAGTAACTGTTTACACTTCCGCTCGAAAAGTACATTATTTTAGCTACGAGAGGGGCTTAAGTTCGTTTTAGTAACCATGTATCGCTTAAATGGAAACCATAGAATGATATCTATGAACATGTAAAAGAAAAGTTGTGAGCGGCCAGCTACACACTAAACATGGAATATGGATGATTAAAACAAACCAACCTAATCAGATCGGCCATAATTTCTGATCGTCTGGTAGCCCTTTATATAAAATGGAATAATTCTGAAGGAAACGTTTGTTTCTAATTTAATTCTTAGGCGTTTTACTGAACTAACAATTATCTATGCCCGCTGATTAGTAGATTAAAAAAAATAATGCGGTTTTGCGCATAGTGATATAATTTCTTTTTTTTGTTTTCTCTGAGTTGAAGTAGAGTGGCTAAAAGCTATCGTGATACTCAGATATGTTTGTCTCCAAATAGTAACTTCGACAGACAAGTTTGAAGCCCCTTGAAAAAATTTAGTATATATATCAAAATTATGGACTTACGTTCATTCTTCTCTTCCATAGTTTTTAGGATGGTGACTACTTTTTTGGTGGGTTGAGGAGTTTCTTCTTTTTTCTTTACGATTTCCTGAAAAAAAGTGTCAATATTATAATTTTTTTTGATAATTCTTAAGGTTCTGTACCCAAAGGGTAAAAACAAGATCTTATTACTAAGATTCTACTGTCTGTCTGTTCGTTGCACCAGATTGCATCTCATGAAATGTGATAGCTAAACAGTTGACATTTTTATAGATGATGTATTTCTGTTGTCGCTATAATAGCAAAATGCTAAAAACACAATGAAATAAATATTAAAGTAAAATATAGTTCTTATTAAAAATCATATTTGGAGAATATTTATTAATATATAGAATATAAATAATTTCATCTTCAACTTTTCTAGCCACGGGATTTCGATAATGTTGGCGAGGTGATTGTGCATGCCCATATTACGTGTTGACAAGGCTACCGCGCCATAATATCTTAATTTCTACTTATTTCTATAGTGTTTTTCTTTTGCTTAAATTTGGCAGCATGTACGAGCACATTCGACAATATCATATTAAGCTGACGATACACCTAGCGTGTGTCGCAATCGATTTGATTTGATATATTTTATTTTACTTATATGTAACTTTAGTGTTATAAAGGTATTCATTGGGATCGGATATGTTTTTTACTTAACATTTTGTCCTGTTATAATATACTAAACAAACCTAACAATTAACATATTACATTCGTACATGTAGATTGTAGGGTGTGATAAGCTATTACATCCAATATTTATGGTAAATAGTTTTTAGTGTTCCGTACACATAGGGTAAAAACGGGACCCCATTACTGATATTTCGTTGTCCGTCCGTCCGTCTGTCACTAGGCTGTATCTCAAGAATGGTGATAGCTAGACAGTGGAGGCTGTACGTGATCACAATACAAATTTAACCTAACCTACAGTTTTCGGTTTTTGACCCATGTTCCATTTTGTTGCAGTTCTTCTAAGTACTTTTATTTGCCAGAATTTGCACCATTGCTTAATTGTCTATTTTCCACACGGTTTATAGGTACAATAAGTCTGCTTATAAAATATATGATTGTGGAGTTTATGAGTATAACCCAGTTTGCTTAAAAATTGTATGACAGTGAAAAATACGATCAAAAACAGGTATATTGAATAAATGTATGAAAATAAAAAGTAGTATTAGAGAAATTTATTATTATTGCCATTATAATTTTAAATGGTTCGGAGTTATGATCGGTAGTAATAGTGACTAAGTATAAATAGTGAATATTATGATGAAACATTGTATAAGAAACATTTTCGGAGTTCCAATAATTGGGGTTAAAAAAATTATGTGAACTTTGGCGCACCCGTATGGGGCGCTATAAATACTAGGCTATGCAAACTTAACTTAACCACTTAAGGATGGAAAGTGTTTGTACGGAGCCCTAGTTTGCGAGTCCGACTCGCACTTGACCGGTTTTTATTTGCATAGGCCTCCATGATGCATTCAGGAGTCGCACATTACGCCAAATATTACCCGGTAATGGCGGCAATGAAGTTTTTTGGCAGCTGTCATGGTTTTTTTTAATTCAGAGACAAACTAGAGTTGGCTCCAATTATTATATCGTTCGATATCTTACTACGTGCGACATTTATCAAATTTGATGCAAATTGATAATTTATTTCGAACTAAACGTCACCTCGACTGATATTAGAATACAGGTCAAATCAAATTTCGTTGTTTTCAATGATGCTCGAAATTTGAATAAATAATATTATCGAAACCGAGGTTTCAATTTTTAGCAATAATAACGTTTTCACAGATAAGAAATTTGTTCTAACAAAACAGTCTATTTTTATGGTGGTCATAATGTGCGGTTCTTGAACGCATCCATTGGCGTATATAGGGGGGTGGCCGGGTGGGCCGTGCCCACCCCAGTATGGTCTAGTGCCCACCCCAGGATTTTGGGTTACCCATAGAAATCCATGGCTTCATCTCAAAAGCCATGGTCAGGCCCCGGGCAGGCCCCCCCCCAGGCCCCGTCTGGAAAATAATCTTAGTTACGCCAATGAACGCATCATGGAGAGTTTATGATATTTGGATAGATAAAAGTTTGTGAAAGTGATCCCCCCCCCCTACCCCCATGCGCCGGCGCGCCCCGCACGGTGCTGTACACGGACCGGGTCGGTGTCGGGCTCGGCGCGCTGCTGGCCGGGCGCCTGCGGCAGCCGGTCACCAACAACTGTCTGCCGGGCGCTCCCCTCCCCCGCATAGCCTCGTCTATTTCCGCCGACGCGTTCCATCGACACACAACCGTCGCGGTTTCTAACTATAGTAGAGGATCCCGATATAGAACGACCTTCACCGAGATGTTTATTTGATGAAATGTATTTTATATTGAATTTAATATGTCAATAAATATATTGCATATGGGTTGCCTAACAAATTTTAATCCAGGGTATATTTTGTTAAAAATTTAATTATTTTTTTTTAACATTTCACCGGTATGATTATTAGATACTCGTAAATTCATAATAAAATAATCTTAACTTTATTTTATTTCAATTCAATAATCAGACCGTTGCAAAATGCTAGTAGATACAGATTTACCTGTTTATACCTGGCTACCCGATAGTTGTGACGGGAACAGTTACGTAAGTAACGTTTGCATATTCTATGGACTTCATACTTTCGATTGGTATAGAATTAATCTAATATTAATCAAACCGGTAAAATGTTTAAAAAACATATTTTTTAATTATTAATTAAACATACCCTGGACTAAAATTTGTTAGGCAACCCATATGCAACATATTTATAGACATATTAAATTAAATATAAAATACATTTCATCAAATAAACATCTCGGTAAAGGTCGTTCTATATCGGGATCTTAGACTACTATATCAGTTTGACATTCGCCATTGCTTAATGATGACAAATGAGTTATTTTTAAAAGCTTTTCAATAAATGCAGTTCAGTTTGAGGGGTAAAATTTATATTTTAATTTATTTAACTGGTATACAGGTGAATCAACTTTTAAGTGCACCTTGTTGCTATGGTTACGCAAAATTAGTCTTACGGACAACCTAAGCATTTTTCTATGCAACAATATGAAGATGTCACTTGAACAACAGGGACAGAGTAAACAACACAAAAAAGTTGATTCACCCATACAACTAAACACAGGAATCAGACACACGCACCAAGGGTTCCGTACAAACACTTCCCATCTTAACTGGCCGAGTTAGGTTCACACCTTGTATAGCGCCGCATACAAATTGAGTGCAAAGTTAACGCAACCGATCACGTCTATTGGAGCCCCACTTAAATATTTATTTTATTCTGGTTTAAATAGGTATGTGTTGTTAAGGCGACAACAAAAATACATCATCTGAACTTCCAGCTATCACAGTTCATGAGATAACAGCCTGGTGACACACGGAAAGACAGAAAAACAGCGGAGTCTTAGTAATAGGGTCCCTTTTTTACCCTTTCAGTTAGTGGTTTCAATGCTACATTTTATTTTTGATATAGGCAAATACGGTATTATACATTTATGATTATGAATCATGTAATGTCTCATTGTTTTTTGATGTGGGCACACACCACAATTTTTATTTTTATTGATACTTACAAAGGTCAAAACTCAAAGAAAAATTTAAATGCGTAACCTGTTGAAATAGACCGGGAATCGAACCCGGCACCTCTGGATTACCGGTCCAGCGCGTTAACCTTTCCGCCACCCTAACGCCCAGATAACCTGTCGAATTTTTCCTTATGCTTTGTGTGTCGATCGTTGCATTGTTTATTTGAAGGCTTTACACCTTAGCGACCTCTATGTGGATGCCGAGTTGTACCTTCTTAGTGAATCCCATAGTGATGAGCTCCTCGCTTGCCTTCTGCACGTTATTATCCTTATTCGCGAGCACGTCCAGTATCAGAGTCTCCTCCGCTTTCGGGAACACACTCTTCAAATACCTGAAATACATACATAACAAATTTTCAAATAGTGTTCAAAATCAAGATAGAAAAAATACGGCCAAGTGCGAGGCGGACTCGCGCACCGAGGGTTCCGTACAACCACTTTCCATCCTTAAGTGGTTAAGTTAAGTTTGCACCTGGTATGTATAGCGCTCCATACAAATGAGGTGCAAAGTTAACGCAACCAATCCCGTTTGTTGTATGGAAGCCCTCCTTAAATATTTATTTTATTTTACTTTTAGTATTTGTTGTTATAGCGGCAATAGAAATACATCATCTGTGAAAATTTCAACTGTCTAGCTATCACCGTTCTTGAGATACAGCCTGGTGACAGACGGACGGACGGACGGACAGCGAAGTCTCAGTAATAGGGTCCCGTTTTTACCCTTTGGGTACGGAACCCTAAAAACGTGCCAAGTGCGAGTCGGACTCGCGCACCGAGGGTTCACTTATCCCAACTCAATTGGCCGGGTTAAGTTTGCACCTGGTACGTATGGCGCCGCATACATGAGGTGCAAAGTTAACGCAACCGATCAAGTTTGTTGTATCGGAACCCCACTTAAATATTTATTTTATTCTGTTCAACGGAAATGGGTCAATCAACTATTTTCCGCCACTCGTTGCCATGGTGATGTTCCCCGGGTAACTTTTTAAAACTACGATTTTCCGTGGTTATCTTTAGCAAAAGCTTTGTAATTTAAGCAGTTATAAGCCCATTCTGATGTAGACTATCTCCTGACAATACCAGTAATATAAATTATCAACACTTTTCTTAGAAGTTTAATCACTATAGTCCCCTGGGTCACGGGACAGAATAACAGAAAGAAAAAGTTGATCCACCCAAATACATCATCTATGAAAATTTCAACCGTTTTCACAGATGATCTATCTCTGGTCTGACAGACAGACAGCCCGACGGACAACGGAGTCTTAGTAACAGGGTCCCGTTTTTAACCCTTTGGGTACGGAACCCTAAAAATACGTACAGTGAATCTCCTCCCTTTTCGAAGTCGGTTAAATAGGGTACTCACTTAAGTTTCATCTTCGGGGACTGGTGCCTGGTCGGCTGGCTGCTGGTCGAACGCGCCCCGAAGTGGCTCGAGGCGCCTGATGCCGGTCGGAGTAGGCATGGCGACCCTGGAATACATAGTCAATGGTAAATAAGTCCAGTCAACCAATTTGATTTCTAGGCCTCTATAGAACCTTGTCACAGTGACAATGATATGAGATTTCAAGCGGCTTTCATGTTGACGTTCACTGTGACAAGGTACGAAATGGCCTAGGAATCAAATTGGTTGACTGTACATATTCCTTTTATACATTACTGCTGACGCCGTGAAATAAGGGCTGGCCGTAGGTATAGACGGATAGTGATACGAAGCCGGCGAGCCCTTTTCAAGCAAATGTAAAAAATCGTAATGAAAATAATAATATTGCTAAACTAATCCACGATGCGTTATATCGCGGATTAGCAAAGCAATATAACTATTTTCATTAATATGGATTTCCGGAAAGTAAGGCCTGATTCCATTAATTACTTACTTAAAAAAATCGCACTTTTTTTGTACAATTACTATTATTATTATTTACCTTCCTCATAGTACAAACGATATACTCATAGACCTGAACACGTTGCAATAACGTGTTAAATAGTTAACGTGGAAATGTCACTGATGTAAACAAAGAGTGAACAGGACTAAATATTCCGCAAATTTCAAGTATTTTTTGCAAAATAAAGCTTTAACTATCCACAGTAACGACAGTAAACTTTTGTTCAATAGGAATCGGTATTTATTTCGCAAGAAGAATGAATGTTTGAGCAACATTCTGGTAAACAATGTTTTGAATTTGTTTAATGACAAATACTTGACAAATTGCTATTCACGTTGAATTATGCAAATATATGACGTACGCACATTATAGCCATATAAAAGCTCTTTGTATCGCCACTACCCCTGGGCCGGACCGATACTGGTTAGGCTATATACCTACATACAAGCTGATACTGTACTACATAACAATATAACGATAAATTACTGTAATTTGAACTTATAAACCGTTGCATTTAATATTAGCATTAATTACCAAATGCACAACGTAATTTAAATTTCCTGTATGACCTGCAGAAGGTATTCGCGAAAGATGCAAACTTATGCTGAACCATTGTTAAACGTTTCACTAAACACTCGTACGCGAAGCACCGATAGCGAACTAAAAACGTATAGTTCTGTACATTGACTAGCTTTCCGTTCCGGTTCTGTCCGATAACACGTATTAGGCCGCATGAGCTTGCTGATAACCCATTTCAGAAAAACCTCATTCTCCGAGTGTTATGAATTATGAACAAACCGACCGATCGTCGAAGCGTGTTATAGTGAAACCGATATGGATTTGTACTTTTTTATCAATATCCCAGCGATAACGGGAGATAAGCGGCCCTCCATGGTATGACAAATATGTTTTTTTATTTTACCTTCATATATTTAAGTATATATTTATCTATATAAGTATGTACATCGTCGTCTAGTACCCATAACACAAGCCTTCTTGAGCTTAAATTTGGGACTAGATCGATTTGTGTGAGGTTGTCTGATATTTATTTATTTACCTAACGGTAAGGCTGCGTTTCCACCAGAGATGTGCGAGGATGCGTAGCGAGGGATGTGATTTTGTTAACCAATGGAATAACTTCATTTACTTATCCTCGCTCAAGCAACTGATTCTATTGGTTAACAAAACACAACCCTCGCTCTAGCTACGCATCCTCGCACTGGTTGAAACGCAGCCTAAAGACACAAAACAGATAGGTATAGAAATCAAGCACCATACGAGCGCGCTCGAGCAAAAGCACACAAAGACATTGCTCACGGACACGTCAAGTGGATGGCACTCGCGCTCGCACTTGTCTGAACCTGCTCGCACCTGGTCCGAGATATCGTG
Source organism: Apotomis turbidana (assembly GCA_905147355.2). NCBI lineage: Eukaryota > Metazoa > Arthropoda > Insecta > Lepidoptera > Tortricidae > Apotomis > Apotomis turbidana. The sequence continues at coordinate 2,961,942 of LR990280.1, forward strand.
TCCGTGAGCAACGTCTATGTGTGCGATGGTCGAGCGCGCTTGTATGTAGATTGCTCTCTGTAAATATCTGTTTTTTTTTTATGCCATAGGGGGCAAACGAGCAAACGTATCGCCTGATGGAAAGCGATAACCAGCACCAGAGGAGTCACAAGTGTTTGCCTACCCGGAGGACGAAGATAAAATGCCTCTATGCTAGTAATTTCACCGGCTATCTTACCCCCACACCGGAACACAACAATGCGAACATTGCTGTTTTGTGTTTTGTGCTAAAGAGCAATTTTGATAAGACTGGGCATAATTTTGCTACCTTGCGGCGTTCCAGAAAGCGGAGTGAGATGCGCGGAGTGTATAGACCCGGAGACACCTTTGGCCAATTGCAAAGCGGAATACACCCCCATAGCGCCTTTCTGCATTCGCGCGGCGGCGCAGGGAGACATGGTGAGCGGCCCTGGGGTTGTGATGGGATGTTTCTCCACTTGCAGAGCGCTGATCACTACGGCCTCTCGGTTGTAGTATCTGTTGATAAAGGGTATAGAATATTTTCTTTGGGGTTCCGCGACTGTCACACATTTAAATAAAACAATTTAAACTAATAACTAACTTAGTAACTTTGACAGAGAAAAATTGTGTTTTTCTCAGTCAACCTTTGACAACGGTATCTGTAAGTTACCAAAACGTCAGGGAGGCTCAAATAAAATAATTAATATACGGGATATAATCCGTTTAAATTGTTTTATTTAAAGGGTATATAGAGTCAAACTACGCTAACTCTTCCGAGGAAATGAACTGTCGAACCATACCAACTGACTGACAGCTAATTTGCTGGATAAGCATGGTCAAACTGTCCTTAGCGAAAAAAAGATTTTCCATTTACCTGATTATTAAGCTTAGTATATGCATGTGCTTTCACCGAATTTTAACCTTCAAATGCGTCAAATGTGAATCGCATAAAGCATTTTTTCTGATTTCTTTGAAATTTGGATATTAAGATCGTTGAATAATATTATTTTATTTAAGTTTAAAGTCTTCAAAAAATAAATTTTATACTTGCGAGATGGCGACAGTTAGCTTTCCATATAAGTGCGTAAGGCTGTTTGGTTTCTGAGGACAGGCGTCTGAACGCGGAGCGAAAATGTGTAAAATGGGCCATTCCTCAGATTTAAATTCACTTCAGCCACCTCTCCGGTTGCCGGTAACTTCAATTATCTCTTCGAGATATCTTCGAAGCCACGGACCCAGGGTTTCGACGTCAAAAGATGTAAAATCTCCTGTATCTAATAATCATAGTAAACTTACTTCTTGAGCAGTATCTTGATATGCGTCTCGCTGACCGTGGGGAACAAGGCACTGATCTTAGTCACCAGCGCGTCCGCGTCCGCAGTCAGGGTGAGCGAGTCCTAGAACTACTCGTTGAGGCTAAACTAAATCTAAAAATGGCCCCTACGGCATAGTGCCGAAAATGCTAGCGGTGTTTTCTCGCTGAATCGCCAAACTTATTCTTTGGGTGAGGAAACCGCCAGCTCTCCGGTCGTCAGTAACTTCAATTAGCCTCTTCGAGATATCATCGAAGACCCGGACCCGGGTTTTTGACGTGAAAAGGTATAAAATCACATTGAATTAATAGCTCCTGTATCTAATAATCATAGTAAACTTACTTCTTGAGCAGTATCTTGATATGCGTCTCGCTGACCGTGGGGAACATGGCACTGATCTTGGTCACCAGCGCGTCCGTGTCCGCGGTCAGGGTGAGCGAGTCCTGGAACTTCTCGTTGAGGTGCGACACTCGCCCGGGCACCGGGCTGCCGCGCGGTGTGAGGCATAGCGCCCGACCCAGGATCGGACTGTCGTTCGGCGTGCTATATGCTCTCCCGTCCTGAATAACATACATGTATTCAATCTTGTCCGTTCGTAATTTTAGAAAGTATGAAGCTAATCCAAGAAAAGGGATCCTGTTTTATAGAAAAACATATCAGCGAATGCTTTCATTTCATAAAATTCTCATTGCACAGACCAACTTTTCCTTGGAAGTCATAATATTTCCAGAAATCTTGATGATGACAATTAATTTATACATTAGGTTCGGTTTAGAGTCAAGCCACACTATCTCTTCCAAGCAAATGGACTATCAAACAATACAAACTGGCTCACTTTATATGGTTTGAACCTTAATACTATCACGATACCGTTTGTTTTTCATATGAATGTTATAGTGGCGCGTGGCAAACTCGGTAGCTAGCGGCTTTGCGATAATAGATACAATGGACATTGTTTGAAAGTTTAGGGCTCGAAGCGAAAAATTCACCTGGGAAGAGCCGTACTATATACCATTCCGAAATATTTGTTTTTGCAAAAAATATACTTTTGATGAAATGAAAGTTCGATGAATCGTTTGTCTATAAACCAAGGGAAAACCCTAAGAAAAATATTCTATTCCATAATGTATTGATTAAGAGTGTGTAATTCGTACAAGTTGATCTGTCACGGCAAGAACACACCAAGCGGAGTATATTATTAGTTATTACATCATCAAGGAGCAGCTTCGGTACTTACGATGTGCGATACGAACCCCTTAGGGTGCGAATGGGTGCGTGGGATAGCATGGGGCTATTGGGTCTGGTCTGGTACGGGTACACGTGAAGGAATCTATAAGACATCGGTTACACATTCATTCTTGCGTCAGTTCAGTCTATCGTTTCAGATTGTTGGGTTACTATCGTTCATTTATTTATCTATTCCAGTTTTTTTTTTTCTATCAGTTATCTCAGATAAATAGATATTAAATAGCCTTGTAAAAGCCTATAGTCTACTGTCCAAAAAAGCACTGAATGCTTTTTGGCGACTTTATAACAACGGTAGCACTGTTAACTGAGGCGTGTCATTTTACTTTTACCTCTTTGCTTTATACTTTTTACGAGTCTTAGATAAAGTATTGTATGCAACGTTGTATAACTTGGTCAAAAAATTCTCGTGACGTCTTCTCTTATCGCATTTTTTGACCCCTCTTATACAACTGTTGCTTAAAATACTATTTCACCGATCCGGACCGTCAGTTTGAGAGTTACACGATTGTTCGGATCATTCGATCATTCTCTCGTCATTCTAACGAGACTGATCAACTGAACTGACACCAGACTGAGCGTGTAGCTAGGTCTTATGACCACATACCTATATGCTGAGATTAATGAAGCACAGATACACCTTAGGTAGACCTAAAGAGGCTAGGGCTTTTCTGGGTCTCGAACACAGGTGAAGAAGACAACTAGTTCGTTGAGCTCTCTGAGTGTTTCTTTTGTAGATGGTGTCAGTACTTACAATATTTGGCTACAACCCTAAAGGGTGGAACATCTTGAGGCTGTTCTGGCTCTGAAACTGTACTCCAACCGTAACCGCGACGGGTAGGTACCGATAATAATGTGAAGAACACAACTAGTTGAATTGGTTGTGCTCTGAGTGTTTCTTTTGTAGATGGTCTCAGTACTTACAATATGTGGCTTCAACCCCTTGGGGTGGAACATCTTGGGGCTGTTCTGGTTCTGGAAGGCATGCTGCAGCCGCACCGGCGACGGATACGGGTGGACGTGGTACGGCGAGTGGGACTGTTCCAATTCCAAGCACAGACATGGTGGGACAACACACACTGTGAACAAGCTGGTGCGTCACACGTGAGGAAGCCGTTTGGTGAATCGAAACCCGGAGATTATTGAGGATACATCATAGAAAAGTTATCTCACATAGTAGGAGTTTATCAGTAATCTGGTTCAACAATTTTCTGATCCATTTTACCTTGCTTGAGGCTTAAGAAGGAAACGTCTATAGTTCAAGAGATAATAGAAGAGATAAGAGCGGGCGCCTGACTCGTGATTTTATAAAGGCTGAAAGTTTACCTATGAATATCGAATCTCAATTTTTATGACCTACGTTAATTCCAAAATCATTTCCGGGAATAGGGCTCTTATACTGCAATAAATAATTAGATTCTGACAATATGACACCTGTGAAAATATCTTAATTTTTTGATGTCATCAAAAATTCTAACTATGGTAAAAAAATATTAAACGTATCATTTGTTAACGGATGAAATTCTGTAGCATCCTAATATGGCGTATATTTTACGATTTGAACAGACAAACGGGGTATTTTTAGGTATATCATAATTCATGTAATAATGGAAACGCACTAAGTGATAACGAATTTCAGGTCCAATTTACCTAACTTTACTGGCCCCTCCCAGGCTCCCGGCCAACGCCACTACAACCCAAATTCTATATTCGGGGACCGTTCTTATCAGTATTGGGACTATTAGATAAACTTTCAGCCTTCATAAAATAAGGAGTCTGGCGACAGCAGGCTCTTCCTCCACAAGAACTTACTAAACAGCATACCGGTAAGAGTGCATGAATGGCATGTACAGTTAGTAGCAGAAGTAGCTACGCACGCAGAGGCGTCTTTACCTATGGTACAGGGTGAGCGATGCACAAGGGCGTAGCGGTCCTAGGGGGCGCCGAGCGGAGCGCAACTCGCTCCATTTTGACCACGCGCTTACTAGGGGGCGCGTCCGGGGGGTAGGGTAATGTTTGCATTTGCACACGGGCGCTGCATGGGCTAAAGACGCCTCTGTACGCACGCCAAGTGCACAAAATGATATGCACGCGGACTCCATTAGCTAGAGAATAAGGGTACACAGGGCCGGACTTAGAGGGCCAGGGCCCCTAGGCACTTCGCATTTGGGGCCCCTCGCCTAAGAGAACATAAGTATGGTGCAAGTCCTGCTTCTAGGACGGGGGCCCCTAGGCCCGGGCCTTGTGGGCCTAGGGGTAAATACGGCCCTGGTTGTACAGATTATTGTGAGCGTGTTATATTGCTTAGCTACATTTGCTGCTGGCTGTACATGATCTACAGGTCTCGTCCTAGTTATGTTAATTGTTTGCTCTGAGCTCGGCTGATAGGAATAACTTCAACTATGTGAGATAACTTTCGATTTCCACGCATCAATCTTCGTGTGCATTCGATTCGGCATGTTGTACAACTCCTCCCTTATATACAAGCTCGTTTAGACCGGGATATCTACGTAGGAACACCAAATGGAAGGGCTAAGGGAAAGAAGGGAAAGGGACTAAGTCACATTTGCCAAAATTTACATAATAGACGACTGAAATTGACAAATTCTTTATACCTTTATGACTTAAATAAAAAATATAGTTAAAGAAACCGGGTCCCAACGAGTTTTACGCCTGTTAAAAAATGGAATGCAAAAAAATGGACTTGGCTAGTTTTTCTCTTTAGCCCTTCAATTGCTATTTATTTCATACTTGCTAAGAACTTAGAATAAATACCTAGAAACCTAGTTTGCGCTTGCGCTAGCGCTTGAAAGTGAAGCCAGTTTTGGTTAGGCGCGGGCTGAGTTCCGTTCCGTCCACATGCGCATCTGTCACGTCAATGTCACAAGCAACACGTCTCTGTGATTGGTTCGTAGACACGCACACATACAACCCAAAAGCGGCTTCATCTTTCGCAAATCTGTTGTATGAGGACTCTCGTTCTAGGCGTACTTATTATAAGTGTTAGACAAGGATGTAATGTCTCGTCCGGTCTCGTCGAGCGTTTGCATTCGGGACAGATAGAATTTAATACCACAGCTCCTAAAATAGATAATTGTGCAACACAGCAACACTCTCGTGAATTAAATATGGACTTAATAGAAGGGAATATAGTATAAAATTCAAGATTTAAAACACCACCGACACAAGTAACCGATCATCGTGAGACCCTCATTCAATGAGTGGCATAGAAAATGCTACTAAAACTGAACATAACTGCAAAATTTTGAATTCTTAGCTTCAATATTGGCTGAGTTCTTGTCACTTGTTCCAATTAAAGCTGAATATCTTGGAAACTACTGGTTCTATTCCCACCAAACATCTAAGAACTATCTCGATGGACAAGTCATTAGAATAAAAATAACCGCACTAAAGCTGGTCCATCCGTTTGGGAGCTATGATGCCACAGACAGACACACAGATACTCATTTTAAACTTATAACACCTCTTTTTTCATCAGGGGTTAAAACACTTGATTTACAATTTCCTTCATTAAAGTTCTATTTTTCGTTTCTCACATGAAATGTTAACTGTCCCCTTTGACTACTGGTTGTATTCAAAAGACATTATTATTGCTTTGCCAATCCACGGTGTAAATCTTCGCTCGCTCCTTATGTCGCGGACTAGCAAAACCATATTTGTTTTAATTAAAATGGATTTCCGTAACATAACGGCTGATTCAATTATTTGCCTTATTTAGAGATTAAAATAACAAAATGTCATAGAAGTTAGACGGTAATGACTCTGAATGAACCCCATTCTGTGTTGGTTGAATCAAACATTACGTTGGATTCAACCACTTTTATTCTACCGTCAGATAGTAATGTCAAACTATTATCTTGTTTTGACATTAGCCACCCAAAATTAAGGTATATTCCTAGAATTAATGTCAACATTCTATGCAATTTTGTCACTTAGACTTCACTTAACCAAATATTTATTTCAAAAATAACGCTTACTTTGATATGGGGTTTTGACCGTACTATCCGAGATTAAGCATTATTCTTGGAATAAAAGTTTGGTTAAATGCAGTCTTGTCTCCGAGTCAGTCTTATTCCAGTTTGGTTGAATCCAGCCTTAGTATTCTTAATTTTTTTTTAACAAATAGTGTTAAATACTTTCCCTTCTATACAGTCTAAATCAATAAGAAGCTGGTGTCCGTTTTAGCTTTATAAACAGCAAAATATGTACTCTATCCTGCAGTCCATTCTGCTCATAATCCCAGCGCAACCTGTTCTTCATATTTGTATGCTAATTCACTATCTGGAAACAATAACATGATGAAAAACTTAAAACGGAAAAAAGGAAACATCAGCTACTCCATTGTAAGTAACCTGTAAAGTGAAACCCTAGCCTTTACTATTATCTATTCTGTGCCTTAGCACACTGTCCTTTTAAAAAGTATTTCTGCTGTTTAAGTACTATTCACTAGTTTCTTATTATATTCATAGAAAAATCTTTTTTTTTACCGACACCTTTGATTGGCTCTGGTGTGACTCAAAATGTCTCTAAAATTACCAAGAAATCAAGCTTCTCATATATATAGTTTGTACATTTAATGTTAAAAAGGTAAAACACAAATTTAACCTTCATGGGGCCTCTCAATGCAGAAATTAACACTGATACAGTTTGTACTGTATGCATGCGTAAACGCCCAGTGTACATTATGATGTACAGGATTTATTCTGTGCTTTTTATTCGTCTAGACCTTAGAGCATCATGAAAAAAAAAACCTTGTTGAGATCTTTAACAAAAGCAAGTCAAAAAAAACAAAAAGCAGTCTTGGGCCGCAGGTACATGCAAAGAAATTGTACTTTGGGCGTTTAGGCCTTATGGTGTTATTTGGGCTTGGGCCTCACGAGGTTAAACATAGAGAAGCCGGTCTTAATATGACTTAACTTAAAGGTGAAGTTATACACCAAATATTTAAAGTTACATTGGTCAATTACTTGATTTGCTCCAGTACACAGGCACAAATGACATCTATAATCAAATTATAATAAAGAAATATCTGTTAATTGAAGATATTTTAAAAGAAAACAGGTGAAATAGGCTCTTTAAGGATGAGTAAAGCGAAAAATATTATCTTACATCACAATTAAATGGGTGTATAGATGGGCCTTTACTTTTACACGAAATAAGTTCACTTTCTAGTAATAAAAAATAAAAATATAGTTATAGTATATATCCTCCAGGTCGCCTTCACTAGATATATTGTTCCCAGAAGGCTGGCAGCATTGCCTCTGTATGGTGAAGTTCAGTCGCTGTCCAAAGTAGCTGCCAGCCCTCTGGTCACCCGAAGCTTCGACTAGGCGTGGAAGAATTTGATGCATTTTTACAGACCTAAAATTAACTATTCGGTAGCCCGAGTGCTAACTTTAAAGAGATTTCCGAGAAACAACGTTAAACTTGTATAAGTATTATTATAAATACCTGAGGATTAATGCATTCCAGGGCGATGTGGTGAGCGGCATTATGCAGGGATTTGTGTTTCGACCGCAACTCTTCCATTTTATGTTTTCTTTGATTAAAATACTCACGACACTTGACTACCTATCCGGCTTATAAACAAAAAAATCACATTTTCTCAATGAAACAGTCCAGTAATATTCTTACACGGTATTTAACGAAAAATAAGTAAATATACTAGCAAAATTCATAATATTTTTGATATTTCCCTCCTTTATTTTTATTTTGTTTGGCAGATACGTGTGTCTTAAAACGGGAAGCTAACGCGTGTAACTCGGCAGTTTTGAAATGTCCCCCATCTGTGCTAACACGTGGGATCGTACGGCTTCACATATTTTATCCGGTTAATATTGCGTAAGAACATGGCGTTCTAAAAATCAATAAATTCGATTAGAGTAGCGTTCACAGTTCTTCAATTTAAAATTATGTCTAAGAATGGGAATTTAAACGAAACAACTGTTTCGGTGTCTGTTAAATTTAGAAGTACCCAGTTATGTTTCAAAAATGTAAATAAAATCATAAACGTCAATTAAAAGTTTTACTTTAACCAACGAAGCAAAATAAAGTGTAATTTTAATTAGGTATTGATTTTATTAGCGGACATTATGATTATGACTCCTCAGCAAAGTTTGCATGTATTTAGGTCAGTACTAAATATTTATAAAAAAATATAAACAGAAACTCCTGTCTAAAGTGATTCTAGTCTAAATTCAAATTTGCCGCCATAACCTAGGAGCGTACAGCGTACGTGTGTAAAAATGTTTTCACATTTCGATTAATTATGGCGGACTGTGGCTGAGCGAAGTTCATTTTACCATCGGGACCGCGACAAAAATCGTTGGAACGTTGATGTGCTTCGCTAACTAAGCGATCGGAGCATATCGGGTGGGCGGCGTTCGGCGATGGCGGAGAACAGGGGTTCGGTAGACGTCGTTATGCCGGACATTACCGAAGTTACCGAGCCCGATCCGCTGGCGGCGGCGAGCGAGCGCGAAGTCGAGAGGCTGGAGCGCGACGGCGGCGCGCTCAAAGCGGCGCGTCTCGCCGACTCCAACGGGGTCGTCACCGTGCCCGTGTCGCTCCCCGTCGGGACTCTGATAACAGGAACGACCTTCAATGTGATCACGTCGGACCAGCTGCCGGGGCATTTTAAGCCGATGCTGTGCGTGGATAACGGCTTCATATCAGGCGGACCGGTTAGTGATGACATAAAAGCGACACACATCGTGATACAAAATCCGTCATCGCCGAGGCATGAGGACTCTACGCCTACACGCTCGGGAGCCCGGTCTTGGGCCGAGACGGCGAACATGCCCGTGCTGCCCGTTCGGTGCAAGAATACATCGGCGGAGCTGCATAAACAGAGGTTCGGTTCGGGGGGTCGCGGAAGGTGCATCAAATACGGACTCGAATGGTATACGCCTAGTGAGTTTGAGGCGTTGTGCGGTCGAGCGTCGAGTAAGGACTGGAAGAGGTCTATAAGGTTCGGTGGCCGAAGCATACAGGCGTTAATAGACGAGGGCGTGCTGACCCCTCACGCCACGAGCTGTACGTGTGGTGCGTGCTGTGACGACCAGTCAGGTGAGTCCATATAGCCATGAATGTGACATAAACAAAAAGTTAGGTTAGTTTAGTTGCTCAACAAAACAGGAGTCATTAACTTAATAACACTTGAAATCCATAAATAATTGACATAAACAAAACAACTATTAAAGCTAGCCTTTTAGCCCATGTTTCCTTGACCTATAATCAAACAAGATACACTGATAAGGAGGTTAACTATTTATGTTTACATACACCAATCTTTGAATAGATTTTATAGCAATGATAATTGAAAATGTTAATGGACATGCCAATGATTAGAGGTAACAACAACAGCTTTTACAAGCATTATTATATGTATATTACTCAAATATTGTGGGACACATTTTACATGGGACAAAGCATGACAGTAAATAAAGAAAAAAAAAGTGACATTCCCTTTTTTTTTAAGTCTATTCGTATGTAATGTAATGTGGCTATTATACTTTCCTAAATTAGTCACTGACGATGGATGCAGCAAATATGAGACACTTTGAGATAACTCCATCTCACTTCTTCGTATTGCATATTGCATCCCTCTCGTCAGTGACTTTAGGAAAGTGTAATTAATAGCCGCATAAGGTAAGAACAAATCTTACTTACATAATAATGGTGTAGTGATGTTTAGTTGTATTTACTTATATTTGAATTTTTCACAAATAAGTATGCACTGGGCACAAAATACAGACACATGTCACTGCTAACTAATTTGTACTCAACAACCATAAGTTTCTCTGATTTCATTCGTTATTCTTCATTCTGTGAGGTGATCAATTAAAGCTAGCTATTAAAAAAGCCTGATTTCATTACATTAACAATGTTTCGTTAATGTTAAGTGAAAATTATTTATCAATAGTTGATAAAGCACTTTGGTCGAACCCTCTCAAAGTTTTATTTTTGCTATGAAGAATTCCAGTCCTTGGTATATTCATTTATAACCATATTTCAGTGGTTTTGGGAGCAGGCCTGATGACATGAGCGAAACAGTAGAAATTGTAAACCTTAATGTTTCTCTATGAATTTGGAGTCTAACTAATGTTAAAGTTACAGAATTACGTCATTATACCATTGTGTCTAGAAAAAAAATCTAATGATTGCACAGTAAACTACAAATCTTTCATCAAAGGCTGTGTTGTCTAGGCACAATATTAATTGATACTGAATTATCTATTTATCTCTACTTTTGACAATAAGTGTTTGTGGTCCCAAAACCCCAGGGCATGATTATGATATACCTAGACAAAGTTGTTCGTTTTTGTTATCGAATTATGACTAGTGGAACTTGATTATGTAAATTATGTTGTACCTTTGGAAGGAATCCTTTTTAAGGCCGAATTCACTTCACTTTGTTCTAACAAGGTATTGTGTGTATTATAAATTTATGAACTGCGGTCACAAACTGCACTTTTATTATTTATTTAGCTTTATATATCCACAGTAACATTTCGGTAATATACATAGATAACATCCATGACCCAAGAACAAATATTCGAGTTCATTACACAAATATTTGCCCCGGCCGGGATTCGAACCCGGTACCGCCGGCTCAGACAGGTAGGCAAGTGTCTGCAAATGGCACCAACCGCGTCGTCAAGAAATTGTTAAAATAAAACCAGCTCAATCAATGCTTGATTAATTAATAAAAGAAAGAGATAGTACACTATGAATAGAAACGAATGACCACATGATGTTAGTTTTTTTTATACAGCGCCGGTATTTTTCCAATGAGGTCCCGATTTTCAGCAAACTATATCCGGAAACACTACTGTGTGTGGGTTGGTAAGTCCCGTTCACGTTTAGCATACTTTTACGTAAAAAAAACATTAATTTAAATTATTATTTTGATTGTTTGTTCTAATTTCTCATCATCACATCACTATGTAAGATGAAGGGAATCACTTGATTTCATAATAAAACTATTGACTTAGGAAAAGACAGCTATATTAAAATACATATTTCTATGTAAAAGACAGCTAAATTAAATTCATCCCTTTGTTGTATTTGCACACCTGTGGGTCAATTCTTATGGCGTCGAATGTCTATCATAAATTTCAAAGAAGCGATAACTCACGTGTTTCTCGAACGATACACGAATCGGACCGCGGGGAGTTGCCCTGAAGTTCGAGATGCTTAGCGCCGTTCCTTTCGCTCTAATTTTAGATTGCATTTGCATGAACAGGATGCAACACGAATTTAATATCAAACTTCAGCGTACTATTTAATATAGTCCTTTTTCGTCAGACATCGACGATTGCAACTCGCGCAGCCAGTCTGCGTGAATATTACCTAGGTATTACACAAATTGGGTTATTGATTTGTTGTGCGGGTGCAATGCAAGTGCATAGCGGAAAATTGAAACACTTAAAGATGGTGGATAGTTCGGTGTATTGCGCTGTGACGTAATTCTATCAAGTTGTAACTTTAATCAGATTCATCCTTTTTTTTTTTTTAACATGACTTGAACTGTATCGGGGCTGGTTAGCCCTCACTACCAGTGAGTCGGTCTTTGTGCAGAGGGGGGGGACAGATTCATCGATCTTGCGATGCCAACTGTTGATTCCGTCGTGATGCCGGTTACACACGAGGGCAAAACAGTACTGCTACTGTGAGGCACAGAACAGTACTGTCTTGACAGTAACCAAGGCCAGGACAGTTAATAGCTCGCCGGTCTATTTTTAACCGACTTCAAAAAAGCAGGAGGGTTCTCAATTCGATTGTTTTTTTTATGTGTTACTCAGAACTTTGATGATTCTTTTTTATTTGAAAGCTGGTGCTTCCCGTGTGGTCCCATTTAAATTTAGTCCAGTTCTGACAAAGACATCCATGAGAAAATCGTACATATAAGTGTTATTGTATGTTCCATTCCGCTCACTGAAGTCGATATTATTTTTGTGAAAAAGTCATTATTTCGAGGTCGTTTGCTTTCCTACCACCTTTCTCGCTCTGTCTTGTGTGAACGCGTGGGCAGTGCAGTGAAAAGAGTAGGACAGTGTGTGCGCGCTGGCTAACCGTGGTAAATGTTGCCGTTGTCGTCGTCGCTGTCGCCAGTGAGGCTGACCAGTGGGACAGAACAGTTTGGAACGACAGTGGCGTTTAAAAATGACAGTCAAGTTCGCGTAGCGATGGAGCGTCGACGACGACAACGGCAACATATACGACAGTTAACGTGCGCGCACATACTGTCTTGCTCCTTGCCCTCGCATTCACACGAGTCCAGGCACAAGACGGACGAGCGAGAAAGGTGGTGGTAGCAAATTGCCCCGAAAAAATAGACCGGCGGGATGGTAACTGTTCTGCCTTGGTTACTCTCAAGACATTACTGCTCTGTGCGTTCAAACAGTGCCGTATTTACCCCTTGGCCCAGTCCCAGAAGCAGCACCTCTAGTGACTATTTCTCGCGCGAGGTATATGGCTGTCACTTTCTTTGCAGTAATGTGAGAGGGTGACGGGTAGCGCTATGTCGCGCGACAAGAGTAGCGAAGCATAGTTTTACTAGACGGGCTGGACTTGTACCAATATAATGTTCTCCTTATAGGGGAGGGGCCCCAAATGCCAGGCCTGCGCTCAAACAGTAGTACTGTGCTGCCGATGTGTGAAACCTGTTTTATCCATACCCAGGCTCCTCCTCAACTTAAAATAGACAATGTAGGCATGCGACGGGGGCCCATCGCGTCTAATGGGTTTCTCGACCTACCTAGAGATATACCTCAATTATGGTACTTTATTTAATTGGAAAGCAATAACATTTGATTAATACAGAAGATAAGTATAAAACATTAATCGTTGAACCACTTCTTGGTGACCGATAGAACTGAAATTTAGTGTACCTATGTAACTCAGATTACAGTACAATAGTATGACACCATGACGTTGGTCTGATGATCGAGCCGAAAGGTGGTCATAGGAATGCGGTAACAAGACGCTTTATCCGCCTCTGAGAGTAGTTGGCGGATGTTAAAAAAAAACCGTCGGCAGTAAAATCATGTCACAATATTTTTTTGTCAAGACCTTATTCAAAAGTGACACATAGTTTTAGGTTTAGAAAGAAGTCTCGTGCATCTGATTTCGGCACTGCACCCGACGCTGTTCTAAGACAATGGTTCAGTGTATCATTAATTCACTATGCAAGAATTCGATGTTTACAAGTTTGACGAGGATGAAGAGAAAGAAACACCACGTAAGCCTTATTAAACGTCATTTTATTCTTTTTGATGTTTTAATTTGCTTAATGTACGCTCAAGTAGCAAACAGGCAGGAAAGAAGCCTATCAGCCACAACTCTCATTTAAGCTGTATTTAAGGGGTAAGTAATATAAGATATAAGAACTTATACTATAATATTCATATTATATACGCTCATATTGTATAAGCTTGTTTTGTATACCGTTCAAGGTGTATAACGAACGTTAGATATAACAACAAAATATCTATTTTTGTTAAGTATAACGTTATTTAAGTATAATATCATTGTATATAACGATCATAACGTATAACGTTCATAATGTCTCAGATTTATAATGTATATTACTCAATACATCTAACACCAAAATGCATAATGCTCGTATAGAATAACCGTCTGCACATCAATTGTGTAGGTACATACTTATGCAATAGTTTGCTGTAAAATTTTAATATATGTACCTCCATGCAAGCAAGCATTTTGACGCTCCGCTCGCTACGCTCGCTCCGCTATCCATGGTCATAAAACAAACCTAACCTAACCTACAGTTTTCGGTTTTTGACCCATATTCCATTTTGTCGCAGTTCTTCCAAACGTATTTGCCAGAATTTCATCTGCCATTATCAATTGTGTACATACTTATGCAATAGTTCGCTGTTAAATTTTAATATACCTCCATGCAAGCAAGCATTTTGACGCTCATATATTATATACATATTTCATTTCTTCGCAGTTCTTCCAAACGGTATACTGCATTTTGACGCTCCGCTCGCTTTGCTCGCTCCGCTATCCATGGTCATAAAACAAACCTAACCTAACCTACAGTTTTCGGTTTTTGACCCATGTCCCATTTTAGGGGCATAGGGGTAGCAGTTATAACCTCTTTAGTAAGTATATCATACGCTATTATATTTTCTAATCATTATATTAAAAGAAAGTATATACTATGATCGATATACGTTATGTATGTTATATCAACTGAATTTAGAGTATTTGAGTGTTATATAAAAAAATATTCTACAACATGAGTATTATGCTAATTAACCGTTATTCCTAATAAAAATATTGATTTTGATGTTATAGCAAAAGTTTATTATATCTTGTGAACGTTATTAATATGAAATTATATATTATGTAGTTATATCTCATGGGACGCACCCGTATTTAAGGGCTGTATAAGTGCTTTTAGAGCCTGTGTGTTATTTGGGCATCTTGTGAGCTCACGAAACCTACATTCCGTCTAGCACAACTAGGCTTCGCGACTTGTCGCGCGACATAGCATCGTCCGTCACTCTCTTACAGTACTGCGAAGAAAGAGATAGGTAATATTTCTCGCGCGAGTTAAGAGTCGCGAGTCACAGTTGTGCTAGAGGTGCAGGTTTGGGTGAGAGGAGCTCGAATCTGGTCATAAAAAGGCCTTTTTAACAGTTTCATAATACTCTCTTGTAATATGAATACCCCTGTGTAATGATCATAGAAATATTCTGCAATTTTATTACAAGCTTTTATTTAACTTGCATTGTATGTATGTTTGGTATGTATGTAGGTATGTATGTAAGTATGTTTGTTCGGGTGGAATCTTGCAACTCAATTTTTAAGCAGATATCGTCAACCGATTGAGCTGAAATTTTGCATACTTACATAACTTTGATGACAGTACAATAATATTGGTACCATAGGGCTGATCTGATGATGGAGCCGGAAGGTGGCCATAGGAACTCTATTATAGAAAAAGCAATTCTACCGAGTTTGGGCTCTTTAGAATCGTCTCAGTGAGCATTTGATGGATATCCAAAGAAAAGTACAGTCGGCTATAAAAGCTTGTCACTAAAATGATTTTTTTGACAGAAACTTATTAATGGTCTGATTGTTATAAAATCTGTCCTGAGTGCACTGCGAAAGTCTTAGCCCTTGGAGCTCCTAGCAATAGGTCTTAGTGAGTCTAGTCTAGTTTGTGACTGTCTACTTCCGTACCTGAGAAGCATAACACCGTAAGTGCTCCTGTACCTGAGAAACAGAACACGGGAAGTGCTATGTTAAATACATGATAATACCGTTTCACATTCTAGTGCTGCCACTCTGTTAATGTGTCGATACATTAAACCCCTAATTTACACTTGTAATACTTAGTGCATTTTCTCAGTTGTCAGTGTAGTGAGGTTCAGAGGTTTGAGGAGTTGTTGACCAGTTAAGCTTACATTTTGGAGTTATTTATTCCAGATCTAAATTCCTTGTAAGGAGTTAAAATAGATGTAGATTTTGTTACAATATTCAGTAACCACAATGTTTTGTTTACCTTCATCAAACAAACACTTAATTAATGGAGTAAACAGATAATTTATATTTCACTTTACCTCTTCTTTCTCTAACATCATTTTTTATGTGACAATTTTAGAGCAAATGTTGTTACCCCAGTTCAAAATATAATTTATTTAACCCTTAATTTGACAAATAATGACGTAGGTCGCTAGTTCATGCCTCGTCAAGGTAAAATAGAGCAAAACAATCTAGTTCGAAAAAAAATGCAAAAAGATGGTCAATGAATTTGTTCACCCTGCCATACCCTGCCAAATTAAGGGTTTTTTAATTGTTCCACTTTTAAACTTTACGATCAACTCGTTCCAGCTATGGGGCCCGTCCGACTCTTCACGCCGTACAAACGACGGAAAAGGAACCAGGACGGCGAAGAAAAGAAGCCCAAAGTGAAGCGAGACAGCAGCCTCGGAGACAGTGACATGGACAACATCCACCAGACGAGCAACAACAGCCACTCCAAGGAGGCGTGGCAGTCCATAGCTGAGGGGCTGGAGAGCAACGCTGACTACCACCTGCTGGAGGCGCCGGATACTAGTGCTGACCCTTCATCAGGTGAGTGACATAGACAACATCCATCAGACGAGTAACAACAGCCACTCCAAAGAGGCGTGAACTATCCATAGCGGGGGACATATAGATTATAGAGTAATTTTTTTTTCAGCTTTCAAACTATAGTGCCCCTTGGATCCATTCTTGGCTGCAACTTGAATCTGTGTGTGAATTGCTACACTTCGCACTGCAATCATTAAGAGTTTGGTTAAATTAACTCAATAAACTGAATTGTTGATTTTTATATTATTGTATTAAGCGGTTTACACTCACGTGAAATCGTCGGGAACGGCCCGAAAGGTTTCGAACTCGTATGGAGCTCTTCATCCGGGTCTGCTGCCCTGTATACCGGCGCCGCAACTTTGTCATCTTCATTTTTCTATGTGTATTCTTGCTAGATTTAATTTGCAATTAATAGTTATGTACTTATGTGTTTGTATTTACTATTTAAACTCATTATGCGCTGTTTCTTCTTCTGCCTAGCGTTATTGTTATCACGGCTCTTCAGGTCAGCTTGTCCAAGGCATTATAAACTGTTTATATGTTGAAATTGGCTTTGGCGAATATATTCTGGCGTATAAGTAACTTATTTTTTTTTGTGTTAAGTGTTACTTTTACTTAATTTTAAACGCGTTGTGCCATGGCGAATAATATGTTTCATGAATGTTAAGTTTACATGTTTGTTTTTTAACGGCTGTTTATTATTTTACAAGCTTTTGTTTTTAACTTGCAATGATCATAAGTCATAAGTTGTCGTTACTAGTAAAACAGGTACAGTATATTAGTCTAAATATGCCAGTTTTGCGGCAAATTATGTACTCAATCTATCTTTGCCGAGTACTACCAAAATGCAGGGGTCCTACCTTCCGGGGGGTATGGCCTTACTTTGGCATACGGTTATATTTACCCAAAATGTTGTAATTGCAATAGCCATTAACCCATTTTGATGTAGCGTTAGATAACCTACATAAAAATGGGCTAATTCTGAGGAAAGCACGACATGCCAGCAATAGAAATAACTTTTCTAAGAAGTTTAATCACCATTATCCCCTGGGTCATAGGACAGAATAACAAGAAGAAAAAGTTGATCCTGCTACTAAAATCATGAATTCATGACATATACGGTCCCCCTGCATTCATCACCTATAATTTGCAAATTGTAGCGTCCATTATATTTAGTTCGGTTAGACTGAAGTACTAAGGGTGACTTCACATCGCTTGGTTCTAACAATCAATAGGACCAAATGGGTCTTGTGCGCATTATGAATTGCGGCCATATTCTTATTATACTTATGTAGAAGTTTGATGATGCGAGTGTGTAAACAATAATGCATGTTTATGCAAGAGCGAAGTCCTGGTCAATAGTAAAAGTAAAGCGACCAATAAAATCATAAGTATTCATGTTTATAGATGTACGTTGTATGCGTTCTTGCCCTTTGGAACAACTTAGCAATAGCCCGCAACAGCGATGGTTGAAGCATTTTTTTTTTTAGCTAAATACAGCGAAATAAAGCTTCAATTACTGATTTTAACCCATGCCATCGGCGTTTCGACGCGTCGGAGTCATTCTCGTGCGGGTTCGAATCCCGGTCGAAGCATTTTAAATATATTACTCTAAAATTATAAAGGCGAAAGTTTGTAAGTGTGTTTGTCTGTTACTTTTTCACGCTCAAACGGCTGGACCGATTCTGATGAAATTGGGTATGCGGGTAGCTGATGCCCTGGATTGACACATAGGCAAATTTTTATCCCGAATGCCTTTAATAAATTGGACGGTAGCACATCGTTACTATCGATTTTAAAGCAACTTAAGATAATTATAGTCATCATCATCATCTGTCGTGACGTCTATACATTCTACAAGGGAAATCTGTATAATGATGTTCCATAAAATTCTAAACCCAAACATTGCCTGAGTTTAAATAAGACATTGAAGACATAACGACAAGATGGTTGTACAATAAAGTGAGAGATGAAGTGATTTCTACAATTATATTCTGTTCTGGATTCTACTCTTATTCTTATTATATTCTGATTGTTTGGCGGAGATTCTTTCTCCGCCGCGGGCCTCCACAACTCCCCTTATAGCCCGACCCTGTCCACACACAACCATTTGACAACTTCTTGGTTGTTTTCTATTCTAACTGTCATCTCATATTCTAGTTATCTCTTCATCTCTCTAGTATAGACAATGGTAAACTACATTTCTAACGCTTACCAGTTTTATCTGCCGATCTTCCTTTCTAATGAGTATAACTTAACTGACTTCAATTCTCCGCTATTCCCGCCACGCGAACATTGTTCCGTCAGGAATGATAAAACTTCTCCTTTTTTCTGTCAAAAGGGATTCGTTTTTCATTTAAATTCTCTGTCTGTGTTGCCAGTATAATTAATTAAGATTGTTTACAAAATTACACTCACCTGCTGTTTTGTTGAGGATCGCGTTCGTCGCGACACTCCCAACGGCCGAGATATTCTAAAACATGGCTATCAGCTGGCTTGTCCATTGGGCAATCTTTTCTCTAGCCCGGACAGCAGCTGTCCTTCTAATTCTTCCATCACAAGGTTCATGAAACACGGTGTCTACTCCTTCTACCCTTTCTTCATTCGAAACCTCTACTCTGCTTCCTTCACTGACACCGTTACTTATCTCTTCTACTGGCACAAGTAACTCGTCCAAATCACTAGCTTCCAACCTAACATCAATGTCTGGGTGAACCGCTATTTCCTGTGACGGTTGTTCTAATGGTTCGTTGTCAGGGCACCTAGTTTCCCTTTCAGATATTTCTGTAGTATTTTGTCGAGGCAATTCTTCAGTTTCTCGTTCTTTTGGATTTAACTGTATTTCTGCTTCTACTCTCGAACTTTCTGATGTATCATCTTCTACCTCCAGAGGATATAGGTGACCTATTGAGCGTATAAACTCCTTTCCTTTGACATTGACCTTAGCAACTCTGCATTCTCCGTCAGCTCCTCGTTCCAGACTGCTGATCGTTCCTACTTTCCAGTTCTCTCTGTTCTTTGAGTCTTCTTTAATTTGGACTATGTCACCCACCCGAGGACTCAGGTTAGTCCTAACTCGCGGTTCCTTGTGTGAATGTTGGTATCTTTCCCGCAGACTGCAGAGATATTGTCCCAAAAACATCCTTTTAAATTCTTCTAGTATCAGTCTACCCTTCTTCCATCCTTCTATAAGATTCTCCTTTGTGACTGAACCACCTGGATATGAGTTTTGTATTGATGGCTCAACCTCTATGCATCTTCCGTAGGTTAGAAAGTCTGCTGGTCTCAACACATATTCTACGTCGGAACCAACACAAGTAAGTGGACGTGAATTCGCCACGGCTTCGATTTCTTTGATAACTGTATTCAGCTGTGTGTCATTCAGAGCTCTCTTTTCCAGTGTTCTCTTCATGCAGTTCTTCACTATGCCGACTAGCCTTTCATAAAATCCTCCATGCCATGGACTGAGTTGAGGGATAAACTTCCACCTTATCTTATTATCCAGAAAGTATGTGTTGGACAATAATTCTGCTGTTAGTTTAAACTGCAATGCGTTATCTGAGACTACGAGTTCTGGTCTCCCTCGTGTAGATACGAATCTTCTCATTGCCAGTAAACATTCCTCAGCAGTTAAATCCTTCACAACTTCCATATGGATGGCACGTACAGCCAGGCAGGTATATAGGCAAACCCATCTCTTCTTCATCTGTCTGTCCTCGGTGATGAAAATTGGCCCGAAATAGTCGATCCCGGTGTATGTAAATGGAGCACTATAGTTTGCACGTTCTGCGGGTAGTGCTGGTGTGGGGGGAAGTTTGTATGGACCACCTCCATGTTTAATACACTGCTGGCATTTTCTTATTATTCGCTGAACCTTCGCTCTCCCTTGAGGGATCCAATATTTCTGGCGAATAATGCTTAGTGTATGCGGGGCTCCTACATGGTAGTATCTATGATGAGTTTCCTGAATCAGTCTGTCTGTAAATTCTGAGTTCTTAGGTATTAGGATCGGATATTTAGTATCATATGAACAAATTGTGTTCATAAGCCGACCTTTACATCGTAACAATCCATCCATATCCATGAATAGTCCCAAATTCCTTGATAGGCTAGTGGTCTTGCCTGCTACCTCTTGTGGAAAGTGTAGCTTTTGTAAATTCCTTATTTCTGTGCAGGTCCTGTCAACCGCAGTGGTCTGGCCAACATCCTCTATATTGTCTATTTCCATTTCTGTGTTTTCTTGTTCTATGGTTTCCCTGATCGATTCCTCTGCTGGAAGTGACATGTCTAAGGTATCCATCACTGAGTCATCTCCTGTAAAGAGATTTGCTTGGCTATGTTCTTGCAATTTTGGCCAGCCCTCCTCACTCAACGAAAGAAATTGGGGTCCATTGAACCACAATTCCTTCTTCGTGTGCCATTGTTCCGGTCGGGTCGCTAGGTCTGCAGGGTTCAGTTCTGTATTGACGTACCGAGGTTCTATTTCTTTATTTTGTTTAATTTCATTTATTCTTCTGCAGACAAATGGAGGCAATAGCTTTTCTGACCTCATCCAGTATAAAACAATTTCACTATCGGTCCACAGGCACAATCGTTTCAATTCAATTCCAAGGGTATTCTTTACATAAGTTAGAAGCCGCTTTCCAATGACAAATCCAAGCAATTCTAATTTCGGTATTTTGAGGTCTTCTTTGTGATTTATAGGAGTAACCCGTGATTTCGCCATTATGAACATTACTTTAGCGTTCTTCTCTTTCTTATCTAATATCTTAAGATATGCTACAGCCGAGAAGGCTCTTTTAGACGCGTCAGTAAAGCAATGCAGTTCGCATTCTATGTCTTTATTTGGTATAAAACCCACATGCCGAGGAACTTCTATTTCAGCAGCAGTTTTCAACGCAGTCATTGCATCTTCCCATTGGTCTATTAAATCTTCTGGCAATGGAGAGTCCCATTTTTCCTTTCTTCTCCATAGCTCCTGAAGCAGAAGTTTTGCAGGCAAGATTAATGGTGCTGCGAATCCACAAGGATCGTATACTGAAGCGAGAGTTTGTAATATACCCCGTTTGGTTTTGGTCTGTTCTCGCTTTGGGTCAGAGAGTATATCACACAATCTAAGCTTCAGAGTATCCTTTGCCATGTGCCAGGTAAGCCCTAATACCTTCGTCGATTCAGTGTCCTTCGAACGAAACTGTTTTGGAATACTTTTCAACAGGTGCTTGCTGTTAGATGTCCATTCTCTTATATTCATTGACAATTCTGTGAACACAGCCCTAGTGTTATTTACGAGGTCGCGAGCTTCTTCTAATGTGTCTGTTCCTGTGACCAAATTGTCCACATAGGTTCTTTCTGCTATCTTTGACATAAGGTTCTGGTCACTCTTTGACAAGTGATATCGAATCGTAGCAGTCAACAAAAATGGACTAGAAATGACCCCAAACGGGACACGGCAGAAGCGCAGATGAAGTAGGTTCTCCTCAGTCACTCCTTGTTTAGGGTCTTTCAGCCATAAGAATCTGGTTACATCTCTATCCTCATGTTGTAGTCCAACCTGTAAAAAGGCCTTTTCTACATCTGCTGTAATTCCAATCTTGTTGACTCTGAATCTCAAAAGAAGTGCCGTTAAATCCTCTAGCATAGAAGGACCTCTGTACATGCACTCATTGAGGCTTTTACTGTCCTTAAGTTTAGCCGAACCATCATACACCACCCGCCCTTTCTTGCCTTTCTGCATAACAATGTGATGTGCTAGATAGTGAACTGGGTGTGTATTAGAGTTAATTTCCGAGGGATCTATAATTTCTATAACTCCCGTAGCCAGTTGATCTTTCAGAATGCTGTCATACTCATCCATTGCATCCTGTTCTAATCTTCGGATTAAGCTTGAAAGTCTCCCATAGGCAAGACCATAGTTAGTGGGTAAGTCAGGTGGGTACGTTATCCAGGGCCATTTAACCTGATATCTCATACCTTCGTATTTGACTGTCTTATTAAAGTGCTTGATCGCCTCTTCCTCTCTGGTTATTTTGGGAGAGTCTACGATGCCAATACTTTCTAAAGCCCATAAAAACCTGATGTCCGGTTCCCGGAAGGGTAAGTCTGGTGTTACAAAATAGGGTGCTTCTGGTTCTTGACACTGGCAATACATGATGACGGATAGTGTATTATATTTCTCTTCCTTTTGGATCTTGCCGGCCACCGTCCATCCGAAATCAGTATTAATCAGATATAAGTGGTCCTTCAACAATTCCATTTCATTCTTAAGAAATGAATAATAATAATCACCACCGATCAAAAGTTGTATTTCTTCGCTAACAGACCCATCGTCAGCTATAACATCCACTCCATCTATTTCCATAGGAGGTCCGACATAATTTGTTATATGTGGGACAATGTTCACCCGAATATCCCTTTTGATGCCTCTCTTTGTTAAAATCTGAATGTCAGCTGACTGGCTGGAAATTTTTACTGGGTTGTCGGCTCCGAACACAAAGATCATCAATTCATCTTCCCGGTCTGCTGTTAAGTTGAGTTCTTTTGCCAGTTTCTTTGTTATATAGCTGCGACCGCTGCCATTGTCAAGAACAAGTCTGTGTTTCTTAGTTGTCTTTGAGTTCTTCTGCCCCACCTCCACGACTGCCGTCTGAAGATAAGAACAATTGTCATATTTAATACTGATATTGTTGGTTTTAGACAGAGACATACATGCCATTGACAATTCTATGCTGCTACCTGGCTTCCGGGGACATAAGGCCTGATTATGTTTTTCTTTACAGAAATAGCAGGACTTCTTACTATTGCATGTCGATGTTTTATGCCCCTCCTTGAAGCAGAGGTAACATCTCTGACCTAATTTCTTTTTCCTGTTTATAATATCCTTCACAACTGTGCAGTCAGCATTATAGTGCGCACCTTGGCAGAAGATGCATGCCATTTTAGGTTTTTTATTCTTTGACTTTTCTTCTCTATTCTCAGGAATTTTTCTTTTAAGAAACCCTTTCTTAAAGATTTTATTTTTATTTTCTCTCTTCTGATGTGTAGTGTGAGTGTGTAGCGCTCCTGTTGTAATCTCACTAGCCTTCGGTGTCGCTGGCTCTAAGGTTGGCCTTATACTAGCACTTTCTTGAGCAGTAATAATTTTCTGGAGACCTTCTCTAATATTATCTATATTATCTGCCAGTGCTAGTAGATGTAGTTCATATATCACCTTCTCTGGGAACTTCGCAAGGATTGTGGATCTAAGATGGTTACTAGTGACTACCTCGCCTAGGCTCTTTAATATCCTTAGATGTTTCTCTATAGTGTTGAAATTAGACCTACAGTCCTCTACACTGTCAGTTGCCCTTTGCAGGCGATTTATGGCCTCGTAATGGGCATCAATGACCTTCTGGGGGTTTCCGAACCTTTGCTTCAGTATTTCTAATGTGACTTCATAATTTAGTTCCGTTATATTTAGGCCTTCGACGGCTTCAAGTGCCTCCCCCTTGAGGCACCCAATAAGGTAGGCCATTTTTTCGGCATCAGGTAGCGGCTTTTCGTGTACATTAGTCTTGAAACGGTCCCAGAACTCGGCCCAACGTAGAGTTTGACCTTCAAATGTTGGTAGTGTCAGTTTGGGTAATTTTGCCGTATTCTTTGGGGCTGAGGAAGCTTGATCTTGTGTCTTTATCAGGGTTTTCATCTCAATTTTCCATTTCTCCGCATCAAGTTGCGTTTTAGTATATAACCTTAAGTTTTCTTTTGAAATTTCACTGTAATTAAAGTTATAAGAATCATTATTATACGCACAACACTTTAATTGACATTTTTCTAAATCCTTATCTAAGTTACTCACCTGCTTTTTTCTAAGTAAAAGTGTATCTCCGATGTTAATTTAGAGTTGCACTCATCCAACAATTGTATGTGCTTCAACATTTCATCTTCGGTAAAAGTTCCTCCTTTTATTAGTAGACTTTGAAGACGCTCATGAATGAGGTCCAAACGTACGAGCATTGGGTTCTCCATTTTGGACTTACATAGGCTTTTCGAAGCAATAATTTAACTTGAAATGGTTAAAACACATCAAAACAACAACCATAATAACTTCATCAGCAAAGAAAATGTTTTTTCTTCTAGATATAGTGGATATTTTCGTTACATTAGTTCCTAACTTCACACCAATTATCGTCTTATAAAATACTCGCCCGAAGTTATCTTCAGATTCAAAAGAGCGCCAAATACAACACGTACGTTTTCTCTTACAACCGCTTATTTATATTCCTTATTACAACTATTGACCAATAAGAACCGATGAAATTCCCATATTGACCAATAAGAATCGCTTTCGTTGTAGCTACGATAAATAATCGTAACAAGAACAAACAACCACAATGCTGCCAACATAACAAGTATAAGACGTTTTCTGCCTTTAACTCTTGAAGTTTTAAAGCGATATCACACTCTCCAATCTCAGCGACCTGCTAGTTTACCTGTATAATTTTAAATGTAAATAGTCACATAAAACGAGTATAATACTAAATGAAACATATTTATTTATACTGTATGATTTTTAATTATTTATCTTATATACTATATTAAATTTATAAGCCCGAGCTAGGATTCCTAGCACAGGGTATGAAGAATGATGTAACGTTCTATTTTAATGAGACCAAACTAGGATTCCTAGGCTATGGACTCGTTTTATATTATTTCTAACAAAACGTATGAACACACATTCAACTTCTTAAATGTGTGTAAGTTTCTAGGTCTTCACCGTTCTACGAGTTTCTAGGTCTCCACCGTTCTGCGAGTTTCTAGGTCTCCACCGTTCTGCGAGTTTCTGGGTCTCCACCGTTCTGTGAGTTTCTAGGTCTCCACCGTTCTGCGAGTTTCTAGGTCTCCACTGTTCTGTGAGTTTCTTGGTCTCCACCGTTCTGTGAGTTTCTTGGTCTCCACCGTTCTGTGAGTTTCTTGGTCTCCACCGTTCTGTGAGTTTCTTGGTCTCCACCGTTCTACCTTCACCTTCCCGTTCTACCACGGAGCCTCCCGAGCAAACGAAAAGATGCTTGTTGTTGAGCACGCTTCGCTTACATATTCTTGAGGTATTCGCTCAGTCACCTCCACCATTTTGTCGTGACGTCTATACATTCTACAAGGGAAATCTGTATAATGATGTTCCATAAAATTCTAAACCCAAACATTGCCTGAGTTTAAATAAGACATTGAAGACATAACGACAAGATGGTTGTACAATAAAGTGAGAGATGAAGTGATTTCTACAATTATATTCTGTTCTGGATTCTACTCTTATTCTTATTATATTCTGATTGTTTGGCGGAGATTCTTTCTCCGCCGCGGGCCTCCACAACTCCCCTTATAGCCCGACCCTGTCCACACACAACCATTTGACAACTTCTTGGTTGTTTTCTATTCTAACTGTCATCTCATATTCTAGTTATCTCTTCATCTCTCTAGTATAGACAATGGTAAACTACATTTCTAACGCTTACCAGTTTTATCTGCCGATCTTCCTTTCTAATGAGTATAACTTAACTGACTTCAATTCTCCGCTATTCCCGCCACGCGAACATTGTTCCGTCAGGAATGATAAAACTTCTCCTTTTTTCTGTCAAAAGGGATTCGTTTTTCATTTAAATTCTCTGTCTGTGTTGCCAGTATAATTAATTAAGATTGTTTACAAAATTACACTCACCTGCTGTTTTGTTGAGGATCGCGTTCGTCGCGACATCATCATCGGCGAAAAGTCATTAGGGCTACCTAAAGATGATTGGTGCTGAAATAAAACTTTACAGCATATTATGGTACACAAAGCCGTTATTAAGTTTAAACTACGCTACCGTTAATGAGCCAGTGCTTTTGTTTTTACAAGCTTTTATTTAACTTGCCATGTATGTATGTAACTATAAAATAAATAAATATTAAGGGACAATCCTACACAAAGGGACCCAAACTCAGCAAAGTTTCCACTATGGGTACCAGACGATGATATACATAATATATAAATACATAACTACGAAAATCGCCTACTCGAAATTTGTAAAATTCACGTATGTACTTCGCTGCTGCCCATTCACTAAATTCCAAATTTTACTAACCAAACTTAATCAAAGCCAATCTGGAATCTATTTTAAATACATATATAGATAACATCCATGACCCAGGAACAAATATTCGTGTTCATCACACAAATATTAGCCCCGGCCGGGATTCGAACCCAGGACCGCTGGCTCAGTAGCCAGGTGCATTACAAACAGCGCCAACCGTGTCATCAACATCAACTATGCATCTATGTTTGTTCGGATGGAATCTTGCATCTTGGAAATCACCCCTTGTTCGCGCTTTACGATACCTGAACGAGCTCCTCGCATCAGCACCTGACTGTGATGTTTTTGCATGTAGCTGGATGATAATATGTGATGAATGTATGAGGTTCTGTGAGGTGATGGATGACCGCCCTTCTTTAGTTAATTATTTGTAATGTTAATGTTTTATCTGTTGTACTATAACTAGTGTCTTGTTTTTTTTGATTGTTATATATTATGAATTTCACAGTGCCTTAGTGTCAAACTGTAATACTGTGTGATTATTTTAATAATAAAACAAAAAAAAAAAAACTCAATTTTGAAGCAGATTTATTCAACCGATTGAGCTGAAATTATGAATACCTACTTAACATTGATGACAATACAATAATATGGTACCATGGGGATGATCTGATGGTGGAGCCGGAAGGTGGTCGTGTTGGATTGATGACTCGTCACGTGGAGTGATGAGTTCGTCTATCTAGAAACATAAAATTCTACACAGTGATTTTTAAATAATATACTGTTCTCGCCTACGGGCTGTATTTCTCAATCGATTCCTGTGAGATTTTGTGAGTAGGTTTAATTATGATTGAGAATGACAAGTCACTTTTTCGAATTTTTCAATATGGGATTGAAAACGTAAATAAATAAAGTGCTGTACAAATGCAGCCACTTTGTAATTTTTTTTCGAGGTGTACAGCTCACTGAGCCTCTTACTTGCTGCGCCGACTCAACGACCCAAAGCGGATCTTGGCCTCCAACACCAGAGAACGCCATCTGTACCTCCCGCCATTCCGCTCGATGAAGTTCAGTCAAGTCTTTGATGATTTTGTATTACATAAAGGGTGTAGAAGGGAGCTTTGAGATAAAATAAGAGTCGAGATCAGATTTAGGATGTGCGTCTATTAAAAAAAATATTGTAGTTTGTACCTATACAGTTTGGTATAGTCTGGCTAATGAAATATTACTCAAAGTTTTGCCGGGAAATTTAAAAAATCTGCGGCTGGTCACACTTTGTGTAGTAGGAATTATAGTTTTGATACGAGAACATATTTTTGATTTTCTATGCACATGTAAGGTACCTAAAGAAATAAGTTAAATATAATTTGTTGACGTGCACTCATAGTCAGCTCACATAATTTTTACCATTATGTACAGTACAGTCAACGACAAACATATATGTTTACACTTTCAAACCATGTACAACGCGAAAAATTTAATGTAGTGTAAATAAGACCTAGCTCGATAATACCATATTAATCCGTCACCAAAAACGTTAAATAAGTACTTTACCAAATTTCAACGCAATCGGAATGTTAGAACTAGTACATAAAGTATCAAATTTAGAGGACCTACCTACTAAATTGTTTAAATCATAGACAATTGGTGATTCCACAAGGAAATATCTGTCAACATTATTTGGCTCAGGCTCAAGTCGCTGATACAAGCAATATGCGTTATGTTGCAGTAAACCAAAGTGTGTCGCTAAACACTAAATGTAGATATTAGCTACATACACAGCCGGTATCGGGGTGGTCCGACTGGACGTGTACTAGTCTCTACAAAACGACACATTTCCAGGTCTCCCAGACATGGGCGGCGTGTTGAAACGGTTAGACGACATCGGCGCGACGCTCGCCCGGCTCGCCGCCGACCTGAAGCAGTGCGTGGAGGACGTGCGCGGCGTGTCGGCGCGCCAGCTGGAGAGGCTCGAGCAGGAGCGCGCCGGCGCGCTGCTGCACGCGGTCGAGCACGCCGACGCCGCCTTGCACAGCGCCGACGACCCGGAGTCCAAGAAGGTACACGGTACATAACTCGCCATCATACTATGTTTTTAATTTTCTAAGCCACGACTTTTAATCCTCACGGCAAATCACGTCGTCGGGAATTCGTGCCACTGACGCCAACGACGCCTATTGACGTCATAAATTTCAGTGGTCAAAAACATGCTAATTCAAACCACTATCTGTGTTTTTCAACCTCTGTTGATTTTTGAGCACTTTTTTTTTTTTTTTGGTTTGGCGTCAGTGGCACGGTGAATTTCTTTGCCGCTCGGCGCTCAAAGGGTTAATGATCCTGCTCCAACTTCTATTTGGCCCTATTGTTGACTGGTAGAGAATGCCTTATGGCATTAAGTGCTCCACTTGTACTTTGTGAAATCAAGTTTAAATAAATAAATGAGTACTAGTTAGCTATGAATTTATGAAACGCTAGGTGCCCGCAACTTCGTACGCCAGGTTACGCATTTTTAATTCTTCTTTGTGCTTTCATCTTTGTATCAACGATTCAATACTAATTAATTAGCTTTTAGTCTTAATGGAGAATAGATGGCATCTTGCATTTTAGTTTTTATGTAGGGATAACCCCCGGTCTCCTAGAAAAAAAAACTAATTATTGTTCCCCATCTGTAATGTTTCGCCAAATTTTCCTTTATCCAAAAGCTTTTTTTTTTTTTTTTTTTCAAAATATAATTTACGCAATCATTATAAAACAAACCTAACCTAATGGGTTCTTTAAAACGATGCTTATAAAATCCGGAAAATATTACACATTTCAGGAAAAAAACACTTTCGGACTAAATGAAAATGGCGAAGCGTGAACGATGGGAAATAATGTTTCCGAGTGTAGATAGGATACCGATTTGAATGCTTACAGTGCGCGAATTGCAACAGAGAGGCATCGGCCGAGTGCTCGCTCTGTCGCCGAACACCGTACTGCTCCACATACTGCCAGAAGAAGGACTGGGCTTCCCACCAGATAGAGTGTCTCCGGTCCGTGCCCACCATCCACGCTGATCAGCACCAGTCGATTATGCTGATAGTGGAGAGCCAGCATCAATAGCGAGGTGAGTTGTAAACCGTAACGCACATAACACTGTAAGCCCTCCCCTGAGAAGCATAACATTAAGTGCTCCCATACCTGAGAAGCATAGCACTGTAAGTCGTTCCATACCTGAGAAGTATAACAGTGTGAGTCTTTCTATACCTGACAACCGTAACACTAAGTCCTTCTATACCTGAGAAGCATAACACTGTAAGTCCACTGGTACCTCAGAAACATAACACTGTAAGTGCTATGTTAATTAGGTGAACTTACACCGTTGTGTTTCTCGGGTACGGATGCACTTACAGGTGTTATGCCTCTCAGGTAAAGATTAAGCATTCTGTTCCTAACAAGATCCGGCGGTACAATAAAATACAATACAAATACGCTTTATTGCTCACTAAAATACATTTACATAACAAAACGAATGAAACAACAATCCTGCCAACTAAATGTGTTCTTTCTTTCCAGAGCCTCACCGGCAGCGGTCTCGTGCTAGCGCTGACAAAAGGAGATGACGGCACCGTCATTTTATGTAAGGGCATTTTCGCGGCAAACCTCAGGTTGGTTACAAATGGCATGACAACTTGATATCTCAACTGTGTGCAAGTTTCTATAATATCGATCCAAAATCAGCCGTGCGAAATTTAAATTATGTACCCCAGAAGAATATTAAGTGCATCCGTAACCAAGAAGCATAACACTGTAAGTTTATGTATTCAACATAGCACTTACTGTGTTTTGCTTCTCAGGTACAGGAGGACTTACACTGTTATGCTTCTCAGGTACGGAGTTACAGTAAGTTTAATGAGATATGTATTGCACTTACTGTATTTTAGACAGAATGTACGCATTCATATTTAGAGATTATCACTATCTGATGCCACTTAATCGCGTATAAATGTGATATTATGAAACTCACGAATATTGATTGGTACAAAATACGAAGATTAAAGTACAGTCAGTGGCAATACGTCGGTGCGTACGAATATAAAATATTGAGTCAACTGTTGTAGTTTCATCCGGGGGATAAATAATACATAGCGATTTGACAGTTCGCACTGACGTAGTGACTATTACGCAGAGTGACATGTTTGATATTGTTTCTACATTATTCTCTAATATTAAGAGTTGTGTACAGATCATTCTGGACAGTAAGAGTCTGTTGCTGGCTGTACGATCAGCATCAAAATGTCTGACAAGCTTCTTTATTTAAAGATTAGCTGACTATCTATAATATTTACATACAAAACTGATTATTAAACCCGTCATGATTCGACAGCGTTGATGCTCACATGTTGGACGCCCTGGTCCCATTTTACGAAGTTTCAAGTTACAAATTGCAAGCAGAAGTCTCATTCTAATAAAAGAAGGTGAAAAAAGACTTCCGTTTGTAAGTTGTACCTTCGTGATATTGGCCCCCTTGTACACTTTGTAACTTGACACTGTTTCGCTAAGGAAATGCCCGATGCGATGTAACCAAATTTTTTTTTAAGAATAATAGATAAATCAACGAGCCTTTAAAATCGTGTGTGTAGTTTTATAAAATTGCGGTTAAATTATGTAAATATTTAAAAATATACTCGGATACAAACACGATTTTAGCGACTGGTTGATTTGTTTGTTTTAAGTTATATATTTGTCTCTGTCTCGCAAATAATAAAAAAGACTTGGACAAATCTATGATAATACACTAGGAAAAAAGACTATTTAATTAATAGAAAGGAACAAATGTATATACCATAAATTATAAAATTAATGAGAAGACTGAAAAAGGATAGTTATTTACTTTTTAGTAACGAAAAATATACATATGTCAAACTTTAAGATCCTTGTAATTTTACGTCAACGAAAGGTGTTATCAAATAAGATTACAAAGTGTAGATGACTAGCTTTTTCAGTTTTTGGACACTGGAGATACATTTTTACATAATACTGGAAATATACTTAAAGATTGACCATAAAGAGGACAAGGTACAATCACGCAAGAGCATTGTTAACCACACTTGTCACTGAGACGAGTCAATTGAAATCAATTATACCCTCACCAATTAAAAGTAGGCCGAGTAATATACTGCTAAATTAATTACTCAAAACCTGACAATACTCAATTGTAGCCTGATGTGATAATGATGATCATAGTATATTTTTGTATAAATAAATATCAGACGCCCTCGCACAAATCTTAGGTACTTATATTGATAAATGTATGCATGAATATATCCATGACCAAGGAACAAATCCGTATGTGTCCAAGCACAAAACAGATAGGTACAGAAATCAATCTACATACAAGCGCGCTCGAGCAAACGCCAAGCGGATGGCACTCGCGCTCGCACTGGTCTGAACTGGTCCGAGATATCGTGTCCGTGAGCAATGTCTATGTGTGCGTTTGCTCGAGCGCGCTTGTATGTAGATTGATTTCTGTACCTATCTGTTTACTGCTGTTAGTCGGTCCACCTTGAGAAGCAGAGCACTGTAAGTGCTATGTTAAATACATGAACTGACAGTCTTATGCCTCTCAGGTACGGTAATATTGTCAAATATAGACACTCATCAGCAGGGTTCGGAAATTCGGGTGGATATTTACCTAACCTTTGGCGGTGGCTTTGTTGTTCAGTTGTAGGTATAGGCGGCTTTGTTTGAGGTTTTTGTCAACTTCATGTAAATATCCACCCGAATTTCCGATCCCTGCTCATCAGTAATCACACAAGTATTTAACTTTAAGGGCTAGAGAACAGAGATTAGTGTCAGGTTGTCTGATATTTCATGATATTATTTTAAACCTGTCCATCTACATTAACCTGTCCATCTAATTAAATTTATTGCGATAGAGACCCAATTTATGCAAGTCCGAGTTGTCAGGTTAAAACCAGAGTAATCAGTGCCCTTACCATGACTTTACAGCGATAGTACTCGGTAACGACATCGTAAACGATCTGTATGGATAGTATGTAGGCGCTGTACTATTCTCCATACAAATCATTTACGCTGTCGCTAGCGAGTACGCTCACCGTAACTCATGGTACTACTGTAGCTTTATAATGCAAGGCCTGAAACCGATTACGACATACGCAAGTTACCATTGTTATAAGTAGATAAAGAAATGATAGGCGGGATAAATTTATACCGAAACGTGTTAAAAGGAGGAGGTTTTCAACAGTCAACATCGGGATCGTTTTATGAGGGAATTGAATTTTGCTACCGTGGTCAGAAGATTTTTATAGATGATAAAGTAGTCAATATATTTTTTTACCGATGGATCTTCGATAACACGAGTTCATCTATTGCACTTCCAGCCGAGACTAAACATAGTGCTTTTCACGGCTAATGCGAGGAAAAATAATTAATACGAGCTTTTAATATAGGTATTTAAACTCGGCACTTTTTTGCAGCCTAATCTACGCAACAAAAAGTCGAAGAGGCATATTAAAGGCCCAATAGAGATAAGCATTTAAAACTATGACACTACAGCACCCATACCATGCGTTAACGTGACCGTACTCGCTAGCGACAGCGTAAACGATTGACACAGAGAACAGTACCGGCTACTTTATAGAAGTACAAGTCGCCATACAAACCGTTTACATAGTCGCTAGCGGGTACGGTCACTGGAATAGCCCCAGGTACGGTCACTGGAATAGCCCCAGGTACGGTCACTGGAATAGCCCCAGGTACGGTCACTGGAATAGCCCCAGGTACGGTCACTGGAATAGCCCCAGGTACGGTCACTGAAATAGCCCCAGGTACGGTCACTGGAATAGCCCCAGGTACGGTCACTGGAATAGCCCCAGGTACGGTCACTGGAATAGCCCCAGGTACGGTCACTGGAATAGCCCCAGGTAAGGGCACTGAAATAGCCCCAGGTACGGTCACTGGAATAGCCCCAGGTAAGGGCACTGAAATAGCCCCAGGTACGGTCACTGGAATAGCCCCAGGTAAGGGCACTGAAATAGCCCCAGGTACGGTCACTGGAATAGCCCCAGGTAAGGGCACTGAAATAGCCCCAGGTACGGTCACTGGAATAGCCCCAGGTACGGTCACTGAAATAGCCCCAGGTACGGTCACTGGAATAGCCCCAGGTAAGGGCACTGAAATAGCCCCAGGTACGGTCACTGGAATAGCCCCAGGTACGGTCACTGAAATAGCCCCAGGTACGGTCACTGGAATAGCCCCAGGTACGGTCACTGGAATAGCCCCAGGTACGGTCACTGAAATAGCCCCAGGTACGGTCACTGGAATAGCCCCAGGTACGGTCACTGAAATAGCCCCAGGTACGGTCACTGGAATAGCCCCAGGTACGGTCACTGAAATAGCCCCAGGTACGGTCACTGGAATAGCCCCAGGTACGGTCACTGGAATAGGCCCAGGTACGGTCACTAGAATAGCCCCAGGTACGGTCACTGGAATAGCCCCAGGTACGGTCACTGGAATAGCCCCAGGTACGGTCACTGGAATAGCCCCAGGTAAGGGCACTGAAATAGCCCCAGGTACGGTCACTGGAATAGCCCCAGGTACGGTCACTGAAATAGCCCCAGGTACGGTCACTGGAATAGCCCCAGGTACGGTCACTGGAATAGCCCCAGGTACGGTCACTGGAATAGCCCCAGGTACGGTCACTGGAATAGCCCCAGGTACGGTCACTGGAATAGCCCCAGGTACGGTCACTGGAATAGCCCCAGGTACGGTCACTGGAATAGCCCCAGGTACGGTCACTGGAATAGCCCCAGGTAAGGGCACTGAATTAGCCTAACGATCATTGGTTGACTGTTCAAAGCGCTTTCTAACTTGAGACTCGCGTCATTTTGCTGAAATTCCGTCTTAATACAATTAAAATGTTCCAAGGCTTCATTTATAAACGCCGCAGTTGGATTTGCGATTGCGTATTCTGAGCTCATTACGTACTGAATAAATTCTTCAAGTAATCGCGTAGATTTAATAAAGAACTAGCGGTTACCCGCAACTACGTAAAAAAAAGTAACATATAAAATAACCATCTTTGGATGTCCAACTATTCCTGTACCAAAATTGGTTGAAATCCGGCCAGCTGCTTCGGTGTGAAAAAAGGACAACGAAATTTAATAGAAATGCATCACACTGTTATAATTATTGCTTGAAATAATGATACCACTCCATTTTAATTTGATTTTCATTACAATTTCATAATAGTATAGAAGAGTTAATTCAAAATTCCAATTCAAATTATTATTTATTTCGGATCAGTGATCCATACATTGTTAATACATCCCGGGCCAACATTATAGGAGCAAAGTATTTTCTTTTAATATTAAAAGTTTCCAATCGTTTATTCACTGTGTAAATATTAGTATAACCATTAAATTCAATTTTTAAAGCATGATAATATTGTAAAAATTTATATTTACGTAACTCTGGGAAGAAGTTGCTTGTCGCCTTTTTTTACTGCCTTTCTATAAAAATGATAAACTTTCATAAGCAGAATTTAGGTTATGGACTTTTGATATGTTTATTATCATGTATATTGTGTAATTTTGTAATTTATTCCGCAAGGAAATCACAAGTTTGTATTTGTAATATGAGCTTGTTTCCATAGTTTTGGCCTGGGGTGTATGATCAGCTGTTATCATGCCGAAACGGCTGCACGGATTTTACAGGGATAGATGGACATCCAAAGATGGTCATAGGATATTTTTACCCACTTTGGTATAAAAAAAGTTATGCGTCCGAAGTTGCGTTTTAATAGCAAATGATATCGTCGAAATATAACGTGTAAATACTATTCAATATTGAATAGATTAGTATAATAACCTCACCGAGCTTTAAGCTTCAAACAGTACCGAAACGAGAGTCGACATCCAGCGTTCCCTCCACCACAACCAGAGACATCATCAGCGATGAAAAGAAGAGGACGCTGATAATAAACTTAGCCAGCAGTCCATTGTTATTCGAGAAATTCCTGAGGTATCTCTCACCGGAAATTCAGACAGAGTTGGATAATTTCATAACGACGGAGGCGGCTTCGGGATCGCTTAACAAGACTGATGTGAAGAGCGAGTATTTGGACCTGAAGACTGGGTCTTTGATGGAGGCGTTGACTTTTCACCCTACCTGAAAAACGTCGTACGTGACTCTGGCGGTAAAGGAATTCCAAACTCTTGTCATTAAAGCCCTCGCCTTCGGCTTCGGGTTTCTAATAGACACTCGTTTGTAATTCCTCGTTTACAACCCTTGTAACGTAATGTACTAATTTTCTCCTAATTAAAACTTGGGCAACATTCAGATTCAGACTTGTAAAAGTGCCCTAATACCTACTTACAGACAAACTTCTGGCCTCCTAACAGAATAATATTTTTATTGACAAATAGACTAACCTAAGATCGATTTACATTATCTAGTCTAGATGTAAAACTGCGGCAAGTTAGTACCGGATCATTATAGCTCTCATCCGCAGTTAACTAACAAACTTGAGAAAATATATTAATAAGAACACAATCGAACATAAGCAATAAAAAAATGTCGGATAGATGTTTAAATGTATGTCGTTATTTTTGGATCAAATTTGTCGAATGTCATTTAGGCACGATCTCTAGACCCTACATCATAGTGACGCGAATAATTGACAATTGTCAAATATTAATGACAAGTTAGTAAACAATATACATATTTATCAAATTGTCGTGTTGTAATTGTCATATAATAAGCAATAAATGTACAACTGTATTAAAAAATATAAATTTGTAATGTTTAATAATTAGCAATATATAAGTGACTTATCGCATTGTCATTTTATATGATATAGGGTCTTCATCTAAGTTTATGTAATCTTTTACTACCTTTATTATATATATGACGATGTTATTATTTGCCTTTTTAATGTATAAAATCGTTTCAACTGTGGCAATGTACAATTCTACTTATTAAGAATACTAATGTTTTCAGAAATAGCTAACTCTAACGCAGCCTGTCCAGAAAACCGGAGAGGTAATATGGACCTATCAGATTTCTCCGATTTAAATGCACTTTTTTCATACTAGAGGTGGCGAACAAGCGTACGGCCCACCTGATGGTAATTGGCTACCGTAGCCTATAACGGTTGCTACTTCAGAGGATTCGCATTCGCTTTGTCGACCCTTTAATAGTACATTACTGCAGACGCCGGGAAAGAAGGCCTTGCCGGGTGAGTAGGTATAGACGGATAGTGATACGAAGCCGGCGAGCCCTTATCACGGCTAAGGCGTGTATAGTGCTTTTCTCAAACATATGCAACGAAATAAAAAAAATACACCACTCGAAAAATTTAATTCAACTGTTTAGCCTGATGATGAAAACAGAGATCGCATGTTTAAAAAAAAATACTTCCCGGCTTAGGTCTTCTAATTTTATATGAAATTCCTATACAGTTACAATACGATTAAAATCAGTTAACGATTCAGCTTTTCTCGGGTATCAACGCCTAAATCCGGAGACGGAAATGACACGAAATACATTACCGCGATTTGTTTTAGGTAGCATTCAATTTGAAGTATCATAAACGCAATGTATAGCATCTGCCAAGATGACATTACTAACCGGTAGACCTAAGACATTTATTCTCGAGCTGCCATTCTTGGCTTAATAATAATAATAAGACATTTATTAATGCAGAAGCGACATGAAGTTCAACATTCATTATTTATTAAAGCTATACTTGTATTGTATACCATATATAAAAAAGGTCAATTATTTTTCTTATTTCAATATAAAGGTTGTGTTAGTTTTGAGCTACTAAGGGGGTTTTGTTGCTCATATCGTTCTTGTATTGTATTCAATACGCAACGAGTAATATAATTAAAGGTCATATCTGTAAATTAATAACGCTATGTGAGAGATGAGGGATTCACGACAATTACCGAGGTTGGCCGAATCGTTAACTGATTTTAATCGTATTGTATCTCGACTTCTCCCGCCCGCAACGTGATACTTCGATGCCTGTTAACGCACGTTATGACAACATTCCATTGCATGTTTGAGAAAAAAACGGTACACTCCTTTGTTTGAAGAACTCCATACTTTAGACTCCCAGGGAAACCTCGGGAGCTCATTCCATAGCTGGAGCGTTCGCGGTAGAGAATACTGTACTTCTTTCGGGCTTCACAAAGACCTTACCTGTCCTGCTCGCACGGTATTGAAAGGAGAGTGACAGGTAGTATTTGTCGCGCGTCTAAAAGTCGCGTGTCAGTTATGCTACAGGCGCTGTTTGGTTCATATTATCGCTCCGCT